>SMMW01000504.1:737500-1170633 GCA_004794655.1 Marisa cornuarietis | reverse complement strand
TCGTCAGTCTGCCCAATCACATCAAGGTGGGCGACAGCAACATCACCTTCACGTCATCTGTTAGGAATCTGGGATTTATTGTCACTGACGACATGACTCTCGATAGACATGTAGCAGCTGTCTGTCGGTCTGCCTATTATGAGCTCCGTAAGATCAGTGCTATCCGTCACTTTCTCTCTACACGTGCTACCAACACTCTTGTCTGTGCGTTTGTTCTTTCTCGACTTGACTACTGCAACTCCTTGCTGGCAGGCTGCCCTGACTACCTCATTCAGAGACTCCAGAGAGTACAGAACTCTGCTGCACGTCTGGTGCTTAGTGCAAGGAAACGGGACCATGTCACTCCTCTCCTTCGTTTTCTACACTGGCTACCCATCCGTTCTCGCATTCAGTACAAACTGTCTGTGCTGTGTTTTAATTTCTTTGCTGGCTCCTGTCCTGACTATTTCTCTGAACTTCTCATCCCTTACTCTCCGTCCAGACAACTACGCTCTTCGTCTGACGACCGTATCCTAACTGTTCCTGTCACCAGATCAACAACATATGGTCACAGGACTTTTGGCTACTGTGCTGCAAAACAATGGAACTCTCTTCCTTTCCATATCCGCCACCTTCCTACAACTGAATCTTTCAAATCTGCACTGAAAACGCACCTATTCCTTGAGCATTTCTCCTAACACAGTCCACACAATGCTCGTCCTTCTTAACCCCGCCCCCTTCCCTCTTGCTACTTTACCCATCTTTCTCGCAGAATCACTATATTTTTCTGTTCCTGTTACTTGATGCCTTTTGTTTTCTGTTTCGTCAGTACTGTCGTTTTCTTTCGTCCCTTTGTTCTGTATCTACTTAGTCCACGTCTCTTCCTCGTTTTAAGCGCTAAGAGCATGCTCTCTATGAGTGTGAATATGCGCTATAAAAATCTTCACTATTATTATTATTATTATTATTTATATATACATAAAACACCTCAATATATGTTCATAAGTATTAACACCTCTCTCTTAGTATCGATGCATCATTGAATGAGTACAGTGAACCATTTACGTTATCTACTATTAAAGGACTAGTGACTTAAAGAAAATCATACTTAACATATGTTCTATTGGCTTTGCGAAGAAACATATTTACAGTGTATGTATAATCGTGACTTTTGCATTGTTGACTTTCTTCTGTACATTATGATGTTTGTAAACATAGATTTAAAAATAGAACGGGGATGGGTATTCACCAAATTTTAGAACATCAGTATCTTGTACTGAAGTTTACCAGTTAGTACAAAATTTGTGCTAGCAAGTCTTTTAGGAATATATTTGTGTTTTTTCTGCGCGTGCATAGTTTTATTCACTCTCTGTCTCTTTCCTGCCTTTCCCCTTGCATATGTTGTACTCATAAAGGAAGTTACAAACATTGCTTGTAGTTTGTTTCATTTGGCTAACTTTTTTGATTTCCCATCCTGAATATTCTTAAAAATAAAATATAATAGCAAACTTGCGTGTACGCACCTTTCATCAGAAATTGGGCAAAAGCAGTCACAAGGAGAACTATGAAGAATCTTGTTCGATAAAGTCTTTTGAAACACAGCATCGTGAAGCATGAACTGATAATCTTAAAACATCGTCCATAGAATCCAACACACCAATTTGCGAGATGAGGAAAACAACTGAGTTTATTCTGTTTCAAAACATTTCCTTCTCAGCTGCTTTGTGGCCATCACGATGACATACACGAGTCAAAACACGGAAATAAACCAATGTTCCTGTTTGGTTTTTGGAGAAGGATAACAAACAAAATATTTCCTTTTTCAACTTACGGCAAAGTTTGAATCTGCTAAGATATTTTCTCTACTGGTATGACAGCCAGCCCTGGGTTTTTACGGGGTTACATTTGGTCTTACATAGAGGTTTCTGAAAGAAACAGTCTTGGGTTTCGGGTAACGTGCAGGTAATGAATATCTGAAGGAGAAATCAGGCATCTGTTTGTTGCCATTGTGTGAACAACCACAGCCCGGTGTCTGTAGAATGGTTTTATCGCTGATCTGTGGTCACAGTATCTCCAGTACAACCATGTGTAACTCAAAGAGGGAAGGCAAAACTAGTCCCACTTATTTTTATACACAAGGTCAGACATTCGAAAAGATATAGCGAAATTTTAAATTGCGAGCAAACATTTTATACGACTATCACCACTATCACAACTTTATTCTCGTTGTAACAGATCACACAGTATAAATCATTACAAAATCTTAACAGTTATCGTATTTATTTTTTAAAATGTCTTGTGAAAGAACATACATTCTTGTTCATGACACTTTAGTTTAGATTTTATTCATCAAAAAATATTTGTGACTGACAGACTTTTGTACTCTGCAGCCAAACAGTTAAAACGTTTCAAAATATTGTTATTTTCGCTTTACATGTATAACAATAAATATATTTGCCTTTACAAATTCGTAGTACAATATATAAAATTACTATAAATGTTTTTCTATAACTGAAAATAATTGTATTTTTTACAGAAGCGATAAAATATCGACATTAAGTAGTCTGTGTAGTTTGACATGATTAAAACAGGTGAAATAATGTTTAAACTGAAACACCATAAAACCCGATTACCTGCAGCAGACTTATTTTGTTTATTTATTAGTGTAACTCGTCAAATCGGGAAAAGAAAATATTGCCAAAGACTGAGTGGAAGACACTCTTTATCCTTTCCCAACACTCGGTTACATGCACTAACTTTCTCTATTCTAATATTCGGCAGTAATAAGATGGAAGACAGTTTCACTTGCAAACTGCAAACCAAAAGGATCGAAACTATTTTCAGAAAAAAATTTGATGGAGTGGACGAGAGCAGAAACAGCGTTCTTCTGTTAGCTCCTGAACTTAGTAATGAGGAGGTGAGAAACTTCAAATAAAAGTAAATTAATGATTCAAGAATATTTAAAAAAACCTTTTTTAGTTTGCGACATAGCAGTTGTATCTGCAAATCTTATAAGAAGAAAAAGAGATAAGTTAATAATACACATGTATTTAATATACCTGTCAGTAGGACGTTTTAACGAAAATAAACAATACCAACACAACAAAGAATCCTGTACAATAAATTGTCTAGAAACACATTGTTTGTGAATAGCAACAGAATCAGTAACTAATAGCAGCTTAGTTCCTTAGTCTCTCTAAATTGGGAACTCCAAGGTTGCTTTTCATCAACGAGAGGGGACATCACCGAGTTTATATTATCGCAAAACATTTAGCAGTTGTCTCTCACTTTATTCTAAAAAATCTCCGACTATGTGCAGTTTCTTTTTAATTATATGCAGCAGTGCACGTGTCCGCCTTGGACTTTCAACAGGTTTCAGTATTTTTGATTCATCGATGTTAGTAAAGTTATGTCAGACTATATAAGTAACCAATGTAGTCAACTCCTAGACTTGAAGCACCGATCGAACATTTGTGTTAAATACAATGTGTACTATAACATATAGGATGATAGAGTAAGCCAGTCTCTCTTTCAAACATCTTGCCCGTGTCACACTCACACCAATACGTCACACGAAAAGACATACAAACACACTGACACACAGAAAAACACACAAAGACACACACACATACATGCAGTTCCTTACAAGTGTGTGTTATTTACTTCTGCACACACACACACACACACACACACACACATGAATACCCACGCATACATATGCGCTGTCTTGCGAGTGGGTTTTGTTTCCCCCCAAAAAAAAACAAAAAAACAAAACAAAAACAAAACAAAAACGAAAGACAACACTCAATAGAATAATGACTTGGCTGACCTCTGCTTCGTGATTTATTGCGCTTCCGGAAGTAAAAGAAAAACAAAACACTCTATAATAACTTTTTATATAATTGTTTTAATAATGTGTAGCTTAAAGCAAGCAAGCAGCGTCCATAGCCGCACTCATTAACTCGTTTACACAGTCACCACAAGCTGCAGTTGGAGAGAAGAATACCCAGCACCCAGCTCTGGTCGAGGCTCAGAAAATCCTGCTGCCACCCCTTCACATCAAACTAGGTTTGATAAAGAATTTCGTGAAAGCAATGGACGGGACTTCGCCAACTTTCCGATACCTACATGACAAATTTCCTCCACCTAGCGAGGCAAAGATTAAAGGAGTGTTGTGGGTCCTCAGATTCGAGAGCTCTTCAAAAAAATCTAGAGTAAATTTTGCATGTTGATTGTCATGTTCGTCTTGAGCATATAAAAATTGGTTGGAAATGATTAGTTTTATTTCAGTAACATGACTTTTGTAAACATTTGTTAATCAGTGTAGTTGTACCCCTCGATGCACTTTGTGGACATCCCAAGAACGTTTGACATGCGACAGGCTGACTAATCGAGTCATTATAAAAAAGGTAAAGGTAAAGTTCATCCCATAACCTTTTCAAGTCGTTGGGGAGTGAGGTGTTAGAGACCCCACTTTTCTCGGTGCCAGCTTTTACATGAGGGTGGTGGCCATCTCCTCCCCCTCGCTGCCTTACCTTCCCCAACCCTCTATGGAGTCAGGTACCCCGTCAGCTGGGTCGACTGGGGGAAGTTTGCTGAGCTTATCGGGAATGGAACCAGCGCGATCTCGGTCAAATACAATCTCGAGTGTACTTTAAGAAGATTATTTTACACTCGCTCTCAAACGCCCCTCGGGAGGACACGTGCACTCAGGTCAACTTTAATCCCATTCACGGAACCTTTCAGGGATGGGAGTAGTTCAGCAACTCTCACACTAGATGTAGTCCCTGGTAACCATGGTACTCCGTTTTGCTGTTATCAATCAAACTGAACGGTATTCATTGGGTACAAATCGCCGACAATGTCAAAAATCATGAAGAGTGTCACCTATATAGTTTTCATTGTCCTCGTTTGCTTCATCTTCTCAAAATCCTACTTAAGGTCAAACGAAAAAGTTCAACTAAGTATGAATATCCTGGCAACAACTGCTGGCGTTTAATCTGTGGGTAAACATAGCGACTCTGAGTATGGAAGTCACATATTTGTTTTTTCATTGAACCTTTATATATACTGGTTTAAGTTATAGGTTTGCTCTAGGGAGCCTTTGTGTGTGTGTGTGTGTGTGTGTGTGTGTGTGTGTGTGTGTGTGTGTTTAGCTCGACAAAACACTAGCTTTATTAGAGTAAAAATCACGGAGGCCAGTTGAGTGACCCATAAACAGTTCAGAGGCAGAAGTGCATTGGAAATCTCCACCCCAACCTTGACCAACAGTTTTTGTTGCTGGCTGAGAACAGTCTGGGTGAAAGTTTTGCAGTACTACTATTTTCACACATGAACCACGTACTATAAAGATGTCTGATGTCGGAAACTGTTAGTTTGGTGCCTCTACTCTACTTCTTTCGTTCTGTTCAAGATTCCTACAGGAGAGTGGAAACCGTCATAGTGGTGCAGCTGGAGGTGCTGGTGTAGCTGGTAGGGTTGAAGTAGCTGCTGGTGCTGTTGGTGATGTGGATGACGATGCTGGTACCAGTGATTTTGGTGCTTCTCGTGTGTTTTTGAGATGCGATGTCACCGCTGATTCAGCTGTCGTGCTGCTGATTTCACAAGAAGAGGTTTTGATGCTAAACGAGGTATTCGTGATGGTGCTAATGGGGGTGCTCGTGAAGGTGTTAGTTTGGATGCTGGTGGAGACTGCGGTGGCAATAACGCGGGTGTTGGTGATGTGGCTGTTGATGCTGGTGCTGTTAGGCTTGTAGGCGGTGCTATATCAAGTGGTTGGCGTGGCGGTTTTGGTGCTGTAACTGTTGATGTTGGCGCTGGTGCTGATTCGTTTGGAGGTGGTGCTAGATCAAGTGGTGGGGGTGCTTGTGCTGGTGCTGTAGCTGTTGGTGCTGGTGCTGATTGACTTGTAGGAGGTGCTTGTTCAGGTGACTGGGGTGCTTGTGCTAGTGCTGTAGCTGTTAATCTTGGTGTTTGTGCTGGTGCTGATTCGCTTGGAGACGGTGCTAGTGGTGGTGGGGGTGCTGGTGCTAGTGTAGATTGTGGTACTGATTGGCTTGTAGGTGGTATTAGATCAAGTGGTTGGGGAAGCGGTGCTGGTGCTGATTCGCTTAGAGGTGGTGTTAGATCAAGTGGTGGAGGTGCTGGTGCTAGTACTGTACTTGGTGTTTGTGCTGGTGCTGATTCACTAGGAGGCTGTGCTAGATCAAGTAATTGGGGTAGTTGTAGTGATGGTGCTGGTGTTGATTCACTTGAAGGCGGTGCTAAATCAAGTGGTGGTGGGGGTGCTGATGCTGCTGGTGTTGATGGTGCTGCTGACACTCCTAATGGTTGTGAAGTTTTAGCATCTGAGCATCTTGATGGAATTATTGGTGCTTCGGATTCTTCTTGCAACAACACAGGGTCTGGTGGTAAAGTAGTGGTGTCAGCCATGGTGGCAGTACCAGTGTTGTTGGACTCCGTGTGATCAAAGGTTGAATCTTCCTTCAAGTACCCTGCAAAAGTAAGGGGAAAAGCCGTGTGTCCCTATATTTACTTACACGACATACAGACGACATACAGCCACTCCACGATATAAGGTGTAAGACGACTAATAGCTTTACTTCCTTACTTTCTCATGCGGAAATATTCACCGAGAAGACTCTAATATTCGCTTCCAGTTATTACCCATTTAAACCATTGAATCAAAATGTGAAAAACAGATAAAATAAGAGACAAAATAAATAAAATGAAACAAGAAATTAACCTCACAAAAACTAACAACAATAACATTAAAAATAATAATTGTCTAAAATCTTTTATTCTGTCTGCTTGTTCCTTTTCCACATAGTTCTCTTCTTCTTCATATTTTGTTAGTGTCACTTATTTTGCCACACCTAACGCACTTTTTAACCACTTTGAATTCTTTGTGATTATCCTAGATTACAAGTCGTTTTACAGGACGATTTAGTCGAGAAATTAATTCTTTGTTAGCAATGCTAATGCTATTGTCAATGCCAACATTTATTAATACTGGTGAAATATGTAGTGCTGACATGTCGAGATTCCTTGAACCCTGTGGGTTAACTATGTCTGTTTATGATATTCTGAAAAAACTTTATCCAGAATACCTCGTGAGGTGTTAGAGACCCCACTTTTCTCGGGGCCAGCTTTTACATGAGGGTGGTGTCAATCTCCTCTCCCTCGCTGCCTTACCTTCCCCAACCCTCTATGGAGTCAGGTACCCATTCCCGTCAGCTGGGTCGACTGGGGGAAGTATGCTGCGCTTATCGGGAATTGAACCAGCGCGCTCTCGGTTCAGACCCCTGAGACAGCCACTTACCGTAATTTAAGAACTGGAAACAGACTTCATCATTGGTTTGACAAACATCTTCTTTAGCACCACGAGTATCACGTGACTGACAGCTCTCTGCACGTGACTCAAGGCTCTCTTCTCGCTGCCCTTCCTCTGACTCACGTGAACTCTTGCTTCCTGTCAGTAATGATATAGTTAATTAGTCAAAATGAGAAATTGCGTACGAGATTATGTATACAACTGCAGTTTCAGATGTCACAGATGTTTTTACCCTTACAGAGTTTAGTTACAGCATCTAGAAAAGCATAATAATACCTTGATTTAATATTAATACTTATATTTAGATCAACTCCGTTATAGGACTGTTATCAAATAGGTTAGTCAACGACCAGCAACTCCAGGCATCCATCACCCAATACGTGTTACTGTATGCGGTGCTTTATTAATCACAGCGGTGAGAATTATTTATGAACATTCTAAAGAAACTGTACTAAACTCTTTCATCAGACATTTATGTAGAAAGGAGGGAAATGTGTAGCAAGGGGAATCCATGAATTATTATAAACATAAGAATGTAAATTCTTAAAGCGATTGTGCATGTTACATGTTCAATTAATCCACTAAAATGAAATAATATTTGCAAAGAACACCGCTGAAAGGCGTGCAAAGAAAAGTCCTTACTTCTGATTGCCATGACAACGCGACGAGTAGAGTTTACGATACCCCACGGACAACACCAGATGACGATGGTTGACGAGATGGCGACGACTACGACCATAGTGGCAATAACTATGAGGGCTTTCGCTATATCGTTATTGTCGAGAGATGTTTCTTTAGCATCCTTGGAAATGTTTCCGTTTGTGACATTCTCCTTTGTCCTTCCTAAACGTAGGTTGCAAAATTACACAAAACAAAGTAACCCCTCATTAACCACTCCCACAAACAATCCCCAAACACGTGCTTTGATTGACTTTCAGCCATTGGCCTTGAAATCTCTACTTCAGGATTTTACACGTAAACACAGAATGAATACGAATTTCATCTCAGTCATTGATTGTTTTCAAGCCATTAAGAAATAGATTGGTACAAATCCTTTAAACTTTACAAATGAAATATTTAAGAGAGTCATGAAAACAAAAATACGTACCAGGGACAAAAAGACATAAACTCACCAACACCGACAGAGAAAAAGCGAATCTACGCGTACTCAATTCCCGTAAACTCAGCATCTTTAAACTAGGGTTGACTTTTCTCGGGTCGCATGCGCATGAAACTCACGTGCAGTCGACAGATCGAAACTCGTTTCAGGACTTAAGTGCTTATACAATTCTTCACAGTACACAGGCACCTGATGAAAGTCCGAAGAAACGGTGAACAGAAACAGTCAAAACTGTGCTCTTCCCTCAGGCTACTAATATCTCAATCTGCATCCTGTTCCTACTGGGAAAACAGCCTATGGGAGTATTAACACGAGGCTTAGCTGCCGATACTGCTTATGCTGCTGTTGTAGAGATACGTGACAGCTACGATACGTATCGTGTATTATGTGGATGATGTAGATGACTCTAGGTGTCTTTGTGGTCCGTAATTATACGACATTAACGGTAAATGCAAGTGAAATCGCAGATTTTGGCAAAAACAGTGTCGTTCTACATCTTTTTTTTGCACAAAATGTTAGGCTACCAAAAAGTCTTTTGCATAGAATGGCGCTTGAACACAGCTCTCGGGTGGTTCAGCAAGTGTTGTGTTGATTATTTGTTGTCAAAGGGACGTTTTCACAACCATCCATATGGTTCACTTTGAATCCTTCAAAGTGGTCTTATTACACTCATCATGAATACGATATTGTACAATATAATTACCAACACAGAAAACAAAATAAATCGATGAATAAATAAATAAAAAGTTGAGCTAAGTGGGTAGATGAACATTATGGAGATTTAATTCATTCTCAAATAGTACCTGGTACGTCACGAAGTCTGATAAGCGTGTTTTCCTTTGTAAAAGAGCTTGTAATATGAATTTCTCCGAAAACCGACGAATAGGTGTGCTTTAGATACAACTAACAGTAAACAGTTCACTTTAAGTCGGTTGAAACGACACAGAACTTCTGTCTTTATCAATTAAGCACAAATCTTCAATTTACTTGCCTTTAGCTTTAAGTCTGTTTCTGTATCTACTTGATAATGGGTTTATGTCAGTCTAAGAGGATATTTTATAAATGCGGAAAGTTCTACAGTCTGGCTGGGAGGTGATCGGTACGAATGTGTATGGCTGTCCCTTTAATCCTCTTATTGTACTATTATAGCAATGTAAACCCCGACATTCCGGTCACATAATCCTGTTAACGAGCTGCTAGAAAGTCGTTGGGTGTGCGAAAGGAAGTACTTGGTTATGTCTAGAAAGAGGCAAGTGAGATGGCAAGTTGGGCTTGATGGTAAAAACTGATGTTCTGGATCTTTACCGTACTAAATTTCGGCATACAAACCAATTATTTATTTATAATTGTGACTAAAAATCAACTTAATGGTGGGAATAATACAACCAAACACAACAAAATATTTTTCTGTGCTAACCCTGACAATGAAACCGAAGAAAGAATCTGTAGCACCTTACATTACTTAGCCATAAATATGGGCTGTGTAGCCTGGTGACTAATGAACTCTTCTGTGGAGTTGAAGATATCTGGTGAGATGGATGTTTAGCGCTGTGACTGCAAAAGTCACCTGCGTAAGAGAAATAAGTACCTGCTTTATAAAGAAGGTTGTCCCTGTCCTTGCCCAGGAGAACTCCTTAAATACTGCTTCTACGACGACTAGTCTATGAGCATCTTTACTTCTGCTAGTTTCTCCTACTTAAAGACGGGTTTTTTGAGCTGCTGTCCATTAACCAGTCAATTTACTTGACTGAGGGACTAGACCTTGGCCACAGTTCCTTTACTATTTCTCTGAACTTCTCATCCCTTACTCTCCGTCCAGACAACTACGCTCTTCGTCTGACGACCGTATCCTAACTGTTCCTGTCACCAGAACAACAACATATGGTCACAGGACTTTTGGCTACTGTGCTGCAAAACAATGGAACTCTCTTCCTTTCCATATCCGCCACCTTCCTACAACTGAATCTTTCAAATCTGCACTGAAAACGCACCTCTTCCTTGAGCATTTCTCCTAACACAGTCCACACAATGCTAGTCCTTCTTAACCCCGCCCCCTTCCCTCTTGCTACTTTACCCATCTTTCTCGCAGAATCACTATATTTTTCTGTTCCTGTTACTTGATGCCTTTTGTTTTCTGTTTCGTCAGTACTGTCGTTTTCTTTCGTCCCCTGTGTTCTGTGTCTACTTAGTCCACGTCTCTTACTCGTTTTAAGCGCTAAGAGCATGCTCTCTATGAGTGTGAATATGCGCTATAAAAATATTCACTATTATTATTATTATTATTATTATTATTAATATTACAACAGGGAAGGGGGGTCCTTGTCAGCTGCTGGGGACTAGGATTTGTGTAAAAATGCGCTCACTACCTGTAATGAGTTAGGGGGAGGTCTTGTATTGTTTCGTGTGTGAATGGTGTCTTGTGTTTGACGTCTTGTGTGCGTCATTTGTTTGTCGTCATTTTGGGAAAAGAATGATGTAAAAAGAAGAAGACGACGGTTGCATGGCCAGATAGAAAAGAGAGAGCAGCGAGTTCTTCATCTTCCATAAATCAACTAGAAATCTCTTCACCTCCATCCCCATCTACTACCAAAAATTACTATGTCGCAGCTTATGATGATGTATTTAGTACCTTAAACACACACACACACACACACACATACACACACAGACACATACACATGCACACATATACACCTTATTCTCTCTTTCTCTCTTGAACACACTTACATCACCAATACACACTGACACACACATGAACGCGCACAATCCCAACAGTTTAAGATAAAGATGACAGCAGGAACAGATACTGAATTAGACTGGTGAGCAGGTTTGCATTTTGGTCTACTGACACCCAGCGTTGATGGGAACTTGATTAACCGGGAAGCACAAACGGCATACACGTGCCCTTTACTCCCCTCGATCCACCCACCCACCCACCCACCCACCCACTAAACAAACAGTTAATCAGAAATGTATCAAACACGGGAGGTTATCAGTCACCAAAGCACGCAGGAAAATTTAGTAGGGCATCAGTAAGCAACGATAAAGACAAGGATACAAGCAAGTCAGCAAAAATATATCACATAGCTCACCTTCAACTGTAATGTGTAACGTTTCGTTAACTTTAAACTGTGGCTGCCACAGCTCAAAACTCCAGGTTCCAGAATCTTTCTCGTCAAAGACCTTGGCAAGACTGTAATTGCTGAAAGGTGGCCCCAAACAGCGACATTGTGTTGTCAAGCTTCTGCATATAGTGCGATTGTAATGCAGCAAACATTTCGTGTCGAACACATGAGAATCTAGACGACGATGCTCTACAATTATATCATTTCTCTCACTGTGGTTCAAAGCGTCAGCAAAGGAGAAGATAATTTTAAACGCTTCGTTTAGTTTTATTGTCAAGTTTTGATGACCTCCCTTTACTAATATATACTTTGTCCTTGGCACTGGAGACAAACAGAAATAAATGAAGTTGTATCGAAAGCGTGAAAGGAAAACAAACTAAATAAATAAATAAATAAATAGCACGTGAAGTGTAGTATCAGCGCTTGGAGTTACATTGTGCTAACATAATCGTACCCACACCTTGCAACAGAAATGTAAAAATTAAATTTTTGTATAAAAATAAACAGAAATGTACAAGTATGAACGTTAACTAAATATGGATATAGACATTAACTTAGTATAGACACGTACTACATCAGCTACAAAACCAAAACTGAGCAAATTAACATTTGGCTTCATTTCTAACTCAAGTGTAGAACCCATTTGTGTTCATATTGATGTCTGATGTCTTGGTATCATCCTTTTTGTCATCTTTACATAGGCACATGATTCCTTTTGACACCTGTTATTCTTCATTCTCTCCTTCTCTCTGGATATATATATATATATACGCTCAAACACCAACGCTGTGTGTGTATGTATGATTCATGAATATGTCTCGATTTTGTTGTAAGTGCTGCGTACAACACACTTACCTAGGACATTGACATTTATAGAAGTGCTGGCGTTTGTACCCAAAGCATCAAAGACCCACTTGCCGCTGTCTTTTACCTGAAAATTCTTCTGAAATATGTATTGTACTCGACCTTCACTTAGTTTTGTAAAACATCTGCAGGACCCATTTTGAATGAGACAGTCGTTTTCTCTTAATAAAATCTTGCAGGAACTGATTGAATCTTTATCCTGTCCGTCCTTGGAGATGTACAGGATGATATCTTTCTCATCGGTAAAATTATTGGCATAGAAGGACATTTCTAAAGTCACACCATCCCAAAAGGTAAATGTTTGTTGTTCTTTTATTTCCAGCGAAAAGCTTTCACCTGAAACAATTGAAATTTTTTTTAGAGTTTGCAAACGATGTTTATGCTAATGAAGTCCCTCAAGAAGCAAAGTAATGAAATGTAGTTCTGATGTGGTGCTGAAGTAATGGAGATGTAACCAGGATGCTATATTCAATAGGTAAGAAACTCTTTTTGCAACAATACTAAAACGTAATGAAATTTAACTAAATGGGACTGATAGCGCGGAGCAGGACATCTAGTTTTTGTAATTTGTAACTAAACAAAAACTCTACAGTGAACAGTTTTAAAACGTAGATGTCAACATTTAGATTTCAAGATACCTTATTCCTACAACTTTTATGGACAAAAAACAAAATATTCTATCTGAAACTAAAAAAATGTATCATTTATTCAACACAATAATTATCTATGCATATTATAATCTGCATAGATAACATTCTATGCATTATACCGGTATGCAACCTTTGATCTCACACATGTATAAAGAACATAAAATACTTTACCTAAACAAAGATACTAACACAGAATTCGTATGTTCATACTCAGTTTCGTTTCGTGGCACTTGTTATTTATTATCACAATCAGGCTTGTGTAATAATTTATCAAGTTAAATCTATGGCTAAGAAGTCATATTAAAATCCTGTTCAATAGGATGAGGTCCAGCCTCCACCATTGAGGCCTTGTCAAAACAAACGTTTCAATGTAAACTCCTGCCTTATTATTTTCTCTTTCTGTGTAGTATTCTTGAGAGCGAAAGGGGAATAATTATTCAGAATCTGAGAAATGTTACCTTGCATTTTTAATTTTCCAACTTATTAATAAAGAATTTTAGCCTACTAGTCTTAGTTGTTAAGTGAGTACTGTCCGTGTACGACATGAGCTGATATTTAACCATGTCGATGCAGCATCTGTAAGTTTTTCAGCCACCAAAACACAGGCAATAATATTCGAAAAACCAAACCAGAAGACAGAATACCCCAAATTAACACTAAACCAAGCTACCCTTGACTACAGTCCACAGATACAATTTCTAGGAGCAATCTTCTCGGAAATAACAAGCTGGACCCCGTATGTAGACAAAATAACAAAATCTGTCAAAAAAGGAATAAACCTAATGAGAGTAGTTAGTGGAAATAACTGGGGAACTATTCCTAAATCTCTCCTTAACCTCTATCAGGCCCATGTCATGTCTAGACTATTATACGCAGCCCCACTGCTAGTCCACCTTCGAGTAAACCAACTAGCTAAACTTCAGTCAGTACAGGCCAGGGCACTAAAAGTAGTTCTCGGAGTACCATCGTACACTCCAAACCTAGCAGTACTGGCGGAAACAGGTCAGAAACCTATAGAATTAATAATAAAAGAAATGACAGCTAGCTACTACTACAAAATTCAATGTCTCCCACCTGACCATCTAGTCCGACAGATTCATGTTCAACCCCACAGACAAAAACAGGCCGCCCCACCCCAAACCCCACACTACAACAACACATACAACACTTAGAAAACACAAAGGGAGCAGAAATTAACATAACAGCTCCTTACCCACCAGACAACATACAAACACCACCCTGGACACTTCCACACCCACAGATAGACCTTGACCTCACCAAATACAACAAAGAACAACACCAAGCCCAAATCACTGCAGAAACAAAGCTCAAGCTAAACACCACATACAAAAAACACCTGCAGATTTATACTGACGGATCTCATGTCCCAGTGACAAACACAACCGTATTAGGAGTGTACCAACCCGGTAACATCACCATCTCCAGCAGACTCCCAAAACACACTTCAATTTTTACAGCTGAGTTGACGGCCATACTGACAGCTCTCCATACACTTCATCTCGGAATGAAGGACACAACGCAACAACAATATGTAGTAATTTCAGATTCACTGTCAGCACTTCAGGCTTTAAAAAACAAATCCTCAAACAGAATAGATATAGTATACAAGATACTGTCCATCATAAAGAAAATCAACCAGAAACAGGGAGACATTAAGTTCTTTTGGGTTCCTCCCCACATAGGAATAAAAGGAAATGAAGAGGCAGATAAACAAGCTAAACTGGCAGTAAAGCAAGAAAATAACCCTAAAGTCACCACCCTAAACATCTCTATTTCACCAGCTGAGAGAAAAATAGCTATAAAACCAGCAATAAAAATAAGGTGGCAAGAAAAATACAAAAATGAAGGTATAGGTACTAGAAGACTGATAGACGACCAGCCTAGTCTCACCTTGATGTACCTAACGTCAATCAGGTCGGACCAAACTAAAATAACCAGAATGAGGCTTAGTGAAGAATATTATAAAATGTATAAAGACCCACCTTCATGTGCCTGTGGGGACAGACTTAGCACCCCGCATGTACTGTTGGAATGCAATGAAAATAAACCAGAGAGAGAAGAACTAAAACATTTCCTAGATAAGTATAGGCTGGGACTAAACCTCAGAAACTGCCTCAACCCACCTAAAGAACAATGGAACAGTATACTGTCACTAGTAGTAGTAGTAATAGCAACACGCCACCCAAACTCTAGTCTAATATAAAATAAGAATAGGGGTAAACAGGATAACATAGCCATCCACACTGGAAAAATAAAATTATAAAAAAAAATTGAGGAAGAGCAATACATGGAACCAAACAAAGAAACACAATACACCACCACGGTATACGTGGCAGGGCCCCTAAACACTGGCAACAAATGGCACCAGCAGCACCAGCAGCAGCAGGAGGAAAGAGGGCAGCAGCACTGTAACGACCCATGCAAACTTGGCGGATCAATAATGGATAAAGAGGGCACCAATACAGTACACCACCCATGCAGACTTGGGAAACCTAAACACCAACAAAAATAGAGGGCATGCACAAAAGTGAAACCACGCATCAGGCACCACAAAACAGCAACCCTTTCCCCACACTCCCCAAAGACCCCATCCCCCACAGTGCGAAATCACCGAGAGGTGGAAGCACTTTCCCTTTCAAAGTCAACAACAACAACATCTGTAAGTTTTACTTGTTGTCAGTTCGTCAGAAGCACAAACGTAAGGGAGTCATGAACATCAACAGTGTTTGTTCCCTCACCATGTTGAGGAAATTTATCTGTTATAAAGAAGCCAGGTCAAAATCGTGTTAAATAGGATGAGGTCATATACACCATATAAACACGAATCATTTTATTGTCGTCTGATGTCACTTCTGGCGATGTAAATATTTCTTCTGTTAAATATGTCAACAACTAAAATATTTCGCAAAGTACAAATGACAGAATACATACTTCTTGAATAACCCGAACCTGAGGGAATAATACTTGACTGATTTGTCAGTGATAAAAACCACAATTACAAAACCTGTAAAATATTGTTGTTTTGAAAAAAAAAGAAATTTACTCACCAGCAGTAAAAGTAAAGATACATAAAAACAAAGTGATCAGAAATCTTGTTAGACAATCATCCGGAGACGCCATCGTATTCAAAAGATGTGTAGAGAATGTCTCACAAAACCACACGGGCATAGAACACTAGTTCATCTTGATTTCTGGTGATGTAAATATTTCTTCTGTTAAATATTCTAACCACTAAAATCTCTCTCAGAGTACAGAGGACACAAACATACTTCTTTAATACCCCGATCCCGAGGGAATAATACTTGATTTATCAGTGACAGAAACCGCAATGTTTGCTACGTACAAGATTAAAGAAACACGTGTAAAATATTGTTGTTTTTGAAAAAAGGATTTACTCACCTCTATGGAAAGTAAAGATGCATAGTGATAAAGAGATTACAAATCTTTTCAGAAGATCACCCGGAGACGCCATCGTGTTCAAACGATGTGTAGAGAATGTTTAACAGAAGCACACGGTCATAGAACACCAGTACATCTTGATTTCTGAACCGGACATTGCATGTAGTCGGAACTTTGAGAAAATCTTCCTCCAGAAACGACATGTCTTTGAACACTAAGCTTCTTTGTCGTCTGCTTGTTGATTTAATCACAGAGATGTCATTTACTGAGTAAAATGTTACAATATTCGCCATTATTTTGCATTTCAGTAAAAAGTAAAAATCATGAAATGCTTTACAATGGTGCTTTTCAGGAGAATATCCAGATAATCACAAGGAATTTATGTAAAGTCTATTACAGGGAAGACTTGTAAAAATGAAGAAACTGTGATGGTGTTAGCCAGAGAGAGGTTTAACGGCGATCAGAAAGATGATATGAGGCCACTGGTGGAGTAGGAAGGGAGTGAAGATGAAAAAGCGTGTGTCGGGGCGTCGTATGATTTGTACAATTAACACCACAGCCTCAAACCTCACTGTAAAACTAAATTCTCTCTACATAGTCGGTCCCCTTATCCTAGCCATTCCCATAATATACAGTCCCTCTAGACCTAAAGTTCTTCTTTCTAATTAAATAAGCTCCGTGACGATGTCCATCTGTGTCATGGGGGCCAAAGTTAGTGGTAGGCAATGTTTATGGCCAGAAAGCATGCAACTAAGATGACTTTTGCCTTGGCTCAAACAAAATAAAACACTTACTACTTTGTCTAAAGTGTGTGTCACTTGCTTCAACAGCTTGCTCGAAATGGTTAGTTGTTTGCACATCACGTGATATGGCGCTCATTGAAATCTTCAATTCGTGTTGACCTTGATTCAGCCGATCGTCATCCTGACGTAGTTCTTTCTGTTCGCATAGTCCTTGTTCTATGAAGCTTCTCAAACGATGATGATGATGATGATGATGATGATGATGATGATGATGATGATGATGTACTTATGTTTGTGTATTATTCTATATGCTCTCTAAACTTTCTTGCTAGTGTTGTTGTTTTTTTTACAGTATTTATGTGGACTGGTCTTATTTGTTCACTTTGAAATTATATCTGAAGATAGTATCGTATTGAAAAAAGCAAGCTTTTCGTTATCTGTAAAAGAAGTATCAGTTGTTACAGTAATAAATTAAGGTTTTGTTAAACAACAAGTACTGTAACGATATGTTTAGTCTTTATCTTACAAAAAGATTTTCAGTTTTTCTTGTCAGCATTGGGTGATGTATTAAAGCATTAAACAATATAACAATGATTATACGCACCTGTCCAAGGAAAAACTGCTAAATTAGTCAATAGCATTGCGATTAACAGTCCTCGTCGACAAAGAACACGAGGGACGTAAGAATAAACGACAGTACTGACGACAAACAGAAAACAAAGATGGAAAACACAAAAAGACACCAAGTAACAGTAACATAGAAAATATAGGAATTATGCAGAGAAAGATGGGTAGACAAGTAGCAAGAGCAGAAGGGGGGAGGGTAGGAAGGACGAGCATTGAGTGGACTGTTAGGAGTAATGCTCAAGGAAGAGGTGCGTTTTCAGTGCAGATTTGAAGGATTCAATTGTAGGAAGGTGGTGGATATGGAAACACATTCACAGTAACCATACTACAAAGAGCCTGAATGCAATCACGGTATTCACATGCCTGCCAAAAGGCTGCTTCATGTTCATCTTGATGAGGGCATCGGAAATAAGGAGTATGTGTTGTGTTCTGTTTGGATGTGATTTTTATTTTGTTAGTAAGCAGAAACTCTCACATCACTAGTATTGTCTAATATTGCACTCGCTGCTTTTATAAGAAGGCGTGGGGGCATATTTTCAAGCAATGAAAATGAGAAGATCGTTGTCCATTTCTTAGCAGAAAGTATGGTGGACGGGATGCGGTGACTGGGATGGTGGTGCTGTTGGTGCTGGTGCTTTTTGGTGAACTTGATTCTAATCTTATTACGTCTCTAAATGGAAGGTGTGCTGGTGCAAATGGTGATAGTACACTTGGTTGTAATAGTAGAACTGAAGTTATATGTGTTTTTCATGTTTTTTCACGACTTCTATGACCAATGGTTCCGGCCCTATGCTCCTCGAGCAGTAGCAAGGAATAATGATGATGATGATGACCAATGGTTGTGGCGCAAATGTTTGTGAGATTGATAGCTATGTACCACATGTAGAGATTTTTTTTCCTTTTTAAACGCTTAACCTCTTCTCGACGTAACATCAGTTTGCTGTTAATCTTTAAATTTATACAACTTAAAAAATGCTTTTCGTTTTGTACTATTTTGTCATAATAACTTTTTCTTTATTCTTTCTTGAAAAATAAACAAAAAATATTTAACTCGTTCCTTGCCGATCGCCCTCATAGGGGCGATCACGTGATCTTCGCCTGAACCCGATTCGCACCCTATGGTGTGATGCAGGTTTTAAATGTTGTTACTCTTAAATATCGTTTTTTTTAGAAGAAAAGTTTAATAAATAAGATAGCTTATTCATTTCTGAACACAATTGTCTTTCTTAAAAATGATGGAAGTAAGTTTTAACAGGAAGTCTTTGCATTTTCCCACGCTACCTGTCTTTATGTTTGGAAATGGCTATCGAATTCCCGGTATTGAAATTTCGACCGGCAGCTTTGAAAAATTATATTTATTAACCTACAGTAAAGATAGCCATCTGTAATACACCGTTTTAAAGAGCTTTTTTAAAACATTCACTTGGTGTAAATTTTAAGATACATAGGTTTTGTCTTCGAGTACTAAAATCAAATGAACTGTTTTAGAACACTTGAACGTAAATTTCAGAAAATAACAAAAAAATTATTTACTCAGTATATACAGACATAAAGTACCAAACAAACATATGTTTTATTAGAATATACATTAGAATTTAAATATTACTAACTATTTTCTTCTTCTTTGCGGTTGTTGAAGTACAAATCCATGTCAAATTGAGTGAACCGCAACGTACTTTCGATAATTCAATATGGCGCTCGACCATTTGTTTACATTTTTCCCTCTTACAAACGAAATTTTTGATTGGCTGGACTAGTTTTTAAAGGGAGGGAATCATAATGGACTATTTCCGAAAGATTTCAGTAGTTTCTTCCCTTATGTTATTTTCATTTACGTTGCGGGAGTTTTTTTTGAGCTCTTTATCATGGCATTTTCTGTTGGGAATACTATAAAAGTTTGTTTTCAAGCAAACACAAGGTCAGGCTGTTCCTTTTTTGTACATTCTGATCTATTATTATCAATTCGAGTTGTTCTTCTACCTTGTTTAGTTAATTTTTTATGATTTTTTGAAAATGGGGTAAATACATCCGTCCAAGGGTTCGGAATTGCCGCCTTAGACTTCCGTGGTGTTCCGCATGGATCGAGTTAAACTAATAGGTAATAATGAAAATACAGGCGGCCATTGGAAAAAGTTAGCAAATGTTGACATTATAAATAAGACAAATAATAAATAAATAACATGTTTTCTGTAATACAAAACTCGTATTTTCTGTTTTCATGGAAACGCGCGAAACTGTTAAACAAGGAACCTAGGTCAACACCATATGACTAGGGTTGCTAAAATAACGATTGTCATGTTCTCATAGCCATCGTTATCTCGTCAATCATCATCGTCTGCTGCCGTTTACATGTTGTTGTGGGGCTGTCCTTCATGTTTTATAAAAACCAGAGATAAGGCCGTGCTTTACGCCTCCCAGTCTTTCTTCGAGGAAAGTAACGTCTGAATAGTTGGGAATATGAACAGAAACTAACCGCTCAAGTTCGCGAGCGGAAGAAACTCTAACATAGATGCCTGTGTTTGTTGTTTTCAAATGCAACTCTCACTGACAGCCTGTGTTAAACATTTATGGCATTCAGTCTTTGACCATAATTAAAGAAACCGAACAGTTGAGCGAATTTTAGCATCCGTTAGAATAAAAAAGTGTGATCAAAAACACAACCAGCCGAGAATCATTTATTTCATTAACCTCTTTTATCGTGTGACTATCGGCGAGTCATTCAAGAGGATAACATAGCTAATCAGATGATGGCATGTCACGCGTACCGTACCATTTATCTATAAAACTTATCACATCAAAGCAAACAACAGTCAATACAATAACATGGCTTCAGAAGGTTCATTTTATACCTCAGTACAGTAGCGCGGTCAGGGTTAAAGGAAAAGTCATCTTGTTAAATGAGATTTAGGTATTAGTCATTAGTGTCAAACATTTCGATGAGATAAACCTTGTATGTTTTTTTAACGTATAAAAGTCTTTTCACTGCCTGTTTATTTGAATATTAGTAGAATATGTTTAGAATAGTGAAGCACAACAATTTCGAAAGAATAAAATTTTTAATGTATTTAATGTATACATTCTTTTAAATCATAGTAAAACACAAGTTCTTTAGACATGGAAAATATGATACTGTCACAGACACTCGCGTTCACGTAAACGCCTGGACATTTGCGTGTTCTTTTCTTCACAAGTAGTACGACTCTGGCTCTTTTTGACATTAACTAAATTGATATTACAGTAATACATAAAAATACACAATAAAAAGGAGAACAATAATTTTATCATTAAATATACGTCAATTAATCCTTTCTACTATCTAAGATCACTGATGGTAAACACTGCTTACACTGATGACTAATTATGTAACCCACTCTAATTAAGATAAATTCTAAAAGAAAGTACTTTTGTAAAATTTGGCACAAGGTCACTTTTTACTATATATCTTGATAATGTTCGTGTATACTGTTAATGGTAGTCGCTGAAGTCTGATGTTTTGACAAAATCAAACAACTCAAACTAACTCACAAAACAACAACAACAAAACCTCTTCACATATTCCATGGCATCTGCCAGGCCCCATAGAGTCCATGGCCTATCACCCTGCCTCTTAGATTGAGCCTATTGACAGTTACAACAAAAGAAATTACTAATACATAATTATCTATATTTAGAAATACAGGAAAAATTAAACTTATAGAAAAAATCCGAGATACACAAAAATATGAAATATCCCATTTGAAGACAAGACGCAGCCTCAACTCCCCTACACATGGTGTCTCTCCACTTGCTGTCTCTTTGGGAAGTAAAGCGTGTGCCGGCGACTGTTAAACCTTCTTCTCCCTTTCTTTTCCCACTGTCTAAGAAAAAAAAACAAACTACTAGGCATGCGCCAGGTGTGACTCGGCCATACACGCTGTACTGGTTGTGAAAGATAAATAAAAGTATACTATACATATATATATTTGTATATATTGTGAAAATAGGTTTGAGGGATTTTAACGTGTTTTATCATAACCGAGTAAAATCGAATCAGTTTGAAAAAATGTGTCAAAACAGAAGGCAAAAGGGACTATTTTTTAAAAATGTTTATCAAGAAAAGCTTAAAAAGAGTCTTATCGTGTACTTAGTTATTATAAGAATGTGTATATGTCAGTTTTTGCATTGTGTCGCGCTCGCTCCTCACATGAACTGTAGCATGTATTGCTGTAGAACTGAATATTGAACACAATCTGAAATGATTTACGTCCATGCAACACTAAAGGTAACTAGTGTCAGTGGATTTGTCAGGGCGGTCAGCGGACTGATCATCACGTGGCAAAGGTTCCTTTGTGAGCTGTGCGGAACATATTCCACATCACCAGGAACATCATACAGATGAGGATTCTATATATTCGTTAGCTCACTCACTTGTTCTGTTAAGTTTTGAAAGATGAAAAATAAAATACAATTACTTCATTTTTCTTGTTCTTTTATCTCTAGTCATTGTGTCCAATATTGCAATAATTATTCTTATTAAATATTATGAAACAATGTCAGCAACTGTTAGGTGACGATCAAACGTATCTTATGCGCATTTTGCGATTGCATTGTCAGTTTCTTATAAAAAAATCGATGTTTGCCTCTACTCCATTTTCCACAGTGATATTCTGCCTGTAGGCCTGGAGATTCCATGTTCGACATTCAGCTGTAAGAGAACAATGGTAAATAGGGTAATACTACTTCATCTTCTACACAACTGGTTGAACTAATTTTCTTGTTCTTGTATCTTGTGTGTGTGTGTGGGTGGGTGGGTGTGGGTGTTTGTGTGTGTTTGTGTGTGTTTGTGTGTGCGCGCGCGGGTGTGTGTGTGTGTGTGTGTGTGAGAGGAAAGGCTTATTCATGCTTGCATGTATGCCTATGTATGTGTGTGTGTGTGTGTATTTGTGTGTGTGTATGTGTGTGAATGTGTGTGTTTGGAGTTGCCCACTGTAGTATTTACACTCGTAGTATGTGTTATTTTAACGTTGTATTTGAGCTGCACTGTATCAAACCAAAACATGATTATAAAGTATTACACACCTGTAAAAGTAAAGTAGACGACAATAGACTCCAGACACACGATGAAGAATTTTCTCGAATAACATTGTTTCTGGATTGTAAAAAAAGCAAGCATCAGTAGCATAAAACATCGGTCTATCTAAATAGGAGTATAGGTTTATTCTGCGAAAAGTAAAACATGACTTACTTCATAAGCCAGCAACTTATTTCCTTGTTTCTCGAAAAGTCAGAGAAAAGTAAAATAACTGCGCAGGTGGTGTCTGTTCCGATCTCGTTCTAAAAGTCTTGTGCTGGATGAACGAATGAGCCATGCCCTCTGAGCTTTATGTGATATGTAAACTAATGTAAGTCAGTATGTATCAAGCATATTTACAGACAATTAGGTATGCAGAAAGACAAGCACAGAGACGGTCGTACATGCGCACGTCTATACTCATACACACTTATAGGTCGGCCAAGACAATGACCTCTGTCTGCGCAATACACCTCGTACATTCCCCGAGGGAAACAGCTCCAGGAATGCTACTATTTTTATTCATAGGGCTAAGACTAATACAAAAGCTGGAAAAATTGGACGTTCTTCCATTTATTTCTTTTCAGCTATTTGGGTGGCGTGACGGTGACAGTAGTGTAGGGAACAAAACACATAAGTAAGTGCGTGTGTGTGTGTGTGTGCAAAGAAAGAGAGAGAGAACTCCTTGAGTAAAAGAGAAAAATACAATAAAACGAACTAAGTAATGTTGAAAAGCTAAAAACAGGGAAAAGTAGAATGCTTCTTATCGTCTGGTGATTTGGACAAGAACAAAGAGAGTGTTAGCTGGACTGTAACATATTTCCGTGTGTCCTTGTGTATATGAGTATAGAACAGATTAAGAATGTTTACCCAACATACACCCAAATCTATAACCTCAATTGCCCCCCACCCCCACCCCCGCTCTCCCGGTGTGAGACAACGCAACCTATTAAAAACCTCTTTCTCAACTTAATCAATATAAAACAAAAACCACACTTTTATAAAACAGAGATTTCATGTCAGCTGGCTCACCTTTTTGTTTAATAAAACCAAATGTGCAAGAGACACTGCAGTTTATGATGCGAGTTTTAAACCTAACGAAGTAAAGACACGGGATGTATTTACTAACGAAAGGAATATGAAAAAATGCATAAAATTTCATATGTTGGATGTCAAGTAGTATCGCTTCCTGCTGGCTTCATCGTCAGGTCCTTTTGTCAGCAGGAAGGAAGGAAAGGAGGGTGACGAATCGTCTTTTAACAACACTTTGGTTACATTGGATAAATACAGTAGAATGTCAGGACTGCAAATAAACTTTGAAAAAACAGAAGCTATCTGGTTAGGTAATAGGAAAAATTCCCCCATAAAATATGCCCCATACCTGAAGTTTAAATGGAACCCAGCAGAATTTAAAGTATTAGGGATATGGCTAAGCACTAAGTTAGAAACATGTTACACTCTTAACTTTAAGGAAAAATATGTTGAAACAAGAAATTTAATGAAATCCTGGCTTAAAAGAGCTATTACACCAATGGAAAGAGTGGCTGTGCTAAAATCATTAATACTATCTAAATTAATTTATTTATGGATACTGCTGCCCAACCCCCTATCCAAGATATACAAGAACTGCAAAAGCAATGCTTAAACTTTGTGTGGGATGGAAAACCTGATCGAATAAACAGAACAGTTGTAGTGAAAACTGTTCGTAATGGTGGCTTAAGTATACCTCACATTTACCAGTATATAAAAGCGCTAAAGTTAATATGGATTAAAAAGCTAAATGTCACTAAACACCAATGGAAAGATGTTGTGATAGAAATATATCCAAAGCTCATAAATCTAGATAAATATGGCCCAAATATGTACCATGACACACAACATAAAACTAACTTCTGGAAAGATGTATTAAATGCCTTTAAGGAATTCTATTATTGTGTTAAGCCAGAAACAGCAGAGGAGGTGATGGCAGAACCAATACACTTTAACAGTAGATTTCAGCTTGACAAAAAGATTATTTTCTTCAAAAACTGGGATAGTAGGGGTTTATATAGCATTCAACATTTTTATAATGAATCTGGAGTACTTTTGTCCTTGGGTGAAATTAATGCCAAGTATGGAACCACAATAGACATAGTTACATACATGGGATGTGCTAAAATAATTAAAAAATTTATTCAGTCAATGGGCATTACAATAAGGAACAACACTGCCCTAGAAACACCAAAAACTATTAAACTAATCAATTCCATAAAGAAAGGTGCCAAATATTATTACGAAATATTGACAGAAAGCACAATCAGGCCCAAATGTTGTGATAAGTGGGAACACAAAATGGGTGTCCATTTACCCTGGAAAATAATCTTTTCAAAGGTTCAAGGAATAAAAGATATCAAACTGAGATGGTTTCAATGCAGAATTACCCATAGAATTCTAGGTACAAACTCCCTGGCAGAATATATGGGGCTAGAAGTTAGTAATAAATGCACTTTCTGTGGCAATGAAAGGGAGACAATTGAACATCTATTCTGGCGCTGTAAGGTAACCCAACTATTTTGGACAAGTCTAGAAAAGGCAATAAGGGAAAAATGCTCTAATAATAATAAATTAACACTTAACGAATCTGTAATACTATTCGGATATGAAGCAGAATGTCCATTGGATAAGACGTTAGAAAATATACTAATAGAAGCAAAGTTCTTTATCTATAAATGTAAACTAGAGAAGAAACAGCCAGACTTAAGAGTTTTTATTCTGCAACTAAATGGAAAATACAAGATTGAGAAATTCAATGCACTTGTTAACATGAAATTACAGGAATTTATAATGCACTGGTCTGATTATATGAATCTTATAAGTTTAGCTGGAACTATATAACTTCACATATTCTAGAAAACACATAAAGAAGGAAGGCATCTCTCCATGTATGCAGATTATTTTTATGTTAATATATCAAACTGGTGGAAAGGATAATGAAGAATAAGTGGTTAAAACTGTTATATGTATGAAAATAAACTGACCACTTCCTGTGGATCAGGAACAATTGTACATTGTGTGCTTGTGGATCACAACTATATTACCAATGTAAGTAGGTACAGCGTTTTGTAATAGTACACGAGGGCATTGTCTTTCTTCCCTTCTCTAGTTTTTTTTTCTTTCCTCACATATTTAGAGGTTTTAATAGGTGTATGTTATATATATATATATATATATGCCAATTTGATTTCATTTCCTCCAGTGTAAATGTGTAACTTATTGATCCTACAATTGTCATGCAAACCAGGAACAGTTGTGTGTTTGTGCAGCGTTTTTAGGTACAGCTTTGTGTAATGCTACATGTGGACACTTTCTTCTTGTCTCTCTCTCTTCTCTCTCTTTTTTCTCTAATTTTAAACATGGATATCAAACACTCTATATTCATATTTGTGTTCTGTGAAGTGTAATATGGAAAAAATGATGTATCCATGAAAAATAAAGATTAAACTGTGTGTAAAAAAAAAAAAACGAAAATTGGTGCTGGTGCTTTCGATGAAACTGCTGCTGTAGTCCACTTGATTTAATAAAACTGTTGTTCGTTTGATAAAACTTGACAATATTCTCCATCATTTTCTATTTCTACGAAGTACAATTGTTAATAGCAAGGCTGCTGCTATATATTTTACCACTTACACTACGGGGTTTTTGAGCTGATGTCCATTAATCAGTCATTTTACTTGACTGTTTGATATTCATCTCTTTGTTCATAGAGAATTCTACAACTATTGTTTAAAGCTTTTATTATTCGACTATAGAATACACTTTTATGTAGGACAAAGGAAAAAGCTGAATTCTTACAAATATTTTTTTTCAATTCTTATAAATAATAGTAAAAGTGTATAAACGTACCTCGGTCAATGGTAATATGATTGAGAATCATGTCGAATACAGTGTTTCGAAGCTCATCACTGCTAAATGACGATGAAAACAATAAGTACTTACATTCTTTCTCTAGTCTCTCAGAATTAGAAACTTCAAGACGCTTTTATAGCAGGATGGAAATATCACAGACCATATCAACGTGAGAAATGTCCTCGTGAGCTTCAGCAACCCACCCATTCGCCCAAGGAGCTGATGGTATTAAAGAAAATTTGTGTCAATGTATCACTAACATCACATGTGCCAATATGTGTCACCAACACTATATGTGTAAATCTGTCTCAGTGTCATATGTCTTTTTCAATCTCTTGCGATTTTCTCTGTTAGATTACTGATTAGCACTATTTGGTAAAACTTGTGCTTTAATATTTATTTTTTTAAGCAAACATTTTTGGGCATGAGAAATGTCCTGCAAAAAAATACGACAACCGAAAGGAGGCAAAGACATCCTAAATCACGGTCTACTAACGAGAGTAAATTAACAGAGTACCATTTAACATTGTTAATGATATGATGATACTGACATACTGTGATGGAGCGCAGGATGTCTTTAATTGTAAAGATTTTTACCCCAAAGCCTTCGTATTTGGAAGTGAAGAGGCACGATTTCCCTGACAGGCCCTTATGCGAAACTATAATCAGCTTAAAGGTTGGTCCCCGTTGTAAAGATTTTGACTGTTAATCTAGACCTCCCCACCCTGGCTCTGGCTTAAGCCGTCCCAGATGGTGTCAGGCTTGGTTTTTGTTTGGTTATTATGATATATATATATATATATATATATAATTCAATTCTATTTAAAAACATCTTGATGGTGCCGACATTAACAAATATAGAATATTTGAGTGTGCTTGCCTGTGTTATAAACGCTGTGTCCTCCAAAACTTCAGATGTTCGTTGTGTGTGTAATGTCAAACACCCGTAATGGTTCTGTGTAAAAAGTGTAGACAACAATTAAGGTTGTTACCATTGTTTACTGTCTGTGAAAATTTCTCTTGAAATACGTAGCAAACACATTGTGAAAAATTATATTTCTGCACACATTGTTTCTAACCTAGCTTCTACTGACTGCTCTGTGCCTGTAAATCTACATGTCCATGACTTTCTAGGGGCCTTATACTTGATCCAAGACATCCGAACTCATGAAGAAAATAAATTAAGATTTATTGTATTATTGTTTATATGCTTTCTATTAAAATGCCTGTCTCTGGCCCATTAAGCCATGTAGCAATGAATGCAGTTGCAACAAAGACCCATCACGTAAAATGCATCTCGGTGACTGCTTTAAATAAATCACAAGTTGCGAGCTTATTACTTCAAACCGAACGGCAATAATCAAAAGAGGAATTGTCAATTCCACTACTGTCAAAAATAAATTTCACTTTAGTATAGACTTGACAAAACAATTTGATTTCCATACATAACATGCGTATAGATCAAAGACCGAGCACAGTATTTTCCTTCTGCAACTTTAAAGCAAGCTAACGACACATAAATAACATCGAAAAATAACACGTTAAAGAAATTTGAAAACTCGTACCTTCTGTTGTCATGGAAACTAAAAATTGTTGAAAAAGGATCCCAGGTCAACACCATATAACTAGGGTTGCTAAAAAAAAAACAATTGCCATGGCAGCAGTGATGAGGATGGCAGTTTTGAAGCGTCTCCCTTGGGTAGCTATTTTCTGGAAAATACTTCAAGAAAGATTATATGACAAAGACATAAATCAATCACACATCCTCCATTGTTTCGATGTAAATTCAGACTAAGCTCGTTTGTGTAGGGTAGAAAACATATCGTCACATGACCACATAGACTTAGCCAAACGTATACCAGAACAAACACACATGCACATAAAAGGAATGTTGACTAATGAAGAGAGACCCATGCAGGTCGTTCTCTTTAAACATAATCTTTGAGGTGAGTAGCGATAATGTAAAATAGGGAAACAAATCCATGTTTGGTTAGCATCATTAAATTCAACACTAACCAAGGTAAACTCTCTAGATCAAAATACAGTTCTTAAATAACTCATGTAAAATATGAAGCACACATTATTGGTAAAACAGTGTATACTCACGGTAAGAGCAAGAAGATACAGAAAACTGTTTTGAGATCCTTTTCTTGCAAAGCTGTCTTTTGAAGTAAGAAGACACACACATGGAAGATGAACCGAAATATTTTGCGAATGAAATTGTTCCACAGCCCGGTACATTATGTTAAAGCCTGGTTATTTGTAATCTGCTTCATTTCGGATATCTAACATCTCCATCGGATTACTGACATGTCGGGATGAGTGTGATTTTTTTTTTGCTGTTATGGTAAGTTGGATGGGGCAAATGCAAATTTCAAAATAATAATCAATGTTAACTGCTCATAATTTGTCAAATCGCAAATACTCACGTAGACACGACAACCGTATGCCCAGGACCTACCTTCCACGATAATGTCCAAAGTCTCTTCAAGGAGAACTGATTCACCGCCCAACTTGAAAAGCCACAAACCGTAATCTTGTTTGGCGGATATCTTCTGAAGGCTGTAGTTGCCGAAAGGTGGACCGAGACAGAGACAGAACTCTGTTGTACTCGTACAGTCCCCACGAGACTGTTTTACAACACATTTTAGGTGAGGCTTTTTTGCACCTTGAGGCTGGTGTTGCACAAAGATCCTAATGTCCTGACTGTAGTTCACGGCTTCACCAAATGAAAATGTGAGATCGACTGTTTCTCCGAGTTTTAGCGACAAATTTTGATGACCTTCTTTTAATGCAGTGTACTTCGTGCTGAATGCTGGAAAAAGTATGAACATGTACAAAATGTAACGAAAGGTTAAATAGACAGCGAGTAACATATTATAATGACATGAGCATGTACATGAAAGCGGAGAAAAAAACGACGGTAACTTTTGGTCAAAGTGTCAGATGACATGACAAAGCGTGATAAAGTTTGCGAAAATTACTATGTCGCAGCCTATGATGATGTATTTAGTACCTTAAACACACAAACACACACACACACACACACACACTCACACACACACACTCACACACACACATACACCTTATTTTTTATTCTCTCTTTCTCTCTTGAACACACCTACATCACCAATACACACTGACATACACATGCACGCGCACACACCCAACACTTTAAGATAAAGATGACAGCAGGAACAGATACTGAATTTGACTGGAGAGCAGATTTGCATTTTGGTCTACTGACACCCAGCGTTGATGGGAACTTGATTAACCCGCACACACGTGCCCTTTACTTAACTCCACCCACCCACGCTAAACAAACAGTTAGACAGGAATGTATCAAACACGGGAGGTTATCAGTCAACAAAGCAAGCACGAAAATTTAGTAGGGCATCCGTAAGCAACGATAAAGACAAGGATACAAGCAAGTCAGCAAAAAAATATCACATAGCTCACCTTCAATTGTAATGTGTAAAGTCTCCTTAACTTCAGACTCTCGGGTCTCCAGCCGAAAAAGCCAGGTTCCAGAATCTTTTTCGTCGAAGATCTTGGCAAGGCTGTAGTTGCTAAAAGATGGCCCCAAACAGTGACATAGTGTTGTCGTGGTATAGCACATTGCGCGATAGTAACTCAGCCTACATTTCCTGTCGAACACATGAGAATCTAGACGACGATGCGCTACAATGATAACATTCCACTCACTGTGGTTCAAAGAGTCACCGAAGGAGAAGATAATTTTAAACGCTTCGTTTAGCTTTATCGTCAAGTTTTGATGACCTCCCTTTACTAATACATACTTTGTCCTTGACACTGAAGACAAAAAGAGAGAAATGAAGTTGTATCGAAAGTATGAAAGCAAAACACAATAAATAAATAAATAGCACGTGACGTGTAGTATCAGCGCTTGGAGTTACATGGTGCTAACATAATCGTACCCATACGTTGAAACAGAAATGTAAAAATTAAATTTGTATAAAATAAACAGAAATGTATAAGTATGAACGTTAACTAAATATGGATATAGACATTCACTTAGTATAGACACGTACTACATCAGCTACAAAACCAAAACTGAGCAAGAAAACCTTTGGTTTCGTTTCTAACTCAAGTGTAGAACCCATTTCTGTGTGTATTGATGTCTGGTGTCTTTACATAGGCACATGATTCCTTTTGGCACCTTTTATTCTTCATTCTATCTTTCTCTCTCCATATATATATATATATACGCTCACCAACGCTCTGTGTGTAAGTATGATTCATGAATATGTCTCGATTTTGTTTTAAATGCTGCATACAACACACTTACCTAGGACATTGACATTTATAGAAGTGCTGGCGTTTGTACCCAAAGCATGAAAGACCCACTTGCCGCTGTCTTTTACCTGAAAATTCTTCTGAAATATGTATTGTACTCGACCTTCACTTAGCTTTGTAAAACAGTCGCAGGACCAATCGTACATGAAACAGAAGTTTTGTCTTAATAAAATCTTGCAGGAACTAATTGGATCTTCCTCCTGTCCATCCTTGGAGATGTACAGGATGATATCTTTCTCATCGGTAAAATTATTGGCATAGAAGGTAATTTCTGAAGTCACACCATCCCAAATTGTGAATGTTTGTTGATCTTTTATTTCCATTGAAAAGCTTTCACCTGAAACAATTGAAATTTTATGTTTAGAGTTTGCAAACGATGTTTGTGCTAATAAAGTCTCTCAAGAACGCAATGTAATAAAATGTAGTTCTGATGTGGTGCTGAAGTAATAGAGATGTAACCAGGATGCTATATTTAATAGGCAAGAAACTCTTATTGCAATAATACTAAAACGTAATGAAATTTGATCAACTGGGACTGAGAGCACGGAGTAAGACATCTAGTTTTCTAATTTGTAACTAAACAAAAACTCTTCAGTGTAAAACGTAGTTGTCAACATTTAGATTTCAAAATACCTTATTCCTACACCTTTTATGGACACAGGACATAATATTTTATCTGAAACAATACAATGAATTAGTTATTCTACACAATAATTATCTATATGTAACCTTAAAGCTCACACATGTATAAAGAACATAAAATATTTTACCTAAACAAAGATACTAACACCGAATTCATATGTTCATACTCAGTTTCGTTTCGAGGCACTTGTTATTTATTATCAGAATCAGGCTTGTGTAATAATGAATCAAGTTAAATCTATGGCTTAGAAGCCATATTAAAATCCTGTTCAATAGGATGAGGTCCAACCTCCACCATTAAGGCCTTGTCAACACAAACATTTCAATGTAAAATCCTGCCTTATTATTTTCTCTTTCTGTGTAGTATTCTCGAGAGCGAAAGGGGAATAATCACTCAGAATCTGAGTTACCTTGCATTTTTAATTTTCCAACTTATTGATAAAGAATTTTAGCCTACTAGTCTTAGTTGTTAAGCGCGTACTGTCCGATTACGACAGGAGCTCATATTTAACCATGTCGATGCAAGATCTTTAAGTTTTACTTGCTGTCAGTTCGTCAGAAGCACGAACGTAAGGGAGTCATGAACATCAACAGTGTTTGTTCCCTCACCGTGTTGAGGAAATTTATCTGCTATAAAGAAGCCAGGTCAAAATCATGTTAAATAGGATGAGGTCATATACACCATATACACACGAATCTTTTTATTGTCGTCTGCTGTCACTTCTGGCGATGTAAATATTTCTTCTGTTAAATATCTCAACAACTAAAATCTTTCGCAGAGTACAAATGACAGAATACATATTTCCTGAACAACCCGAACCTGAGGGAATAATACTTGACTGATTTGTCAGTGACAAAAACCGCAATTACAAAACCTGTAAAATATTGTTGTTTTGAAAAAAAAATTTACTCACTAGCAGTGAAAGTAAGGATAAAGATAAAAACAAAGTGATCAGAAATCTTTTTAGACAATCATCCAGTGACGCCATCGTGTTCAAACGATGTATAGAGAATGTCTAACAAAAGCACACTGGCAGAGAACACTAGTTCATCTTGATTGATTCATTGATTGATTGATTAAGGATGGAGGATGGATGGAGGATGGATGCATGGATGGACTAATGGATGGATGGATGAATGGATGGATCGAGGATGGCTGGATGGATGGAAGGATGGTGGATGGAGGATGGAGGGATGGCTGAATGGAGGATGGATGGAGGATGATGATGATGATGATGATGATGATGGTTTTGTACTGTAACGGTATGTTTATTCTTTTTCAGTATTTCTTGACAGCATTGGGTGATGTATTAAAGTATTAAACAATATAACAATGAGTGTTTTCACCTGCCACAGGAAAAACTGCTAAACTAATCAATAGCATCGCGATTAACAATCCTCGTCGACAAATTTTTACACACACCATTGCTGCGTTAGTCTACTGCGATGAAAAAAATAGAATCACCTTAATAAAACTCCCCAAGCATAAATGACTGAGATAATACTTAAAAATTTCCTTGTGTGTGAGAAATGTTCTTGATAAAAATATTTACAAATTAAATTGCTGCAAAGTTTTAATCCTTTGCTCTTATCTTGATGTGTAACAGGGTCTGACATTTATTTCCTTCCGACCGCTATATTTTTAGTGAGTGGTGGTTGGAGTGGATTTGAGGAAAAAATGTTACAGGTTCCATGTTTTTATAGTTTTCTCATGGGTAAAATTATTGCCATAGAAGGCAACAGTAACTTTTAATTTTCAAGATACTTTATTCTTACACCCTTTATGTACACTGGACATAATATTTTTTATAATGTATTACAATAAATAAGCTATACAATGCAATAATTATTTAAGCATCTATACATTATACCGCTATTCAACTTTTGACCTCACACACTGTCCCTATATGTATAAATAAAACATACAGTATTTTACTTAAACGAATACACCGAATTCACATGTTTACTATCAGTTTTGTTTCTTTGCACATGCCATTTATTATCACAACCAGGCCTGTGTAATAATTTATCTGTTTAATCTGGTTAAGAAGCCATATCAAAATCCTACTAAACAGAATAAGGTCCAACCTCCACCATTGGCTGAAGCCTTGTCAAACACGAACGTTTTAATGTAAAATCTTGAAGCCTGCTTTATTAATCTCTTTCTGTGTAGTATTTTCAAAAGCGAAATGTATATATTCACCTAGAATCTGAGAAATGTTTATTTGCATATTGAATTTACCAACTAATGGTAAAACATTTTAGCTACTAGTCTTAATTGTTAATGGACGTACTCTCCGATTCCAACAGAAGCTCAGATTTCACCTGGCCGATGCTACATCTATCAGCTTTGCTCATTCGGTTTAGTCACTCACATTTTCATCTTACAAACAAGAACAAGTTAGACCCTTGTGTCATTGTTATTTGCTTTCATTTGTATCTGTCTGAATGCACCCTGTTTTGATACAAAGTAGTTTAAGTTAGTATTTGGGCGTCTCTTTTTTTCAAAGTAGTCAAAAGGTTTACAGACATTATATTTTCTATTTTACATTTGTCTTCACTTGATACTTTGCAGCACAAATGTTGTTTATTCTATATGAAAGCGGTTTGTGCAACGTAGATGGACAAAAACATGACATCACAAATTTTGGGGCACATAACAATTTAAAAACTAACAGTACTAATATGGGTACAAGTTTCTAGAAGCCAGAAATTAGTAAAGAAAGTTGCATATGGTTTGCGAGAAAATTATCTCCCTTTTTACGTCCAGACGCAATTATCACGGTGAGAGATAAAACGATGGATTTTATTTATTGATTCAAACAGCCATAGAAAAAACAGGGCCGAATATTGTTACAATGTTCGTTGAAAGCACTAAAGTAAGGGAATCATGAATCATTTGTTCCCTCACCGCATTAAGGAAATTTAATTTATGATAATGAAGGCAGGTCAAAATCGTGTTAAATAGGATGAGGTCATATACACCATTTACTCATGTAGAATTTTTTTGTCGTCTGCTGTCACTTCTGGCGATGTAAATATTTCTTCTTATGTAAACCACTATAATCTATAGGAGAGTACAGAGGACAGAAATCAGACTTCTTTAATAACCCGAACCCGACGGAATAATACTTGACTGATTTATCAGTGAAAGAAACTGCAAATTTTACTACAAGATTAAAAAACATTTCTAAAATATTGTTGTTTTCGAAAAATAAGGATTTACTCACCTCCATGGAAAGTAAAGATGCATAAGGACAAAGTGATTACAAATCTTTTCAGACAATCATCCGGAGACGCCATCGTGTTCCAACGATGTGTAGAGAATGTCTAACAGAAGCACACGGACACAGTGACGACATTTTTTGTAAAGCATCTTTGCCGCTCGCTTGTTTATTTAATCACAGAGATGTCATTTACTGAGTAAAATTTCACCATATTCACCATTATTATTACAAACAAGATTAGAGAATGTCACATGTGGAAGTTTTGTACTCTGTAAACCTTTTAAGTTAATGTTGATAAATACATTAGCATAACGGTTGAAGACGGATTAAAGTAATGTACTAACGCATATTACCATATAGACATAAAACACAAACATACATTAAAAAACAAAGACTGACTTGTCTGAGGGTACACACATATATATATATATATATATTTCATTGCTCTCTCTTCCACGCCTTTTACTACCCTATCAAACCCCGTTTCTACGCAAATGTATACACTGGTAAAGCCACGAGTTGCAATCCACTCCCTCCCCATCATAAACACTCATGAACAGACTGACCGACTGAAACAGGCAGGCAAAAACCTACGAATGTCTTTACACGGAAGAGAATTACTCTTCAAACGCAACGAGGAAATGATGCACCGAAGCTTAAAAAAGCAAAAAACAGGAACAAAAGCAAGAATACATCTTTCCACTCTAAATAGTCGATGTCTCTTTACGTTCGTGTACTCGCCATGAAATTGTGACATGACTATAAGAGAAGTCTCTTCTGTACCCCGACTGTCTTAAGAACTACCGTTAGGTCTCCTTTCTTTCTTCATATTCTTTAAAAAAATATGTATGCCATAATTATGTTTTATGTGTGTGCGTGTGTGTGTGTGTGTGTGTGTGTGTGTGTGTGTGTGTGTGTGCGCGCGTCAAACGATTTTCTTTTCTTTTATTTCTTTATACATTGGTATTTATTGTTTTCATATTTATCGAAGGAAAATGTAAAAACTTCGGTATGTATGTTAAAAATAAAAGAATTCTTCTTCTTCGTCTTCCTCTAATTCGTCCCACTCGGATTCCTAATACATAGCTGTAGTCTTTAATAAAAGGGATAGTTATTGAAGTGGTTGAATGGAGAATCTGTTGATGTTTCTGTGCTCTCTTCATCTGCTGATGGTGATAAATCTTTTTTTTTTGTATTTACTCGTGTGTTTGTGTGTATTGCTGTATTTTATATTTCCATTGTTTTGATCAGCTAAAGATTTACATTTAAACATCTACGATAAAGTTGCTATCTGTTTCTTGAAAAAAGGAAGTATAAAATAAAACCCCACCCTTTGTTGATTGCGACAATAAACATTATCAGCCATAATGTAGTCAATGCCATGAATCAGAAACTGCAGCACTTTTTTTTGGCGAACAAATTTACAAATAATTTACTTCCGTTTTATATTTCCTTGGTAGGTGCATAACAATACTCATTCCCAAAAACATCTTCAGAGATCAAGGGACTGTACTGAAACAATCGATTGAAAGACAGAAAATAAGAGTTTTTGCTTTTTAGATAAGGTCAACAAAACAATGGGTGTACTTTAAACTTAACATAGAATCAACGACTTTGTAAGAAACAAGATGGCCACACCCGTAGGACACCAGGAACCTCTACTTTCAACAGTCAAGCGACGTAAGCTGGTCTTCTTTGGTCACGTGACCCGGCACGACACCTTGTCGAAGACTATCCTTCAAGGCACCTTGGAGGGTGACCGACACCGCGATGGTCAGAGAAAGAACTGACTTACGAACGTCAAAGACTGGACTGGTCGTCCTGTACAGGACCTGCTGACTATCGCCCACAATAGGCAAGAGTGGCGGCCCCTGTCAGCTGCCCCGTCTATCCATGTGTCCATCCTGACAAGTGCAGGTCAAAGGACGACTGACTGACTCTTTGATGCTCTACTGTTTTTGCACTATATATTTTATTTACTTAAATGAAATGCAGATTGGCTTCTTTTAGTGTTAGGAAAATTGTTATCTCTCTTTTGTGTGTGTGTGTGTGTGTGTGTGTGTGTGTGTGTTTGGGGAGGGGTAAGCAAAACTGTTACGAAGATTATTTCTTGTTTATTGCTCTGTCTCTATAGAGATAGAGTAAATATAGCAAGAATGTCACAGAAAAATTTAAAGGCAATAGGAAAAACATCACTGTGCTCATTTCTGTTTCTTCAACAATTTGTTCATGTTACAATACAATATTACTTTTTGACAGCTAATTGGATATTTATTATCAATGCATTTAACACTGTATATCTTGTTCCCTCTGGCCGCTGTTATTTTGGAATCAATGCCTGATGCTGCAGCCTGCATCCTTTACATTATTGTTTTCAAGCCTTAGCAAAGAAGTTCGCGCGGACACTGTAGGCATATGTTTTGCTCGTCGCGGTGACGCCTGTGTAATTTCACTTTTGAACCCACCATGTACTATTAGGATCTAGCTGATTAAACATGGGTCGTTTATATGAATTTCAAAATACGAAATGCCGACTGCAAAGTGTTGAGTTTACTGTCAGCACAAAGTTCTCTTTTCGTATCGCGTACAACATAACCAGGATTTTCGTCTCTCGAGTTTTTCGGCATGTACCACCTGGAAAGCAGATAATACTAACTTCTCTCCTTCCTTTTAAAATTTACTATTATGGTAGTTTATAACACAGCATCGAACTTTTTGACTCATGAAGAGGTCTGCTTTCCCGCTCCAGATGCTGTTCACAGTTACGTTGCTCTTGTCCTTTACGCTGATGTGTCTCTATAAATCCAACTAAATAGATGACCCCCGATTTAACCAGTGACAAGCGGGTATGCGCATGCGCTGAATGATTGACGAAATACCTTTCTGCCGTTGGCAGCTATTTTGATCTCTAATATCCATTTTTATTCAATGTGGAGATGTCCTTGATCTCTGATCCCGCAGACTCGACGGCCACCAGGGACTGGCATTTTGTGACGAGAGCCCGATCAATGGACATAATTATGTCGAACATCTATTGGTATGTTAACGATCAGAGATTAATAATCGGTTAGAAAGAAAGCGATATTCACATGTGCACCACTTTTCGCAATAAGTCTTGCTTTCTGTTTCCACGCATTAACACCATTGATACGAGAAAAGAAAATACTAGAGGATATTGCAGCTCTTCAAACTTCAAAATGATTCTCTCTTGCTGAGTAATCGAATGTCTGTAGTTGGTGCTGATTGTGAAGAGATCTTTGAAGGTGTTTGTGTCTGTAAGTATTATTTATTTATGGGTATTAGTAAGATGATACTAAGTGGTCATACGTGTAGTGATTTTTTAAAAGTTCTAATTGCATCTTTTTTCTGTTAAGTGTAAGTTTCATCATTTGAGTAAAGTGTAAAACATAATAAGAAAGAAGTATAAATACACTTGTCCAGCAAATTGACCTGATTATAAAAGATATGCAATGAAAAAATGTTGCCGATCAATTTTCAGAAAATTTACTTTAGAAAGCTTTTAATAGACTCTGCCAGGAGGGGCCTTGGCTTGTGAGGCAGAATTTCAACATTTAAGATCGAACAAGGTCTCGTTCCAACCACTGAAGGGCCGTGAAATGGTTCAAGAAGCTAAGTTCCCCTTCATAATCAGATGAAGGAGCTTTTCGCGACGACGGTGGTGTTCGCCTGGGCTGACCTTTAGTGCTGTTTAACATCTGTCTGGATGGTATTATGCATGATACCCTCCAAGACCATCAAGCCACCGTGTCCATCGACAGGAGGGCCCTATGCAATGTATTCATTGAACTGATGACAGGCAGCAATAGTAAACTACAGAACCTTACAAACTCGCAAGCAGCGCAAGGACAAGAGCAACGTATCTGTGAACAGCACCTGGAGTTGGAAGCAGACATCTTCATGAGCGAAAAACAGCTCGAGGAGATACACAGGTTTAAAACCCCTCCCCATCTGCCTGTTATACAATAACATTTTCCATGGGCATAAAGACAAGGCAACATCGAGGTAAGCCCCCTCCTCCCAAAAAAGGAAAAAAAACCCTTAAAACTTTAGATGATAAACATAAAGGAATGTATTAGACCCTCAAATGTGAAGTCTGATAAATATTGCATAAGACCGCCATATTTTTGTGCGGTATCTTCTGATGTATCAATAAGTCAAATAGCAAAATGATATATATGTAAAACATCACTTATCAAATAGGAAAACGTACAAGTGTATTTAAAAAATTTTAAGATAGACACTTTTTATTGAATATTACAAAACAAATCATTAAAATCATTTCTTCTCCTGTGAATAAGATAAGGATGTTGATCAATTAGAAAAAAATGAAATTTTTGCCCATGTGGTGTCTGTTCCGATCTCGTCCTAATAGTCTTGTGCTGGATGTACGAATAAACCATGGTCAGTATAGACAATGACCTCTGTCTGTGCTAAAACACCTCGCACATCCCCAGAGGGAAACAGCTCCAGTGATTTTAGTACTATTGTTTATAAGGCTAAGACTAATGCAAAAGCTGGAAAAATGGACGTTCTTCGATATTTTTATTTTCAGCCTTTTGGGTGTTATGATGGAGGTGACAGCATTGTAGAGAATGAAACACACAAGTAAACAAGCAAGTGTGTGTGTGTGTGTGTGTGTGTGTGTGTGTGTGTGTGTGTGTGTGTGTGTGTGTGTGTGTGTGAAGAGAGAGAGAAAGGCGAAAAAGAACGCCGCGAGTAAATAAGAAAAATAACATAAAACGAACGAACAAACGTTGAAAAGCTATAAACAGGGACAAGTAAGGTGCATTTTAGCATCTGGTGATTTTGGAGAAAAAAGTGTTAGATGCACTGTAAGAGATTTCCGTGTGTGCTTGTGTATATGAATAAGGACTGAGAATTTTTTCGCAGCCTACACCCTCCTCTGTAACCTTGATTCCCCCCCACCCCAATGTGAGACAGTGCAAACTATTTAATACCTCTTAATCAATATAAAACAGAAAACGTTTTATAAAACAGAGATTTCATATCAGTTGTTACACCTTTTTGTTTAATAAAAACGAATGAGACACTGCAGTTTATGATGCGATTTTCCAACCTAACGAGGTAAAGACAAGGGATGTATTTATTAAGGGAAGGAATATGGAAAAATACTTCTATATGTTGGATGTCAAGTTCGTAGGATGTCAACATCGCTTCTTGCTGGCTTCATCGTCAGGTCCTCTTGTCAACAAGAAGGAAGGGAGTGTCAAGAGCTGTTCCTCTAAAGTCGTCTCAATATTTGTTTCAGATTCCGCGTTTGTAGTCGTGATCCTGCTGACGGTTTCGGTAGGGGTGATAACTGGTGCTGGTGCTTTCGATGAAACTGCTGCTGATTTAATTAAGGCGATGTTCGTTTGTTAAAACTTGAGAATATTCCCCGTCATTTTCTATTTCAAAAGAAAATAGATGCTCGTATGAAGTGCAAATTTAAAGAGCAAGGCTTATGATATATATTTCACCACTTACACCATGAAATCTGAATCTAAAAAATAGTGTTTGAAGTATATAGATACGTATCTGCGATTGTAGGTTATAACAGTTTGCTCCCATTGGAACACAAATGTATCTTAAGTAAATAATAATAACAAAATTTGAAAGACAAGCAAGAAACGTGCGTTACGGAATAAACCGGACACATACGAGTATACGAGTACCTATGTGGACGATTTCGGAGATTTATGCGACCTTCAACTCAAAACCGAGGGCAGACCACTTCCGGGGAGTGAGGTGTTAGAGACCCCACTTTTCTCGGGGCCAGCTTTTACATGAGGGTGGTGCCAATCTCCTCTCCCTCGCTGCCTTGCCTTACCTTCCCCAACCCTCTAAGGAGTCAGGTACCCATTCCCGTCAGCTGGGTCGACTGGGGGAAGTATGCTGCGTTTATCGGGAATTGAACCAGCGCGCTATCAGTTCGGATGCCAGCGCTCTAACCACTCGGCCATCCGCTTCCCCAGTTAAATGTCGGATGGTGAGCCTTCTTTGACCATGTCGGCTCATACAATAGGCTATCTTCTCTTCTAACTTTTTAATTATAATCATATAATGTACACTTTCAACACGGTAATTTCGCTATTCTTTTCATAATGGCAGAGAATTGTTTTCGCGCACCTCATTGTGTAAAGGCGGATTGTGGAGACTGAGAGGACGGCAGTGCCAGGCAGGTTGTGTTTATACACGTTAACACACTGAGGCGAAACTTCAGCTACTTCAGCTGGAACAAACAGATCAAGCTCATTTTTCAGTAGACAATTTTGTACGTCCGGCGAATGATGTTATAGAGTCAAAATAGCCCACAAAGGAATAAATGTTACCCGCCCTTGATGAAAAGGACTGACTCTCTGATACAAAAACGCAAACGTTTAGTACAGTTTATTCCTAGTGACTCCTCGAGGACCAAAAGGCCGCAAAATTGGTGATAACGACGACGATGATGATGATAACCATAATGACTTACCTCTGTCCTAGGAGTGTGTCTCTTTTACTGACAGAATTAGAGAATGTCACTTGAGGAGGTTTTTGCACTCTGTCGACCTTTACTAGATAATGTTGTCCAAAACACATTAACTTTACTGTTTAGGACGGAAAAGGGTAATTCACTCATACATATTAACACAAGGATACACACAAACTTACGCAAAGATTAACATATATATATATATAATTGCTCTCTCTTTCTTACAATCTATCATCTATCAAACCTTAGATATATTTTGATTTCACACGAACATTTATACGCTGGTTTTTACAAACGTTATTATTATATTACATGAAGCTGAAAAAGAATACTCAACACTACTACTGTCAAACGAACATTGCAGCATAATACAGATTTGACAAACCATTTTATTTCTTTTCCTGCATAACATGTATGTAAGTCAAAGACCGAGCACAGCATTTTCCTTCTGCAACTTCAAACCAGTATAGAAACAATGAACCACTTACATTCATTGAAATGACCGTTATTATGATATAGCGCTCTGAAAATTTGAATGACTGGAATGGGATGTGTTGTTATATGCAAGATATATATAATTTACGTCTGTTTATATGTTTTACACTTAAAAGTCACATCACATTGCTGTTAATGTTTAAATTAATAAAACATTTAACATGTGCTTTTCGTCTCGTAATGCTTTTTTTGTTCTTTCTTGAAAAAGAGAAGTAAATATTTAAAATAGTAGGTAATAATGAAAATACTTACATGCAGGCATCAAACGAAAGAGAGCAAATATTGACATTACAATTAAGACAATTTCTTCCCTTTGTTCGTTAACACCGCACAAGTAGCCGGATACCATTAACACGTTTTCTGTTAAAACAAAACTCGTAAAATCTGTTTTCATAGGAAAGAGCAAAACCGTTGCAGAAGAAACCTTAGTCAATACCATATGACTAGGAATATTAGAATAATAACTGTAATAGCGACACTGATGATAATGATAGCTGCCGACAGTGTGCTGCTTTTGATTTTGCTTTTTTGTATTATCTCCCGTGGTTAGCTTTCCTCTGAAAAATACTTGTTCAAGAAAGAGTTTATGACAAAAACATACATCAATCACACATCCCCCACTGTATCGATGTAAATGCAGCCGTAACTCGTCCTAGTGTATACTCAGGATAAAAGCAAGAACAGATGAAAAATGTTTCAGATCCTATTTCTGCAAATAAGTCAAATAATAATAATAATAATAAACACGTTTTCTGTAACTTATACTTTCTGTTGTCATGGAAACGCGCGAAACTGTTAAACAAGGAACCTAGGTCAACACCAAATGAGTAGGGTTGCTAAAATAACGATAGTCATGGCGACAGTGATGATGATGGCAATGTTTCGCTTTTGAATTCGCATTTTGAAGCGTCTCCCTTAGGTAACATTTTTTCTGGAAAATACTTTAAGAAAGATTTTATGATAAAGTCATAAATCAATCACACATCTGCCATTGTTTCGATGTAAATTCAGCCTAAGCTCGTCTGGGGAGGGTGTAAAACATATCGTCACATGACCACATAGACTTAACGAAACGAATACTGGAACAAAAACGCATGTACATAAAAGGAATGTTGACTACTAAAGAGAGAACCATGCAGGTCTTTCTCTTAAAACATTATCTTTGACACAGTTTGGAGTAAGGTAAAATAGCGAAACTAGTAAGAAATATTAACAATACTTGCAATTATCTTATAGACATTATAAATAACAAAACTATGTTTGGTAAAATCAACCATAACCCCCGCAATCAAAATATAATTCTTAAATAACTTATGTAAAAAATGAAATATACATTATTTGCAAACTAGTGTATACTCACGCCAATAGTAGAAAATACTGTTTTCAGATCCTCTTCTTGCAAAGCCGTCTTTTCCAGTGAGAAAAAGACACACACATGTAAGTTGAACCTAACTATTCTGCGAATGAAGTCATTCCCCAGCCTGGTACATTATGTGAATGCCCGGTGTAATCTGCTTCTTTGCATATATCTAACATCTCCATTGGATTACTGACATGTCGGGATAAGTGTGATTTTTTGTTGCTTTTATGGTAAGGTGAATGGGCAAGAATGCAATTAAAAAATCATAATGAATGTTTGATGCACAAAATGTGTCAAATCGCAAATATTCACGTAGACACGACAACCGTATACTAATGACCTACCTTCCACGATAATGTCCAAAGTCTTTTCAAGGAGAAGAGATTCACTCCTAAGCTTGAAAAGCCACAACCCGTAATCTTGTTTGGCGGATATCTTCTGAAGGCTGAAGTTGCCGAAAGGTGGACCGAGACAGAGACAGAACTCTGTTGTACTCGTACAGTCCTCACGAGACTGTTTTAAAATACATTTCAGGTGAGAATTGTTTGCACCTTGAGGCTGGTGTTGCACAGAGATAGTAATGTCCTGACTGTAGTCCACGGCCTCAGCAAATGAAAATTGGAGTTCGACTGTTTCTTCGAGTTTTAGAGCCAAATGTTGATGAGCTTTTTTTAGTGCAATGTACTTCTTGCTCAATTCTGGAAAAAGTATGAAAAATTAAGAAAAAGAACAGAAATATTAAATAGACAGCAAGCACCTTAAAAACACAGACATAAGCCTTATTTTTTCTTTTTTCTCTCTTTCTCGCTTGAACATACCTACATCCCCCACACTGACACACACATGCACGCGCACACGTCCAGCACATAAATCATAAAGATAACCGCAGGACTAAATATTGAATTAGACTGGTGTGCGGGTTTGCATTTTGGTCTACTGACACCCAGTGTTAATAGAAACTTGATTAACCGGGAAGACCAAGCGGCATACACGTGGTATTTAATCACCCTCACACGCTAAAAAAAACTTACAGGAAGGTATAAAACACGGGAGGTTTTTAGTCAAAGAAGCACGCCTCAAATTTAGTAGATCATTCGTAAGCAAACCACAAGCACAAGGATACAAACAAGTCTATAAAAACCTATCGTATAGCTCACCTTCAACTGTAATGTATAAAGTCTCGTTAACTACAAACAGAGGTTTCCACAGCTCAAAAAGCCAGGTTCCAGAATCGTTTTTGTTGAAGATCTTGACAAGACTGTAATTGCTGAAAGCTGGCCGTAAACAGTGACACAGTGTTTTCCTGCTTTCGCACATTCCACGATGGTAAAGGACAAAACATTTCGTGTAGAACCAATCGGAATCGACATGACGATGCATTACTAAGATACGATTCTCCTCATTGTGCTCCAAATTTTCACCAAAGGAGAAGATAATTTTAAACACTTCGTTTGGTTTTATCGTCAAGTTTTGATGACCTCCCTTTACTAATATATACTTTGTCCTTGGTACTGGAGAAAAGAAAAGAAAGGAAGCTGAACCGAAAGCGTGGAAGCGAAACAATGTGTTAATATAAACATAAATATATGAGTATGAACTTAATATGGATATAGACATTAACTTAGTATAGACACGAACTATATCAGTTACGAAACCAAAACTGAGCAAGAACCCTAGGCTAACTCAAGTGTTGAAACCATTGTTTGTGTCTTTTAATGTTCAGTGTCTTGGTATCATCCTTCCTGTCATCTTTACGTAGGTACGTGATTACTTTCAACAACTGTTTTTTTTTTGGTCTCTTTCTCTCTCTCGATATATATATATATATACAACACTCTGTGTGTATGTATGATTTATAAATGTCTCGATTATGTTTTAAGTGCTACATAGAACACACTGACCTTTGACATTGACATTTATAGAAGTGCTGGCGTTTGCACCCCAAGCATCAAAGACCCACTTGCCGCTGTCTTTTACCTGAAAATGCTTCTGAAATATGTATTGTACTCGACCTTCGCTTAGTTTTATTAAACAGTCGCAGGACCCATTGTAAATATGACAGAAGTCTTGTCCTAATAAAATCTTGCAGGAACTGATTGGATCTTCATCCTGTCCGTCCTTGGAGATATACAGGATGATAACTTTCTCATCGGTAAAATTATTGGCATAGAAGGCAATATCTGAAGTCAAACCCTCCTAAAAGGTCAATGTTTGTTGATCTTTTATTTCCAGTGAAAAGCTATCACCTGAAACAATTAAACTTTCATTTTTGAAAAGTCTGCAAACGGTTTTACGCAGATGTAAACATAGCGACCGATGAAGTCCCTAAACTCATGAACGCAAAGTAATAAAATGTAGTTCTGATGTGGTGCTGAAGTAATAGAGATGTAAACAGGATGCCATACTCAATAGGCAATAAACTCTTATTGCAACGATACTAAAGCATGATAAAGAGCATTGCAATCGTATTAAAATATAATGAACTGGGACTGATAGCATGTAGCAAATGTCGTTTGTAATTTGTAACTGAACACAAATTCTGCAGTGAACAGATATAACATGTAGATGTCAACATTTAGATTTTAAAATACGTTATTCTTACACCCTTTATGGACACTGGACATAATATTTTATCTTAAACTATGCTTTACATAAATTATACAGTACGATAGTTATTTATGCATATTAAAATATGCATAGATAATATTCTATGTATTATGCCACTATGCAACTTTTGACGTCAGACACTGTCCCTTATATATAAATATGTCTTACATATATATATATATATAAACACACAAAGTACTTTATCTAAGCGAATATACTTACACCAAATTCGTATGTTCATTCTCACTTTTATATCCTGGCACATGTCATTTATTATCACAATCAGGCTTATGTAATAATTTCTCAAGTTTAATCTATGGTTCAGAAGGGAAATGAAATCCTGATAAATAGGATGAGGTCCAACCTCCGCCATTGGTGCCTTGCCAACAAAAACGTTTCAGTGTAAAATCTTGCGTTATTATTTTCTCTTTCTGTGTAGTATTCTGAAGAGCGAAAGGGGTTTGTTTACCCAGAATCTCCGAAATGTTACATTGTATTTTTAATTTTCCCACTTACTGGTAAAGCCTTTGAGCCTAATGTCTGATTACGACAGGAGCTCATATTTAACCACGTCGATGCAGGATCTGTCAGCTTTGAAGAATTTAAAATCTTGTAACTATTTTTTGTAGCTGCAGTATCATGCAGTATTTGTAACTTTTGAAAAGGTTTAGAAAAAATCCCCAAAAAGAACTTGACTGTGAAGGCAGCAGAAAAAGCAAAAGTCCCACTGCATGTTTCTTTAAAGAAAACCTCCAGACCTTTCTGCGTAGTCAAAACTTTTACAGAGATTCTATTTCCTTTTAGTGTTTCCTTGTTAGCTGCGCTACGAAAACAAATCCCTCTACAAGCTGCTCAGGCTGTTCCTCAAGACAACCTTCAATTACAGATTATTTACGGCTTAACACTTTCCACAGTCTATTACTAACTCCCAATATTTTCTTTACTTCATACCATGCAGCACAAAGGTTCTGCGTTGTTTATTCTACATGTAAGTGGTATATACACAGTAGATAGACAACCATGCCATCACAAATTTTATGCCACCCAAAAAAGAAATAAATAAATAAAAAAATAACAGTACTAATATGGGTAAAAGTTTCTAGAAGCCACTAATTAAGAAAGAAAGTCGGCAATGGATTTGACAGTTGGAAAATTATCTCACTTTTCCAGACGCAATTACCGTGGTCAGAACATTCGCATCATGTGTTCCCTCACCGTGTAAAGGAAATTTCATTTATGATAAAGAAGCCATCCTGTTAAATGGCAACGTAAATATTTCTTCTGTTAAATATGTAAATATCGAAATATCTCGCAGAGTACAGAGGACAACAAACATGCTAATAACCCGAACCCGAGGGAATAATACTTGACTGATTTATCAGTGACAGAAACTGAAATATGTTTTTGTTACAAGATTTAAAAACCAGGTGTAAAATACTGTTGTTGTTTTTTTAAGAAAAAGTGATTTACTCACCTCCAGGGAAAGTCAAGATGCATAAGGACAAAGCGATCACAAATCTTTTCAGACAATCATTCGGACACGCCATCGTGCTCAAAGGATGTGAAGAGAAGAAGCAAACGGACACAGATCACCAGCTCTTTGCATGTGATCGAAACTTCAGGAAAAACTTCCTCCAGAGCCATGTCTTTAAAACATTAAGCTTCTTTGCCAGCCGCTTGTTGATTTAATCACAGAGAAGTCATTTACTGAGTAAAATTTAACAATATTCGCCATTATTTTTTGTATTTTAGTAAAAAGTGAAAAAAAAATTTATACGCACATTCATACACTGGTATAACCATAATTTACAACCCACCTCCTCCCCATCACACACACTCATGAACAAACTGACCAACTGAAACAGGCAGGCAACAACCTACGAATGTCTTTAAACGAAAGAGAATCAGTCTACGAACGAAAGAGGAAGTAATGCACCGAAATTGAGAAGAGCATCCGAAATTAAGGGAAAAAGCAAGAAGACAACTTTGGACTGTAATAGTCGATGTCTCTTTAAATTCGTGTGCTCGCCATGACATTGTCACACAACTATCTTCTGTACCCCGACTGTCATAGGAGCTATCACCCAGTCTTCATTCATTCTCTCTTTATCTTTGAAAAAACGCCCTCCACATATTCATCCTATTCTTGAGCACAGTCTACTGAATCATGTTGAAACAGTTTATCGTCAGCATTATTTACCGGACAGCTTTGGTACAAGTTAAGTAAAAATAACCAAAATAGCAATAAATATAAAACATGCCCTTTAATTTAAAGTGACCGAAAAGATCTAGGGCAAAAAGTCCATTTCGATAAAGACTTTGATAGCCAATTGTTGGCACAGTCATTGCCTGTCTTTATCAAAACCCCGCAAATAGTTTATTTAGTGAAAAGTTTTACAAAGTTCATGTTGTTTATGTGATGATTATCCCTAATCTATATACAGTTAATAGACAAAGGCCTGAGGTCATAAATAAGTGAAAATATACAGCAAACGGCTTAATAAACCTTGTAATGGGGCTAAAGTGCGCGTGGTCAGGTAGGAGAACACTTACAGCCGAGTGTGTTCTGAAGGTGCACAGTTTACATCATGCCTCGCGAAGTTCATTTTGGGAACACAAATTTTCTACTTAAAAAATCATTGTTTAGCCACTTCTTTGTGACTTTATATTTCAGTAGAATTTCCGAAGTGTAGCTTCATACAACAGTGTAAATAAACCTGGTAGAGCTGAAGAATTATCTACCCTAAACGTACAAAGCATCACAAAGACCGATGACCATAACGAAACAAATATGACAGAAAACCGCAAAGATTTCCGCAAACACGATAACACGAGTAACTAATGATTGATCTACAGTGATGTTGTCATACAGTAGCCATGCGCATGACCTTGATAATCAAATAATCCAATTTTTGGTCAAAATATGCCCAATATATGTAGATTAGTAGAAAGGTAGTTAGTGCAAAAGATTTAGCCAATCCTAAAGAAGACCGATGACCGCTACAACAAACCCATTGGTATTATTGTTCTTAAAGTTTTCAAATTAATCAAAGGTATCTTTCATAAAATAGCTTTTTTGTTTTTGGTGAAAGTTGTTTCGCAAGAAAGGGGAAATTATTGACTTCTTGTGGAGAAATATCTTCTGGTCGCGTGTTTCAAACATTACGACCCTGTCAGTCCTCTCCCTCTAAGCCCAGGAGACTGAACTCCTCTTAATTAGGCGGGAGACTTGCAGGTTAATTTGTAAATTTCCTTCGTTCTAAAACGGTTACTGTATGTACATTCTCAATTAAAAGTTTGATGTCTATTCTCATTGCTTGATTACTGATAGATTTTTACTTGGAGACGTGTGATCATATTTTGTCTCAAAAACATTTTTGAACTAGGGCAAACATGAAGGCAAAAGTAATATTGTATCACAGAGGCGAAATCACGTTAATTAGGATCAATTGGTATGGAGTAAATTAGGATTAATGATATGGTCACTACACATAATACGGAGGGAAGCTCGTATAACGACAAGGTGGAAGAACACGTGAGTAATCCACGCGTATGTTGATCGTCCCACGTGACTGTATTCACGTTTTGTAGTCCTCATGGTCATCGCCGTTGCAAAGTTTTCATGCGGAGTTTATAATCTACTTACAGGCCAGTCAGTTGTTAAGCTCTCTAATGACTTTCGATCACACGTTTCCGTGACATTAGCTTGTCATGGTGGAATCATGAACAGATGGTGTCATGTCCTGGTAAAGGAGTTGTTAGAATATATTGACCACTATAGAAATGTCCATTGCATTATCACTCCCTCTTCAAACATGATGGTACCATCGGGAGAAGTAGCCAATACCATTTTTTCCTCGTCGTTTTCTCACAAACAGATGAGAGGGGCATAGCGAAGGGGTTGACTGGTGTTTGTGTGTATGTTGAAGAAATAACGATTGTGTGTATCATAGTAGTGCGAATGGTGGCGTCTGCTAGTGTGAGTGTGAGTGTGATTGGTGTTTGTCAAGTATGTTGCAGCCATATTATTAAGCCGACTTACTAGTGTCATGTCACTTCGCAGGTAAGTGAATTTATTCCAAGTACACTGGTTTAATTAGTCAGGACAAAAAGGATAGGCGCTCTCGAATATGTTTGCTTAAAGACATAGACGAACGAAAACACGCACACACGCGCACACGCACACACGCACGCACACACGCGCACACGCGCACACGCACACGCACACGCACGCACGCACGCACGCACACACACACACACACACACACACTTCAGAATTCATTCAGGAGGCTCGCACCCATGACTGAAGGGAGGTAAGCATGTGAGATGCAAACAGTTACACTTTATACACACTCAAACAGAAATATTTACCAAAGTACAGTTTATATAAAAATGAAGGTAAGTAAAGACTAGAACACCATACAAGACAAAAATAAAAGCCGTAAGTGTTTCTTTGAAACAATGGGTTTGAAACAAAAGCTCAAAAATATTGCTGATAAGTTTTGTACTTAAGTGTCTAATAGATAGTCTGTACATAGCTTGATTAAAGGGCGAGATTATGCAGTTTAACAAAACATAGTGCCCCAAGAATAAACAAAGTGAAGTTAACTATTTACAAGTTATTGTCTCAACTCTAATGCTCTATACCTATATGTATCTAAAGTAGTACTGATTGTAGTACGGTAACCTGACATTCAAAGGCAGAATCGAAAATGTGAAATTAATTTGTAAAATTTTGTAGGATTATATTCTCTCGTAAATCGAAATATTTGGGACATGTATTTGTGTTTGCTCTTCCATAAAAAGTACACTTAGTGCTTTTACTGTTTTCACACTTGTAGCATAACCTGTGAGCATTTAAACTAGAAAACCCTAGTCTAAATTGTATAAATGCATCTCTCATGACTATATGTTTTTAAGAAAGATACCCTAGGATAAGGTAGATTTAAAGCATTTGTATGTTTAAAATCTGGCGCTTGACTTGAGTTTGTTCTGCCAGTTCTGGTGCAAACGATCTGTCAATCTTAATTTCAAAACCAACAACTTCACATTTCCAATCCCCGGACGATCCCATGGGAAACCAAACCTGTATTTGTAAAGAGATAGAGAAAGAGAGAGAAGCTCTCAACACTATCAAAAAGAAATAAAAAACGGAAACAATGGAAAAGGCTCAGGAAATGTCTTTGTCCCTAAGCTCTAGAAGTGATGTAAACAACCTTGACATTATCAATAATCACTTTACCAACAATACAACTGTAAAATCTAAGCTGAGATAAAACCTCAAAGCGTGCTGTTTGCAATACTTCTGCATACAAACACAATTAATTAAGCAGACTTGCCTCATCCCTGCAATATTACAGTCACGAACAGACTCCACATTTAGTCGTCCATTCATCTAACGGAGAAACAGGTAACAGTTCAAATCTTGCTCGGTCAACAGCAAATGAGTGTATAGTTTCAATCGTCATTATGTTTAGATATTAGAAGACTTGATGACACCACGTCTCATGTTAGACATGATGTGTACAGCCTCGGTGGTAGTTCTGGTTCTGGTGATGCTGTAGCCGTGCAGGTAAAGGAGTCGGCGTCAGTCTGGTTGGACCTGAAGTCAATAGTTAAGTCTTCCTTCAAGGAGCCCGAAAAGTGCACTAAGGAAAAAGATGACGATCATATAGAGCTCGATAATAAAAACATCATTAATTCTAAATTTTGAAAGATATTAGTTCTTATACATTTCGAGATTTTAATACAAACCAATTAAAGCTGTACACAACTTTTAACCTCTTGCCCAAACGTACATAGTTGTACACGCGGCCATATTCTGAACTCTCGAATGATAAACTGCAATATTAATGATACTAATCTTGTGTAATGTCAAAGTCGATGATAGTATGTTTGCTGCTTATTTTGGGTCATGTTCGACCCGTCAGAGTATTTTCATGCTGTAACATCACAACTTTAAACCTCATTGTAAAACTAAATTCTTATTATTTACATAGTCGTTCCCCTTATCCTAGCTATTCCCTAATTCCAACCCGAGCCATAATATACAGTTCCTCTAAACCTAAAGTTCTTTTTTCTAATTAAATAAGTTCTATGGCGAGGTCCATCTGTGTCATGGGGGCCAAAGTTAGTGCTCAGCTATTTTTATGCCTAGAAGGCATGTGACTAAGATGACATTTGCCTTGGCTTAAATATATATAAAAACTTACTACTTTGTCTAAAGTGTGTGTCACTTGGTTCAACAGCTTGGTTAGTTGATTGCACATCACGTGATGTGGCGCTCATTGAAATCTGTAATTCGTGTTGATCTTGCTTCGGCCGATCGTCATCTTGACGTAGTTCTTCTGAACGACTTTCTGTTACCATAGTCCTTTTCTATGAAGTTTCTCGAACGATTAAGCTTTCAGCTATAATTTATTAATTTATTACTGGTCTTTGTCTCGAGACATATTGGTATCAACTTTAATTAAAAATAATGATTTCTTACGCTGAATGAGATCTAGCACACTATTGACATGCCATTTCTTACGAAACATCATCAGTACTTTATTAATCCTGGCTTAAACATAACACTACCATTGCATGTCATCAATAATAAGTGAAAAATGCTGGACCTCTTATTACTTTCGAGTGTCCGTTGTCGAGCTAAATGCCTTATCTGCTAGTGTTGGAGCCTTAAACAACCAAGTGATCGACTAACTGTTGTCAATGTCCTGGATACAAGCTTTCTACCGCTTTGCATAATGCAGCAGGGAGTACCCTTAAAACCTAACGGTTCATACGGCGCTGGCTTGTAAGTGATGATACTTGGCACACGGTAACACTAGCACAGTTGAATGGACGCACAAAAGCACGGCACTGTAAGTAAATGACGGATACAAAGATTAAGGAAAGAAAAAGAAAAGGTAAAAGTACTGAAAGAAAGGGTTTATAGGGTTTATACCTCTTTCTCCCCTGACAGGGCGTTGTGACCTGTGACGACACCAAAACACTGCGACCAACGATGTAATGATGATAATAATGGCTGTGATGATAAACATGACTACAGCTGTTGTTGATAAAGTGTAGTTTTCGATGGTAGGGGTCAAAACCGTAACTGGTGATGGTTCTGTTCTGTGTTGACCATGTAACGATGTTTAGCTTACTGTAAGAATAACAATAGTTTAGCTGTAACTTTTTATGATGGAAATGAAAGTGAATTGAAAGTAACACATAGAGGTGAAAGAAAAACACGTATTAATATCTCCAGGTAAACACGCGCAAACAAAACACGCATATATATATATATATATTTAAACCCACTGGAGTTTAAGATAAATAAAGCGATCAAGTTTCGGAGAAAAAAATGACTAGCTGACAGTTAAGGATAAAGGAGTCAGACTAAGGTATGGAACAGGTAGACTTACAAATGACTGTAACGTTAAAGACGGGGTTTTTGAGTTGATATCCATTAATCAGTCATTTTACTTGACTGAGGGACTAGACCTTGGCCAAAGTTCCTTTAATATTACAGAAGGGGCTCCTCTTCAGCTGCTGTGGACTAGGTTTTGTGTAAAAAATGCGTTCACTACCATTAGTAGACAATATGCTTATCGTGGTTATCTGTAGTTTTTTATGGCCCTCTGTATATATGTTTACTGCGGTTGTCCATATTTTTTATTAAGACTGTGTTTTTATTGTGGCTATCTGTATGTTTATTAGGGCTATCTTCAGGATGATCCTTGCTATCACTGTCTTATGTCGAACACGTCTGTATCGCTGACCTGTCATGTTTGTTTTTTGTTTGATATTCATCTATTTGTTTATAGAGCATTCTACAACTATTGTGTAAAGCTTCTATTATTTGACTATAGAATACACTTTTATGTAGTGCCTAAGGAAAAAGCTGATTTCTAACAAATAATACCTGTCGAAATAAACTGAGTCATTGGTAATATGATTGAAAATCATGTCGAATACAGTGTTTCGAAGCTCATCACTGCTAAATGACGATTTAAACAGTAAGTACTTACATCCGTAATGCTCTAGTCTGTCTGAATTCAGAAACAGCAGGATGGAAATATCACAGACCATATCAACGTGAGAAATGTCCTTGTGAGCTTCAGCAACCCACCCATTCTCCCGAGAATCTGATGGTAATAAAGAAAGTTTGTGTCAATGTATCACTAACACCACACGTGCCAATATGAGTCTCTAATCCCATGTGTCAACATGTGTCACCAACAGTATATGTGTAAACTTGTCTCAGTGTCTTTTTTCAATCCCTTGCGATTTTCTCTGTTAGATTACTGATTAGCACTATTTGGTAAAACTTGTGCTTTAATATTTATTTTTTAAGCAAACATTTTAGGGCATGAGAAATGTCCTGCAAAAAATGCGACAACCGAAAGGAGGCAAAGACATGCTAAATCGCGGTCTACTAACGAAAGTAAACTAACAGTACCATTTAACATTGTTAATGATATGATGATACTGACATACTGTGCTCGAGCGCAGGATGTCTTTAATTGTAAAGCTTTTTACTCCAAGGCTTTCGAGCTTGAAAGTCAAGAGGTACGATTTCCCTGACAGGCCCTTATGCGAAACTATCATCCGCTTAAAGGTTGGTCCCGGTTGTAAAGATTTTGACTGTTAATCTAGACCTCCCAGACCTGGCTCTGGCTTAAGCCTGCCCAGATGGTTTCACTTATAAAGGCTTGGTTTTTGTTTGGTTATTATGATATATGTATATATTAATATATATCAATTTTATTTAAAAACATTTGAATATGCCGACATGAACAAATGTAGAGTATTTGAGTGTGCTTTCCTGTGCTATAAACGTTGTGTCCTCCAACACTTCAGATGTTGGGTGTGTAATTTGTAATGTGAAACACCCGTAATGGTTCTGTGTAAAAAGCGTAGACAACAAAGACGTTGTTACCATTGTTCTAAATGTAATAAAATTGCAACATTCGGTGACAAAGGTTTATGCAACGAAGAAACACGAGAATAAATACTATTGGAACGAATTAACAGGTCCAATCTATTGTCAGACACTACACACATTCTTGGTGGCGATGAAAGCAGCAAACACATCAGTGCTGTGCTCTGTAAGAATTCCTTCGAATTTTGGAAGAAGAGAAAGAGTCTGTTGAAAAACATATGGGTTCTTACTGTCTGCGAAAATTTCTTGGACAAGACAGTCTACAAAAGTTTAATTTTCTTGGAATACGAGCAAACACATTGTGAAAGTTCATATTACTGCACACATTGTTTCTGACCTAGCTTCTACTGACTGCGCTGTGCCTGGCGTCATCTTTGGACATATATTGGTAGAAACCAAGCAAATTTCTTTTCAGAATACATCACGGTAAATTATTTGCAATGTAAATCTACATGTCCATGACTTTCTATCTGCCTATACTTGATCCATGACATCCAAACCCATGAAGAAAATTCAGATCTATTGTATTATTGTTTATATGCTTTTATTAAAATGCCTGTCTCTGGCCCATTAAGCCATGTAGCAATGAAAGCAGTTGCAACAAAGACTCATCACGTAAAATGCATCTCAGTGTTAAATAAATCAAAAATTGCGAGCTTATTACTTCAAACCAAACGGCATTGTTAAAAGAGGAATTGTCATGGCTACTACTCTCAAAGATAAATTGCACTTTAGTATAGACCTGACAAAACAATTTGATTTCCATACATAACATACGTATAGGTCAAAGGCCGAGGACAATATTTTACTTCTGCAACTTTAAAGTCTACCCATCTTTCCCACCAACTAACTCTCTGGATTCTGGACTTTTTAACAAACAGACAGCAGAGAGTTTCTGTTAATGGTCTTCTCTCAGACCCCGTTGTCACCTGTACAGGTTCCCCTCAAGGCTGCTGTTTGTCTCCACTACTGTTCATACTCTATACTAACAGCTTTTGATAGCACTAATGATAGGAGCTTTCTGATAAAATTTGCTGATGACTCTGCCCTCCTGTCACTTCTGTATGATAATGAACATGTTTACAGTGGCGCTCTTCCTGATTTTGTCAGCTGGTGTGATGAACACTTCCTTGTCTTGAATGCCTCAAAGACTAAGGAAATGATCTTCGACTTTCAGGTGAACATGCCTGAGACAGTCATCAGTACTATTCTTGATGATGCCATTAAGGTAGTCGACTCTTACAAATATTTAGGTACCATCTTCGATAACAAGCTTAAATGGGACATCAACACTGACATGATCCTCAGTAAGAGTCAACAACGCCTGTACCTCAAATCTTTCTCTGTCATCTCTGTCATCCTCACTCGGTTCTATCAGTCCTTCATTGAATGTCTCATCCCTTTTTCTTTCACCTCCTGGTTCCACAACCTCTCCCTAGAGAACAGGAATAGTCTGGTCTCACTTGTAACTATCTGTTCTAAGATCACCGGAATCAGGCAGAGGGACTTGGCAGCTTTCTGTCATCAGCAAATCCTTAGGAAGGCCTCCCGTATCCTCTCTATTTCTGATCATGTGTTGACATGTGAGTTCTCACTCTTGTCATCCTCTCTATTTCTGATCATGTGTTGGCATGTGAATTCTCACTCTTGTCATCCTCTCTATTTCTGATCATGTGTTGGCATGTGAATTCTCACTCTTGTCATCCTCTCTATTTCTGATCATGTGTTGACATGTGAGTTCTCACTCTTGTCATCCTCTATTATTTCTGATCATGTGTTGACATGTGAGTTCTCACTGTTGCGGTCTGGTTGTAGGTACACGATGTCTGTTTGCAAAACCAATCGCCACCGCAATTCATTCAGTCCACGTGCCATCCACATGATCAATTCTATTGGCCGTGAACTTGTACTAGCCTGAGATGACCTAAGGTCGACACTACATCCACTATACTTAATGTTACTGGGAATGTGTGTGTGTGTGTGTGTGTGTGTGTGTGTGTGCCAGAGAGAAAACATTATTTCAACATGAATGCATCATCTCTTTTTATATCATGTATAAGTTTGTATTATCTCTTTTTATATCATGTATATGTATTTTTATATCATGTATATGTATTATCTCTTTAAATCATGTATGTACTACTGCTAGTACGAGCACTATTTTGAATTGCCCTTGGGGATAAATAAATTGGTATTGTATTGTACTGTACATTTTAAAAAGTCAAGTAAAAAGAACCAAATTAGCAGTAAATATAAAACATACCCTTTAATTTAAAGTGACCGAAATACACAAAGGAATGTGGCAACAAGTCCGTTACGATAAAGACTTTGCAAACTCTCGCAGACACAGTCATGGGATGTCTTTATCAAAACTCTGAATACATTTAATTTAGTGAAAAGTTTCACTGCTCTATCAAACCCAGTCTATCGACGTGTTGCAAATGCTGTGGATTATGTGTTGTTTGTGTGGTGATTATCGATCATCTATCCACAGTTAATAGACGAAGTCCTCAGGTCATCATTAAGTGAAAATAGACAAGAAATGGCTTAACAAGCTTAACGAGGTCGAGTCAATGGCACAGGTACTTAGCTCCTTTGAGAAGATTCACGTCTGGCAGCCTATAACTCTCTACGATGTGACCTATAACATTCGCAAAGCAAAGATTGTTGAGAGCCCATTGTCCCCCAACCATGTTTGTATTATGAAGCTATAACTCTTCATGTTTGCAGATGTCAGGGTTATGGTTATAGTTGCTGGCTAAAAACACAAACGGAATTGGCGATGGGATTACTCTTATGGATCAAATACATTTTTTAACTAAGGCAAACATTAAGGCAAAGGTAATATTGTATCACAAAGGCAAAATCACGTTAATTAGGAATATTTTTTAAAGAGTAAATTAGGATTAGTGTTATGGTGATAACACATTCTATTGAGTGCAGCACGTATTATAAGGTGGAAGAACACTTGAGTGAACCGTACTATGTTGACCATCTCACGTGACTATTCACGTTATGTAGGCTCATCACCGTTGCCCAGTCTAAATGCAGAGTTTATAATCTACTTACAGGCCAGTCAGTTGTTGAGCTCTCTAATGACTTTTTATCCCACATTTCCGTGACATTAGCTTATCAGGGTGGTATCATCAGCAGATGGTGTCATGTGCTGTTAAAGGGAGTTGTGAGAATATATTGACCACGATAAAATGTCCATTGCATTACCCCTTCCTCTTCAAACATGATGGTACCACCCGGAAGAGTAGCCAATACATAATATCTCGTTGTTATCTTACAAAGCAGATAAGAGGGGTATAGCGAAGGGGTTAACTGGTGTCTGTGTGTATGTGGAAGAAACAATGTTTCTGTTTATCAGAATAGTGGGAATTGTGGCGTCTGCAAGTGTTAGTGTTAGTGTGATTGGTATGAGAGCAATGGGTTTGAAGCAAAAGCTCAAAAATAGTGCTGGCAAGATGTGTACTTAAATGTATAAAACATATGAGATTATAGCTGGCAAGATTATGCTGTTTAACAAAAACTAGTGTCTCAAGAATACACAGAGTGAAATCAACTCTTTTGAAGCTTTTGTCTCAAATCTCATGCTCTGTAGATATATGTGGCTAAACTGAAACTGATTGTAGTACAGTAATCTGACATTAAAAGGCAGAATCGAAAATGCGAAATTACTTTGTAAATTTTTAAGAATATATTCTTCTCTTAAACTGAAATATTTTGGACAGATATATAAGAAATGTATTTCTGTTTTTTCTTTCATGCAAAAAGGACTCTCAGTGCTTCTAATGTGTTCACAGCTGTAGCGAAACCTGTGGGAGTTTAAATTAGAAAACTAGAAAAAACCCTAGTCTTAATTTTATAAATGCATCTCTAATGCCTATATGTTTTATGTGTTTAAGAAAACTACCCTGGGATTTAAAGGATTCGTAATGATAAAATCTGGCGCTTGAGTTGTGTTTATTCTGGCAGTCCTCGTGCAAACAATCTGTCAATCATAAGTTAAAAACTTTCAACAACACCTTGACATTTCAACCCCTTGACTATCCCATACAAAACCAAACCTGTATTCGTAAAGAGAGAGGGAGAGAGAAGCTCTCAACACCAACAAAAAGAAATAAAAAACGAAAACAATGGAGAAGGCTCAGGAGATGTCTTTATCCCTAAGCTCTAAAAGTAATGTAAAGAACCAAAAACACCTTAACATTATAAATAACCACGTTAACAGCAATGGATCTGGAAAATCTAAGACGAGATAAAACTTCGACGCATGATGTTTGCATACTTCTACACACACAAAAATTAAATAGGCAGAATTGCCTCATCCCTGACATATTATGGTCAAGAACAGACTCTACATTTAGTCGTCCATTTGTCTGACTGGAAACAGATGACTACAGGTTCGAAACTCGCTCTGTCAGGAGTAAATGAGTGTATAATCTGTAACCTAATTATGTTTAGATATTAGAAGACTTGACGACACCACTTCTTATGTTAGACATGATGTGTACAGCCTCGGTGGTAGTTCTGGCGCTGGTGGTGCTGTTGCCGTGCAGGTAACGTAGTCGGCGTCAGTCTCGTTGGACCTGAAGTCAATAGTTAACTCTTCCTTCAAGGAACCCAAAAAGTGCTCTAAGAAAAATGATGGTGATGATATAGAGCTTGATAATAAAAACTGATAAAACAAAGATAAAAGTTCATACATATCTAGAGATTTAAAAAAAACGTTTGTAACTGTACACAAGTTTTAAACCGTAAAATTTCAAACCCCTCCCCGAAAGTGCATAATAGCACACGCGCCAACATTCTGAACTCTCTAATGATAAGCTTCATTATTAATTAATGACACTAATCCTGTGTGGTGTCAACGTGGATGATAGTATTTGTGCTGCTTATTTTGGTTTATTTTCGACCTGTCAGAGTATTTGCATGCTGTAGTGTAGCCATGGCATCGTTGACCGTTGGAGTAGGAAGGGAGCGAAGATGAAAAATCGTGTGACGGGACGTCTTATGATTTGAACAATTAACATCACAACCCAAAACCTCACTGTAAAAGTAAAGTCTTATTATCTACATTATCGTTCTCCTTCTCTTAGCCATTCCATAATTCTAATCCGAACCATAATAAATAGTTTCTCTAGACCTCAAGTTCCTCTTTCTAATTAAATAATTTCTGTGACGACGTCCATCTTTTTATGATGGAATTGGAAGTAAATTCATAGTAAAGCACAGAGTTGAAACACAAACACGCACTAATCTCTCCAGTTAAAAACGAGTGAACAAAGCACGCGTATATATATATATCTGTGTCACAGTGGCTAAAGTTATTGCTAAGTTATTTTTATTCCTATAGGGCATGCGCTTAAGATGAGTTTTGTCTTCACTTACAAAAAATTAAAATCTTACTACTTTGTAGAAGGTGTGTGTCACTTGCTTCAGTAGCTTGCTTTAGATGGCTCATCATCATCATCATCATCATCATCATCATCATCATCATCATCATCATCATCATCATCGTCATCATCATCATCATCATCATCATCATCATCATCATGATGACAGCACTTTATTAATCATGGCTTAGACACAACGCTACCATTGCATGTCATTAATTTTACGTTAATAATGCTGGACCTCTTCAAACTTTCGACTGTCCATTGGCGAGCTAAATGCCCACTTATCTCGCAGTGTTGTGGTCTTACCATGCATGCCTGAGATTGCGACAAAAAACAAACTCACCAACACCGACACAAGAAAAGCGAATCTACCCGTACTCATTTCCCGTAAACTCAGCATCTTTATGCTCGGGTTGACTTTTCTCGGGTCGCATGCGCATGAAACTCACGTGCAGTCGACAGATCGAAACTCGTTTCAGGACTTAAGTGCTTATACAATTCCTCACAGTACACAGGCACCTGATGAAAGTCCGAAGAAACGAGGAACAGAAACAGTCACAACTGTGCTCTTTCCTCAGGCTACTAATATCTCAATCTGCATCCTGATCCTATTGGGAAAACAGCCTATGGGAGTATTAACACGAGGCTTAGCTGCCGATACTGCTTATGCTGCTGTTGTAGAGATACGTGACAGCTACGATACGTATCGTGTATTATGTAGATGATGTAGATGCGGAAAATTCTACAATATGGCTGTGAGGTGATCTGTACGAATGTTTGTGGCTGTTCCTTTAATCCTCTTATTGCACTATTATAGCAATGTAAACCCTGACATCCCAGTCACATAATCCATTTTACGGTTGCTAGAAAGTCATTGGGTGTGCAAAAGGAATTACTTGGTTATGTCTATAACGAGGCAAGTGAGATTGCAAGCTGGGCTTGCATGGGAGATATTGATGTTCTTGATCTTTTCCGGAATAAATTTCGGCTTACAAGCCAATTGTTTATTTACAATTGTGCCTAAAGCACAGCTTACTGGTGGAAAAAGCACAAATAAACGCAAGAAAATATCTTTCTTCGACGATATTAACAAAGACATCGAACACAGAATCTGTGGCACCTTACATTACTTAGCCATAAATATTGGCTGTGTACCCTTGTGACTAATTCACTGTGAAGTTGAAGATATCTGGTTAGATGGCTGTGACTGTAAAAGTCACCTACGTAAGAGAAATAAGTACCTGCTATATAAAAATAAGGTTGTCCCTGTCCTAGCTCCGGAGAACTCCTTATATACAGTTTCTACGACGACTAGTCTATGAGCATCTTGACTTCTGCTAGTTTCTCCTACTTAAAGACGGGGTTTTGAGTTGATGTCCATTAATCAGTCATTGTACTTGACTGAGGGACTAGACTTTGGCCAAAGTTCCTTTAATATTACAACAGGGGGGGTCCTCTTCAGCTGCTGTGGACTAGGTTTTGTGTAAAAAATGCGTTCACTACCATTAGTAGACAATATGCTTATCGTTGCTATCTTTAGTTTTTATGGCTGCTGTATTTATGTTTACTGCGGCTGTCGATATGTTTATTGAGACTGTGTGTTTAATTTTATTGGAATACAAAACAAGCACATTGTGAAAGTTCATATTACTGTACACATTGTTTCTGACCTAGCTTCTACTGACTGCTCTGTGCCTGGCGCCATAATTGGACATACGTTGGAAGAACTAAGCAAATTTCTATTCAGACTACCTCATGGTAAATTCTTTGCAATATATATCTACATGTCCATGACTTTCTAGGTGCCTTATACTTGACCCATGACATCAAAACTCATGAAGTAAATTAAGATTAATTGTAATTATTGTTTATATGCTTTTTATTAAAATGCCTGTCTCTGGCCCATTAAGCCATGTAGCAATGAATGCAGTTGCAACAATGACTCATCACGTAAAATGCATCTCGGTGACAGTTTTGAATAAATCAAAAGTTGCGAGCTTATTACTTCAAACCAAACGGCATCGTCAAAAGAGGAATTGTCAAAGCTACTACTGTCAAAGATAAATTGCACTTTAGTATAGACTTGACAAAACATTTTGATTTCCAAGCATAACATGCGTATACGTCAAAAGCCGAGCACAATATTTTCCTTCTGCAACTTTATAGCAGGCTAACGACACATGAAAATTAACACGTTAAAGAAAATCGAAAACTCGTACCTTCTGTTGTCATGGAAACGCGCGATACTGTTGAAAAAATCCTAGGTCAACACCATATGACTAGGGTTGCTAAAATAACAATTGCCATGGCAACAGTTATGAGGATGGCAGTTTTGAAGCATCTCCCTTGGGTAGCTATTTCCTGGAAAATACTTCAAGAACTATTATGTGAAAAAGTAATAAAAAAGACAAAAATCAAGCACACATCCTCCATTGTTTCTATGTAAATTTAGCCTAAGCTCGTCTATGCAGGTCGTTCTCTTTAAACATACTCTTTGAGATAAGTAGTGGTAATGTAAAATAGGGAAACATTTGCAATCGTCTGAAAACAGACATTAAAAATAACAAACCCATGTTTGGTTAGCATCATTTAAATCAACACTAACCAAGGTAAACCATCTAGATCAAAATACAGTTCTAAAATAACTCATGTAAAATACGAAGCACACGTTACTTGTAAAACAGTGTATACTCACGGTAAGAGCAAGAAGATACACAAAAAACTGTTTTGAGATCCTTTTCTTGCAAAGCTGTCTTTTCAAGTAAGAAGACACACACATAGAAGATGAACCGAAATATTTTACGAATGAAATTGTTCCACAGTCCGGTACATTATGTTAAAGCCTGACTTTTTGTAATCTGCTTCATTTCGGATATCTAACATCTCCATCGGATTACTGACATGTCGGGATAAGTGTGATTTTTTGTTTCTGTTATGGTAGGTTGGATGGGGGCAAATGCAAATTTCAAAATAATAATAAATGTTAACTAATGTGTCCAATCGCAAATATTCACGTAGACACGACAACCGTATGCTCAGGACCTACCTTCCGCGATAATGTCCAAAGTCTCTTCAAGGAGAACTGATTCACCGCCCAACTTGAAAAGCCACAAACCGTAATCTTGTTGGGCGAATATCTTCTGAAGGCTGTAGTTGCAGAAAGGTGGACCGAGACAGAGACAGAACTCTGTTGTACTCGTACAGTCCTTACGAGACTGTTTTACAACACATTTCAGGTGAGGCTTTTTTGCACCTTGAGGCTGGTGTAGCACAAAGATCCTAATGTCCTGACTGTAGTCCACGGCCTCACCAAATGAATATGTGAGTTCGACTGTTTCATCGAGTTTTAGCGACAGATTTTGATGACCTTCTTTTAATGCAATGTACTTCGTGCTGAATGCTGGAAAAAGTATGAACAAGTATAAAATGTAACGAAAGGTTAAATAGACAGCGAGTAACATACGTTAATGACATGAGCATGTACATGAAAGCGGAGAAAAAAACGACGGTCACTTTTGGTCAAAGTGTCAGATGACATGACAAAGCGTGATAAAGTTTGCGAAAATTACTATGTAGCAGCCTATGATGATGTATTTAGTACTTTGAACACACACACACACACACACACACACACAAACGCGCGCTCACACATTTACACCTTATTTTTTATTCTCTCTTTCTCTCTTGAACACACCTACATTACCAATACACACTGACACACACATGCGCGCGCACACATCCAGCACTTTAAGATAAAGATGACAGCAGGAACAGATACTGAATTAGACTGGTGAGCAGGTTTGCATTTTGGTCTACTGACACCCAGCGTTGATGGGAACTTGATTAACCGGGAAGAACAAACGGCATACACGTGCCCTTTACTCCCCTCCAACCCCCCCCCCACACACACGCTAAACAAACAGTTACACGGGAATGTATAAAACACGGGAGGTTATCAGTCAACAAAGCACGCACGAAAATTTAGTAGCGCATTCGTAAGCAACTATAAAGACAAGGATACAAGCAAGTCAGCAAAAATATATCACATAGTTCACCTTCAACTGTAATGTCTAAAGTCTCCTTAACTCCAAACGCCCCATTCCACAGCACAAAACGCCAGGTTCCAGAATCTTTTTCGTCAAAGACCTTGACAAGACTGTAAATGCTGAAAGGTGGCCCCAAACAGTGACATAGTGTTGTCCTGGTATAGCACATTTCACCATAGTAACTCAGCATACATTTCCTGTCGAACACACGTGAATCTAGACGACGATGGCCTACAGCGATAACATTCCTCTCACTGTGGTTCAAAGCGTCACCGAAGGAGAAGATAATTTTAAACGCTTCGTTTAGCTTTATCGTCAAGTTTTGATGACCTCCCTTTACTAATACATACTTTGTCCTTGACACTGAAGACAAAAACAAAGAAATGAAGTTTTATCGAAAGCATGACAGCAAAACAAAATAAATAAATAAATAGCACGTGATGTGTAGTATCAGCGCTTGGAGTTACATTGTGCTAACATAATCGTACCCATACCTTGCAACAGAAATGTAAAAATTAAATTTGTATAAAAATAAACAGAACTGTATAAGTATGAACATTAACTAAATATGGATATAGACATTAACTTACTATAGACACGTACTACATCAACTACAAAACCAAAACTGAGCAAGAAATCCTTTGGCTTCGTTTCTAACTCAAGTGTAGAACCCACTTCTGTGTGTATTGATGTCTGGTGTCCTGGTATCATCCTCTTTGTCATCTTTACATAGGCACATGAGTCCTTTTGGCACCTTTTATTCTTCATTCTCTCTTTCTCTCTCCACATATATATATATATATACGCTCACCAACGCTGTGTGTATGTATAATTCATGAATATGACTCGATTTTGTTTTAAATGCTGCGTACAACACACTAACCTTTGACATTGACATTTATAGAAGTGCTGGCGTTTGTACCCAAAGCATGAAAGACCCACTTGTCGCTGTCTTTTACCTGAAACAGCTTCTGAAAAATGTATTGTACTCGACCTTCACTCAGCTTTGTAAAACACTTGCAGGACACAACGTAAACATAACAGAAGGTTTGTCTTAATAAAATCTTGCAGGAAATGATTGGATTTTCATTCTGCACGTCCTTGGAGACGTACAGGATGATATCTTTCTCATCGGTAAAATTATTGGCATAGAAGGCAATTTCTGAAGTCACACCATCCCAAAAGGTGAATGTTTGTTGATCTTTTATTTCCAGCGAAAAGCTTTCACCTGAAACAATTGAAATTTTGTTTTCAAAGTTTGCAAACGATGTTTATGCTAATGAAGTCCCTAAGCTCAAGAACGCAAAGTAATAAAATATAGTTCTGATCTGGTGCTGAAGTAATGGAGATGTAAACAGTATGCTATACTCAACAGACAAGAAACTCATTGCAACAATACTAAAACGTAATGAAATTTAATTAACTGGGACTGATAGCACGGAGCAAGACATCTAGTTTTCTAATTTGTAACTAAACAAAAACTCTTCAATCAACAACTGTAAAATGTAGTTGTCAACATTTAGATTTCAAGATACTTTATTCCTACACCTTTTATGGACACGATATAATATTTTATCTGAAACTTTACAATGCATTAGTTATTCAACACAATAATTATCTATGCATATTATAATTAAATTAGTGAGAAGCTATCACCTTAAAAAATAAAATTTCATTTTAAAAAGTTTGCAAACGGTTTTCCGTCAATGTAAACATAGCAACTGATGAAGTCTCTAAACTCATGAACGCAAAGTAATAAAATGTAGTTCTGATGTGGTGCTGAAGTAATAGAGATGTAACCACGATGCCATATTCAATAGGCAATAAACTCTTACTGCAACGATACTAAAACATGGCGAAGAGCATTGCAATCGTATTAAAAGTTTAATGAACTGGGGCTGATAGCATGTAGCAAATGTCGTTTTGTAATTTGTAACTGAACACAAATTCTGCAGTGAACAGTTGTAACACGTAGTTGTCAACATTTATATTTTAAAATACGTTATTCTTACACCCTTTATGGACGCTGGACATAATATTTTATCTTAAACTATACCATACATAAATTATGCAGTACGATAATTATTTATGCATATTAAAATATGGATAGATAATATTCTATGTATCATACCACTATGCAACTTTTGATGTCACACACTGTCCCTTATATATAATATATATAAACACACAAAGTACGCGAATATACTAACACAGAATTCGTATGTTCATTCTCACTTTTGTATCCTGGCACATGTCATTTATTATCACAATCAGGCTTATATAATAATTTCTGAAGTTTAATCTATGGTTCAGAAGGGAAATGAAATCCTGATAAATAAGATGAGGTCCAACCTCCGCCATTGGTTGAAGCCTTGCCAACAACAACGTTTCAGTGTAAAATCCTGCGTTATTATTTTCTCTCTCTGTGTAGTATTCTGAAGAGTGAAAGGGGTTTGTTTACCCAGAATCTCAGAAATGTTACTTTGTATTTTTAATTTTCCCACTTATTGGTAAAGCCTTTGAGCCTACTGTCTGATTACGACAGGAGCTCATATTTAGCCACTTCGATACAGGATCTGTCAGCTTTGTCCACCACCTTTATACACCCACATTTTCCGATATTATATTACACATAAGAACAAGTCGGACCTTTCTGCCATTGTCATTTGCTTTCAGTTTTATCTGTCTGACCACAACTAGTTTGTAAATCACAAATTTGTAACTTTACAGTCCACACCATGCTAGTATTACCCTCACCCTTCTGCTCTTGCTAATTTTCTACCATTTTTTTATCTGCCGAATCCCTATATTTTCTATGTTCAGTTACTTGGTGTCTTTTTGTGTTTTTCGTCTTTGTTTTCTGTTTGTCGACAGTATTGTCGTTTATTCTTACGCCCCTCGTGTTCTGTCCATTTAGTCCATGTCTCTTGTTTCAAGCGCTAAGAGCATGCTCTCTATGAGTGTGAATATGCGCTATACAAATCTTCATTTATTATTTATTATTATTATTATTATTATTATTATTATTATTATTATTATAAATGCTTCCCACAAAACCCCGCTGCTCTTCGAGTGTAAAATTATTGAAAAGTATTTGGGGGTCTCCTGTTTCTGCTGCAAGGTTTAGTGTTTAGTGCACTGGCATCCAGTAACAGAAGTAATCGGATAAAGTTACTTCTTGATATCTGGTCGGCAGTCATGAAATTGAGAAATTGTGTTACTGGATGGAAGTTTTCAAAACCTTGCAGCAGCGAGCAGGAGACACCCAAATACTAACTGTATTCGCACAGCAGCAAGGACTTCATAAAAAGTGTGTGTGTGTGTGTGGTGTGTGTGTGTGTGTGTGTGTGTGTGTGTGTGTGCCTAACTTATGCCTATCTGTTTTTCTCAACTGATTTCTGTGAATGAAATGTAAAAATTAAAATTAAATTGAAGAATTTAAAATCTTGTAACTATTTTTGTAGCTGCAGTACCATGCAGTATTTGTAACTTTTGAAAAGGTTTAGAAAAAATCCCCCAAAAGAACTTGACTGTGAAGGCAGCAGAAAAAGCAAAAATCCCACTGCATGTTTCTTTAAAGAAAACCTCGAGACCTTTCTGCGTTGTCAAAAGTTTTACAGAGATTCTATTTCCTTGAAGTGTTTCCTTGTTAGCTGCTCAATGAAACCAAATCTTTCTACAAGCTGCTCAGGCTGTTCCTCAAGACAATCTACAATTAGAGATTATTTATGCCTTAACACTTTCCACAGTCTATTACTAATCCCCAATATTTTTCTTTACTTCATACTATGCAGCACACAGGTTCTGCGTTGTTTATTCTATATATAAGCGGTATATGCAAAGTAGACAAAAACCATGACATCACAAATTTTAGGCCACAAAAAAAAACAAACAGTACTAACATGGGTAAAAGTTTCTAGAAGCCAGTAATTAATAAAGAAAGTTGGCTATGGATTTGAAAGTTGGAAAATTATCTCACTTTTTAACTTCCAGACGCAATTATCCCGGTCAGAACATTCGCATCATGTGTTCCCTCACCGTGTAAAGGAAATTTGATTTATGATAAAAAAGCCATCATGTTAAATAAGATGAGGCCATATACATCATATACACATGTATCATGTTATTGTCGTCTGCTTTCACTTCTGGAAACGTAAACATTTCTTCTGTTAAGTATGTAAACATCGAAATATCTCGCAGAGTACAGAGGACAGCAAACATACTGATAACCCGAACCCGAGGGAATAATACTTGACTGATTTATCAATGACAGAAACTGAAATAAATTTTTGCTACAAGATTTAAAACAAGGTGTAAAATATTGTTGTTTTTTGAAGAAAAATGGATTTACTCACCTCCTGGGAAAGTCAAGAACGATAAGGACAAAGCGATCACAAATCTTTTCAGACAATCATTCGGACACGCCATCGTGCTCAAAGGATGTGAAGAGAATGTCTAACAGAAGCACACGGACACAGATCACCAGCTTTTTGCATGTGATCGAAAGTCCGGGAAAAACTTCCTCTAGACAGGACATGTCTTCAAAACATTAAGCTTCTTTACCGTCCACTTGTTGATTTAATCACAGAGATGTCATTTACTAAGTAAAATCTGACAATATTCGCCATTATTTTGTATTTTAGTAACAAGTAATAATTGTGAAATGCTTTACAATGGTGGTGATAATCAAAATCATTAAACTCAATGCAAGCAGCAAGTCTCATTTACAGACAGAATTAGAGAATGTCACTTGTAGAAGTTTTGTACTCTGCTGACCTTTTCATTTAATGTTGCTAAAATACATCAGCGTCACTGTTCAGGACGGTTAAAGGTAATGTACTAACACATATTACCATATGTACATAAAACACAAACACACATAAAAAACACATAATAACTTCTATGTGGGTACATATGTATATATCTATATCTTTCACACATTTTACTACCTTATCAAATCACATTTCTACGCACATTTATACACTGGTATAACCATAATTTACAATCCACCTCCTCCTCATCATACACACTCATGAACAGACTGACCAACTGAAACAGGCAGGAAACAACCTACGAATGTCTTTAAGCGAAAGAGAATCAGTCTACGAAGAGGAAGTAATGCACCGAAATTTAGAAGAGCATCCAAATTTAGGGGCAAAAGCAAGAAGACAACTTTGGACTGTAATAGTCCATGTCTCTTTACGTTCCTGTGCTCGCCATGATATTGTCACACGACTATCAGAGAAGTCCATTCTGTACCCCGACTGTCATAGGAGCTATCGCCCAGTCCTTATTCATTGTGTCTTTATCTTTTTAAAAAAAACGCCCTCCACATATTAATCCTATTCTTGAACACAGTCTACTGAAGCTTTTCGAAACAGTTTATCATCAGCATTATTTACCGGACAGCTTTGGTACAGGTTAGGTAAAAATAACCAAAATAGCAGTAAATATAAAACATGGCCTTCAATTTAAAGTGACCGAAAAGATCTAGGGCAAAAAGTCCATTTCGATAAGGACTTTGATAGCCAATTGCTGTTGATGCCGAATAAAGCAGCAAACACTTGCAGGCACAGTCATTGCCTGTCTTTATCAAAACCCCGCAGTTTATTTAGTGAAAAGTTTTACAAAGTGTATATATCCGTGGGAAATTTTGTTCACTGCTCTATGAAACCTAATCCATCGACGTTTTGCAAATCCTGTGGATTTATTGTTGTTTATGGGATGATTATCCCTCATCTATATACAGTTAATAGACAAAGGCCTGAGGTCATAAATAAGTGAAAATATACAGCAAACGGCTTAAGAAACCTTGTAATGGGGCTAAAGTGCGAGTGGTCAGGTAGGAGAACACTTACAGCCGGTGTGTTCTAAAAGTGCACAATTTACATCATGCCTCGCGAAGTTCATTTTGGGAACACAAATTTTCTACTTAAAAAATCATTGTTTAGCCACTTCTTTGTGACTTTATATTTAAGTAGAATTCACGATTTTTCCGAAGTGTAGCTTCGTTCAAAAGTGTAACTCAACCTGGTAGAGCCGAAGAATTATCCACCCAAAACCTACAAAGCATCACAAAGACCGATGACCATAACGAAACAAAATATGACAGAAAACCGGCAAAGATTTCCGCAAGCAAGTAAACACGAGTAAATAATAATTTATATTTTATATATATATATATTTTTTTTATTATTATATAATCATTATAGAGATTGATCTACAGTGATGTTGTCATATTGTAGCCATGCGCATGACATGGACAATCAAATAATCCAATTGTTAGTCAAAATATACCCAATATACTGTATGTAGATTAGTAGAAAGGAAGTTAGTACAAAAGATTTAGCCAATCCTAAAGAACACCGATGACCGCTACAACAAACTCATTGGTATTAATGTTCTTAAAGTTTTCAAATTAATCAAAGGTATCTTTCGTAAAATAGCTATTTTGTTTTTGGTGAAAGTTGTTTCGTAAGAAAGGGGAAATTATCGACTTCTTGTAGAGAAATATCTTTAGGTTGCGAGTTTCAAACATTACGACCCTGTCAGTCATCTCCCTCTAAGCCCAGGGGACTGAACTCCTCTTACGTAGGCGGAAGACTTGCAGGTTAATTTGTAAATTTCCTTCGTTCTAAAACGGTTACTGTATGCACATTCTCAATTAAAAGTTTGATGTCTATTCTCATTGCTTGATTACTGATAGATTTTTACTTGGAGACTTGTGATCATATTTTGTCTCAAAAATATTTTTGAACTAAGGCGAACATGAAGGCAAAAGTAATATTGTATCACAGAGGCGAAATCACGTTAATTAGAATCAATTTTTAAGGAGTAAATTAGGATTCATGATATGGTAACTACACATACTATGGAGGGAAGCTCGTATAAAGACAAGGTGGAGGAACACGTGAGTAAACCATTATACGTTGATCGCCCCACGTGACTGTTTTCACGTTTTGTAGTCCTCATGGTCATCGCCGTTGCAAAGTTTTCATGCGGAGTTTATAATCTACTTACAGGCCAGTCAGTTGCTAAGCTCTCTAATGACTTTCGATCACACGTTTCCGTGACATAAGTTTGTCATGGTGGAATCAGGAACAGATGGTGTCATGTCCTGGTAAAGGAGTTGTGAGAATATATTGACCACGATAAAAATGTCCATTGCATTATCACTCCCTCTTCAAACACGATCGTACCATCGGGAGAAGTAGCCAATACCATTTTGTTCTTGTCGTTTTCTCACAAGCAGATGAGAGGGGTATAGCAAAGGGGTTGACTGGTGTTTGCGTGTATGTGGAAGAAATAATGATTGTGTGTATCATAGTAGTGCGAATAGTGGCGTCTGCTAGTGTGAGTGTTAGTGTGATTGGTGTTTGTCAAGTATGTTGCAGCCATATTATTAATTAAGCCGACTTACTAGTGTAATGTCACTTCGCAGGTAAGTAAATTTATTCCAAGTACACTGGTTTAATTAGTCAGGACAAAAAGGACAGGCACTCTTGAATACGTTTGCTTAAAGACATAGACGAACACACACACACACACACACACACACACACACACACACTTCAGACCATTCAGGAGGCTCGCGCCCATGACTGAAGGGAGGTAAGCAAGTAAGATGAAAACAGTTACACTTTATATTCACTTAAACAGAAATATCTACCAAAGTACAGTTTATATAAAAATGAAGGTAAGTAAAGGCTAGAACACCATACAAGACAAAATTAAAAGCCGTAAGTGTTTCTTTGAAACAATGGGTTTGAAACAAAAGCTCAAAAATAGTGCTGACAAGTTTTGTACTTAAGTGTATATAACATAGCTCTGGACATAGCTTGATTAAAGGGCGAGATTATGTATTTTAACAAAACCTAGTGTCCCAAGAATAAACAAAGTGAAGTTAACTATTTACAAGTTATTGTCTCAACTCTAATGCTCTATACCTATATGTAGCTAAAGTGGTACTGATTGTAGTACGGTTACCTGACATTCAAAGGCTGAATCGAAAATGTGAAATTAATTTGTAAAATTTTGTAGGATTATATTCTTCTCGTAAATCGAAATATTTAATAATAAATAATAATAATGAAGATTTGTATAGAGCATATTCTAACTCATAGAGAGCATGGTCTTAGCGCTTAAAACGGGGAAGGGACATGGACTAAGTAGATACAGAACACAGGGGACGAAAGAAAACGACAGGACTGACGACGAAACAGATAACAAAAGGCATCAGGTAACAGGAACAGAGAAAAATAGTGATGGGTAAAGTAGCAAGAGGGAAGGGGGGTAAGGACTAGCATTGTGGACTGTGTTAGGAGTAATGCTCAAGGAAGAGGTGCGTTTTCAGGACCTATTTGGGACATATATTTGGGACATGTATTTCTGTTTCCTCATCCATAAAAAGGACACTTAGTGCTTTTACTGTTTTCATATTTGTAGCATAACCTGTGAGCGTTTAAATGAGAAAACCCTAGTCTAAATTGTATAAATGCATCTCTCATGACTATATGTTTTTAAGAAAGATACCCTGGGATGAGGTAGATTTAAAGCATTTGTATGTTTAAAATCTGGCGCTTGACTTGAGTTTGTTCTGCCAGTCCTGGTGCAAACGATCTGTCAATATTTATTTCAAAACCAACAACTTCACATTTCCAATCCCCTCACGATCCCATGGGAAACCAAACCTGTATTTTTAAAGAGAGAGAGAAAGAGAAAGAAGCTCTCAACACTTACAAAAAGAAATAAAAAACGGAAACAATGGAAAAGGCTCAGGAAATGTCTTTATCACTTAGCTCTAGAAGTGATGTAAACAACCTTGACATTATCAATAATCACTTTACCAACAATCAAACTGGAATATCTAAACTGAGATAAAACTTCAACGCATGCTGTTTGCAATGCTTCTGCATACAAACAAAACTAATTAAGCAGAATTGCCTCATCCCTGCGATATTACAGTCACGAACAGACTCCACATTTAGTCGTCCATTCATCTAACGGGGAAACAGGTAACAGTTCAAATCTCGCTCCGTCAGGAGCAAATGAGTGTATAATTTCAATCGTCATTATTTTTAGATATTAGAAGACTTGATGACACCACGTCTCATGTTAGACATGATGTGTACAGCCTTGGTGGTAGTTCTGGTTCTGGTGATGCTGTAGCCGCACAGGTAAAGGAGTCGGCGTCAGTCTGGTTGGACCTGAAGTCAATAGTTAAGTCTTCCTTCAAGGTGCCCGAAAAGTGCTCTAAGGAAAAAGATGGCGATCATATAGAGCTTGATAATAAAAACATCATTAATTTTAAATTTTGAAAGATATTAGTTCTTATACATTTAAAGATTTTAATACAAACCAATTAAAGCTGTAAACAACTTTCAATCTCTTGCCCAAACATACATAGTTGTACACGCGGCCATATTCTGAACTCTCGAATGATAAACTGCAATATTAATGATACTAATCTTGTGTAATGTCAAAGTCGATAATAGTATTTTTGCTGCTTATTTTGGGTCATGTTGTAGTGTAGTCACGGCGTCGCCGTTCATTGGTGGAGTAGGAAAAGATTGAAGATGAAAAAGTGTGTGAATGGAAGTCCTATGCTTCGTACAGTTAACATCACAACCCTAAACCTCACTGTAAAACTAAATACTTATTCTTTACATAGCCGTGCCCCCTAACCTAGCTATTCCCTAATTCTAACCCGAGCCATAATATACAGTCCCTCTAAACCTCAAGTTCTATGGCGAGGTCCATCTGTGTCATGGGGGCCAAAGTTAGTGCTCAATTATTTTTATGCCTAGAAGGCATGCGACTAAGATGAACTTTGCCTTGGCTTAAAATATATAAAAAAAACTTACTACTTTGTCTAAAGTGTGTGTCACTTGCTTCAACAGCTTGCTCGAGATGGTTAGTTGTTTGCACATCACGTGATGTGGCGCTCATTGAAATCTGCAATTCGTGTTGATCTTGTTTCGGCCGGTCATCGTACCGTAGTTCTTCTGAACGACTTTCTGTTAGCATAGTCCTTGTTCTATGAAGTTTCTCGAACGATTAAGCTGTCAGCTATAATTTATTACTGGTCTTTATCTCGAGACATATTGGTATCAACTTTAAAAAATAATGATTTCTTAATCTGAATGAGATCTAGCACATTATTGACATGCCATTTCCTACGAAACATGAATGGCATCATCATCATCATCATCATCATCATCATCATCATCATCATCATCATCATCATCATCATCATCATCATCATCATCATCATCATCATCATCATCATCATCATCATCATCCTGAAAGCACTTTATTAATCCTGGCTTAAACATAACACTACCATTGCATGTGAAAAATGCTGAACCTCTTCTTACTTTCGACTGTCCATTGCCGAGCTAAATGCCTTATCTGCTAGTGTTGGGGCCTTAAACAACCAAGTGATTGACTAACTGTTGTCAAGTTCCTGGTTATAAGCTTTTTACCGCGTAGCATCATCCAGCAGGGAGTACCCTTGAAACCGAACGGTGCATATGGCGCTGGCTTTTAAGTGATGGTACTTACCAGACGGTAACACTAGCAAAGTTGAACAGACGCACAAAAGCACGGCACTGTAAGTAAATAACTGATACAAAGATTAAGGAAAGAAAAAAGGTAAAAATACTGAAATAAAGGGTTTATAGGGTTTATACCTCTTTCTCCCCTGAGAACGCGTTGTGACCTGTGACGACACCAAAACACTGCGACCAACGATGTAATGATGATAATAATGGCTGTGATGATAAACATGACTACAGCTGTTGTTGATAAAGTGTAGTTTTCGATGGTAGGGGTCAAAACCGTAACTGGTGAAGGTTCTGTACTCTGGTGACCATGTAACGAAGTTTTGCTTACTGTGAGAATAACAATAGTTTAGCTGTAACTTTTTATGATGGAAATGGAAGTGAATTCAAAGTAACACATAGAGGTGAAACAAAAACACGCATTAATATCTCCAGGTAAACAGGAGCAAACAAAACACGCATATATATATATATATATCTATATTTAAACCCACTGGCGTTCAAGATAAATAAAGCGATCTATTTTCGGAGAAAAAAATAAGAGTGACTAGCTGACAGTTAAGGATAGAGGAGTCAGATTAAGGTGTGGAACAGGTAGACTTACGAATGACTGTGACATTAACGATCGTTCCCTCATGACTGACAATGTCGAACTTCCACAGACCGCCATCTTGTTCTGTAAAGAGCTTCCTCAGTCGGTATTGAAATGTCCCTGACCTTTCCCCTATGCACTCACACGGGCCGAAGGAAATTAGGCAACCACCTGTCTTTGTGTGGTGTATGCGGCAAATTTGGTCAAATCCCTTGTCATCTTTTTGATGCTGAACTACCATCAGCACGCCGATATCTACAGCTGTGGAGTCATTGAGAAAGAAGTCGATGGCTGATTCCACTCCGTTTTCCACAATCACACTCTGGCTGTTGGTGTAGATTTTAAGGGTCCGACGAGCTGTTATCAGAGAGTTAATTATATAGTAACGAACTTAGTCCTTGTAAAGACCTTACAAACACGTGTATCAGAAATGTTAATAGGTCTAATGTCTATATTTGTCTAATCTATTTTTTTTTTATTTTCTATCTTTTTTTCTCGCTCTCTTTCCAGAATACTTGACTGTACTCACTACTAAAAATACATATACGCTTAAGACATGTGACACTTCTTCTATAGGGTCTCCACAAACTGAATGATTTACAAAATCACAGAATAAGACAAAGATAGACACACAGGCACACAGATTGAATAAGTGTCATTATCTGACTGGCTGTCTGACGGCCTGACGGAGTCATTCTAACAGACAGACAAAGCGAAAGAAAATAGCGAGATATAATTTTCGAGAGACTCAGGAATGACTGTAATGTTAACGAATGTCTCTCCATGATTGACAATGTGGAACATCCACTGGCCGCCATCTTTCTCTGTAAAGGTCATCCTCAGTCGATATCGAGATGACCCGGACTTTTCCCCCACACAGTGGCACGGCCCGGATGTCAGCTGACAAACTCCTGTGTTTGAGTGTTTGAGCTGACATTTATTTCTAAAAACTCCATCACTTGACCGATGTTGGACAATAAGCCTTATGCTAACATTCAGAGATCGGTAATCAGTGAGGAAGAAATCAATGTTGGACTCCACTCCGTTTTCCACAAAAATGCTCTGGCTGTCAGTTTGCAATTTCCACGTGTGACAATCTGTATCAAGAAAATAAAATAACAAAGGATTTTGTGTTCACTTTTTATCTCTTTATTGACAAAATCCTTTGGTTTGTTAGAAGTGAGAAAGTGATATAAAGCAACCACGATCGTAAATTCTATATATTACATTTTTTGTTATCAAGCTGCCACTGAATTGCCTTTCGGGACAAATTAAGTATAATCTTATCTTATCTAAGCATATTCTTACATTTATAGTCCCAAGGTTTAACACCATATATTACAGTGTCTGATATAGGTACATTCTTCATATTGACCTGTCCTTTTATCGTTGTGTTCCTAAAAACATTACTGACAGTACTTGTATCCTGTGGGTAAAAGAGTAGATCTCTATTTATTCTGTACAACACAGATAAACAACAAAATTCAGCTCATCTTCAATCTTTTCGTTATATCGTTGACTGCCTGCTTTATCTTGTTTTGTGTTGCCTATCTTTGCATCAGAGCAGACATCCAGGAGGTAATTGCCAAACTTGGATTAATAAAGTTGGCCATTGTCATTGAATAGTTCATCTATGTGACAATATCTGTGTATTCTAAATGGTAATATTCCCCCCAATGTAACCTGCCTATAGGCTCTTCAAAGTTATGAATATCAACAACAAGCGACAGGAAAAGTTTAGGTAAAATAAAGGAACAAAATATGTTTATCTATTTATAACATCGTCTTGTTCTTTACTATAATATCACGTTATATTTGTACTTGTTGATTAAACAGATCGTAATCCCAATACCATTAGAATTTTAAAAGTATACTCTTTCCAAACGTTTTTTTAAATAAAATTTTATATCAAATCAATGTATAAATAAACGAAAGAAATTTATAACCAAGATATAAGGTATGTGTTAGATTTGTAGAGGTGTATGTATCGTTTGTTTGCGAAAGAAAATGATCCTTAGGTTTATATAATTGTGTTAATGTATTATTTTATTTGTTCTCTAACCTTACTTGCTGGTTTTGTTCGTTTAGATATATTATTTGTCTGGCGTGGCTTTATTTCTTTCGCCTTGAAAAAAATCTGAAGATATTATTGTTATTGAAAAGAAAACTCTGTTTCATTATTTGTAAAACAAGTAGCACATGTTACATCGATAAATGAAACTTTTGTTAAACAATATGTAACGACTTGTTTAGTCTTTTTCTTACAAAAAACTTCAGTATTTCTTGACAGTACTGTGTGATGTATTAAAGTATTAAACAACATAACAATGATTATACGCACCTGTCCCAGGAAAAACTGGTAAACTAGTCAAAAGCATCGCGAATAACAATAGTCGTCGACAAATTTTTAAACAAACCATTGCCGCGTTAGTCTACTGTGATGAAAAGACAGACTCGCCTTCAAAAGTAACAATTTTTAAGATTGAGATTACATTCAAAATTTCCTTGTTTGTGAGAAATGTAATTTCTTTTAAAATTCTTTTTAATCATTTAGTGCTCATAAACTCAACCGACAGCACTCGATGTCCTGGGAATAAGAAACTGGAAATCGTCCTCTGAGATTAGGAAGCAATGATAAGTCTCGTGACAGTTGGTGTGATACTCGAAGACACCTGTGGCTTTGTCGCCCGCCAGTACTGGTGGGTCTAATCTCAGCTTCAGGTACCGTCTGGCTGGTGCAAGTTAAGATCCTGTTAGGTCTCATTCTTAAAAAGAAATTCCTACGGTACATGTGGGTATATCATGAATAAAATAATCTAATGTATTGTATGTATAATATAATGTATCAAGTAGCACAACCTAAAAGTGTAATTAAAATAATAATAGATATGTTTTATGAAGTATTACAAAACACATGATTCAGATCCCTACTTCTTGTGTGTTGTACTACTACTACTACTACTAATACATGTCTTTGTGGTGAGGCGAGGTCAATGCGCTCTGCACAAACAGACTTTCAACATTTTGACATTAACCATACTACAAAGATGCAAACAGTAGTAAACGGTGGAGACCGAGCCTTTAGGCAATCATGGTATTCACATCACTGCCAAAAGGCTGAGTCTGATACATCTCGATGGGGCATTGGAACCTAGGAGTTTATGCTGTGTTCTGTAGGGATGTGACTCTTATTCTGTTGCTAAGCAGAAACACTCACATCACTAGTATTGTCTATTATTGCACTCGCTGTGTTTATAAAAAGGCGTGAAGGCATATTTTCAAGGATTGAAAAAGAGAAGAAAGCAAAATTGGCAGATTGCCAGCTACAGGCCACACTTGTTCTGCTTATTTTAACGAGTGAAATTGTTTCTACTAGAAGCGTGAATCGTCACCATGCTCTTACAGTCGACGATATTAATGATGAGAAAACATAATGACGATGATAATAAAGATATGACTATGAAAGACGTGGAGAAAAAGTCAAAATCACGAACATCAGTCTAATGCACAGAGAGACTTAGGTTATCAAGGCTAACACCTGTTGGACGATGATTGAAAATGTCGAGTAGACACGTCCACGGTCCTCCATCTTGATCTGTACATTTAACCTTCAGTCGGCACCGATACGACCAGAGTAAGTGAGTGAGTGTAAATAGAGAAAGAGGGAAGGAAAAGCGAGAGAGGCACCAAAAGAACTCCACAAGTAGAAGAGGAAAAGAAAATAAAACGAACGAGTGAGAATCGAGAAAGTAAAAAATGAGGAGAGTAAAATGCGTGTTGTCATATGCCGATTTAGATGCACTGTAAAAGATTTCCGTACTTGCTTAAGTCTATGAGTAAGGTTTAGGCTGGTAATTATCCTACAACCTGCACCCTAATCTGCAGCATTATTTTACCACCGTGTGAAAAAATGCATTTTTTTATTGCTAATACCTCTGTCGCAACTTAATCAAAGAGAAAACGGTATTTACTCCCTTCCATGGTAAATAAAGATGCATATTGACAAAGAGATCAGGAATCTTGTCAGACACTCACACCTAGACGCCATTGTTTTCAAACGGTGATGTTAAGAGAGTTTCACAAAAACACCAAACCAAACACCAGCTCATCTTGATTTCTGAACCAAACATTGCATGGAGTCGAAACTTCGTGTCTTCCTCCACTACACGACTCGTCTTTGAAACATTAGTGTCGTTCCTTGTTGTTGAATCATAGAGAAGTCCATTTCCTGAATAAAACTTGACAATATTCGCCATTATTTTGGATTTTCAGTAAATAGTAAAAATTGTGTATTGTGCATTTAATAATAACAAGGTTGTTGATTCTCATACTTTTCATTTTAAACCATAAACTCGAATATAAAAATTGGTTTTACAAATATATACGATGGAATACGCCCATATAGAGAGAAACGTAAAACCCCTTCTTTTTACAATCATTTATACATCTTAATTTTTTTCTATCTCTTTTAATATTGTATTTTAGTGAACGTGCTTTTTCTTCCATTATCTCCGAGCTGCTTTTATGAGGTTCCTCATACTGCAGCCTATTGCTGCCTGCCATTACATCGATAACATCGGCTTAGTGCCTACTTCCACCCTTCCCCTTCCCGTTTATATTTCATAGCTTAAACTCTTCATCTTTGCAGATGTCAGGGTCAGTGTTAGTGTTAGTATTAGTGCTAGTGTTAGTGACACAGACTTCGGGATTACTCTAATGGATCTAGGCATGGAGACTCACCACTTGACTGAGCATCTAAAGATTAGTGGTTTGAAATAATTTTAAAATAAGTTAAAATAAAATTAAACATCCTCTTACCTGTATTGTTTGGCCATTTCATTGTCGCTTCATGTTGACTTACGAGTCGCCGTTATCCAGGGTGTAGCTTCGTACAACAGTGCAAGCCCTTCGGGAGGGCCGAGGAGTTACAAAATGTACAAAACAACACAAAGACTGATGATCGTAGCGAAAAGAATATGACAGAAAGCGGCAAAGGTGTGTTCATGATTAATCACACAGTGTGTTGTCATACTGTGACCATGCGCTTCACTTGGACACTGTAAACATTGACATTTCCAGTCAAAAGATACGCAATTGATGTACAGTAAATATAAAAACATCCGTTATCTCATCAGAGATGAGAATACATTAAGGCAATCTATGGGTGGGCGCATTCATCCTGTAATTTTAAATTTCCGCAGTTCTATAATTTTTTATATTTTAATTGCTATTTATAATAGATTGATGTTCCTTCGCCTTAGAGACTGTAATGGGCAGCTCTCTTTCTCTCTGTGTCTTTCTGTTTTGTTGACTATCTGTTCTAGTTTCATCATCATTCACTTTTGGAGCCACGCCCTCCTTTAAGTTTCTTTGTGTGCTGGATTGCCTGTGGGTTTCTACACTTTTAAAATTGAAGGGATAGATTACATCGACCTTGTCGTTGCCTAAAGGTAACATTCAAGACCTGTGCATCTAGTGCCATTGTATCGACCCTCACATTTTAATGGTTTCTTTCGCATTATGTTGGACTATTTATTTGCTTATTGCCTTTTCTTTTTCATCTCCTAATTTTAAGCTTTTTTGACTAGTCTTTTTGAAACTAGCAGCTTGACGGTTTCTTTGTCTGTTCTCACTACGATGGACCTGTCATCATCACTAAACAGCAGTTTGAACATTTTAATGCAGGTTTCCTCTGGTAAAATAGGATCACTTCTATACCAGCAATCATCATCATCATCATCATCATCATCATCATCATCATCATCATCATCATCATCATCATCATCATCATCATCATCATCATCATCATCATCATCATCATCATCATCATCATCATCAATAAAGTGGACCTTTCGTTTGATCTCGTGCTGATTAAAGAAGATTCAGCTAAGTATCTCAAACTCAGATGACCGCTGCAATTTGGAAAAAGTATAGCAATGATGTCACATGGTGATCAAGTAAATTAGTGAGTTTAAAGCAGAACATTTACTTGGTGGCTGATTAATATGCAAGTGTGGTTATTTTATTTTTGTATGCATAACGATCACTTACGAGCAAATCTTTTCGACTTTGCCTGTTTCTGCAGGCGAATATGAAAGCATCTCCAGATGATGTAGGTACAGACACCACTGACAACAGTGGCTAGACATGTAGCGAGAACAATGGTGGCGATGTACCAGACACCAGTAGGTCTACAGTCTACAGGGTCTGGAGAACCTTCTGATGTAGGTATGTGTTTTGTCGGTTTTGTTGTATCTGTAAAGGAGGTCGAACTAGATCTTTGGTGACTGGTGACTGAAATAGGTTAGCATCATTACAGCAACAAAAATGTAATACTAGAACACTCACTCACTCACTCACTCACTCACTCACTCACTCACTCACTCACTCACTCACTCACTCACTCACTCACTCACTCACTACAAGGTACCACATGTCTTCGTTTTTAAAAACAACTGAGTAAGTTTCTGAATTTTAGCTTACTTACTGAGTTATGACTTGGCTTACCTAGAGTCGGTGCCTTTGTCGACTGAATGGCGATATGCATTTCTGCAAGAAGAAAGAATTTGCTTAGTATTACATGCTAACGAGAATGTTGATGGTGAAAATGACTACTCTGTGCCATTATTTACATTGTTAAAAAAGTTCTTTTTCAGTTGTATGTCGTCTCCCGGTTCTTTCATATTTTTTGGCGATGTGAGATGTGTTTGTATCAGTACGGAAAATGCACTGACCTTGGACCGTGAGGTAGACAGAGGTCCTGACATCTGTATCCCAGACATCAAAGACCCACTCGCCGCTGTCGTTTACCTGAAACTGCTTTTGAAAAGCGTATTCAACTCGATCTTCTGTTGATGTTATGTGACACTGACAACTCACACTATGACTGACACAAGTAGTACTTGTCAGCATGAGTTTGCATAAAGTATCCTGATCGTGCTTTTGTCCGTCTTTATAGATATACAGGGTACTGTCATTTCCCTTTGTATCTTGTTTGTTGTAGAAGATAATAACTGACGTGACATCTTTTTGAAGTGTGAAATTCCTTTCTCCTCCCTTTATTTCTAGTGAGAGGCACTCAGCTGAAACAAACATGTTAATTTCTAATGACAGTATTTATTAGACACTATCTGTACTTGCAACCTAGCTGATTTAATATATTTTGGAAGCAGCACACTACCATTTGCGCTGATATACATTATGTCTTCCAACTTTGTATGAACGTGATATGGTTTCCATGGTAAGAGCAACAATACAATACAATACCACTTTATTCCCCCACCCCTATCTCTCTCTCTCTGTGCGGGACTAAAATTTTCTGTCTGCATTGGTATATGTCGTTCTTATTGTTTACATATTGATGAAAGGAAAATTTAAAAACTTCTGTTGAAAAACAACGATTTGTAGTTTTCGATAAATAAGTTTTTTTCTGAAAGTTATAAATAAATTTCAAAAATATTAGTCACAAGGAAACTTAGCTACTTACCATTTAAAATAAAGTGATAGGAAATAAACCATTGGAATACGATGAAAAACCATTTCCTACAAAGTCCTCGAAACCACATCCTTTCTCGATAGAAATAGAAGAAACAACTCAGTCATAATTGAATGGCTACTCAGGATTAGACACCTCTAGACATTTATTGGAGCAAGAGTTTACAAAGTTTATTCTTCTGGACTAAATTTCTTCGTAGGTGCCTAAAAATACCTATTCCACAGCTAAGTTGCATAGGTAAAAAACCCTAACTGGACCATTTGCTATTTATAATAATGAAAGTGAGGAATTTATGTTCCTAAGAAAAGGTAGCTAACACAATATGTGCGCTTTACAGGTTACGGCCAAATTTTTGTCTTTTCCTTTCTGGTTTATTTTTCGTCCTTTGTATGCGTGAGGTAAAATTTGGGATTCAATATATTTTTTACGGTTGTACATCTCTATTTTCTTCATCTCTTATTTTTAACTGCCATATAATTTTCTACACCATTGATGAAAAGTATTTATTGTTTCGATTTTTTTAATTTTATTTCTTACTTCTAAAATGTGTTTCTCTTCATAGCAACTTAATTTTTTTTGCAAATAGCAACAACAAAAATAGCACATGTACGAACCTGTCAAAAGGAAATTAAGAAAAAAAAAGAAACTAGTAATATGCTGAATTTTCCAGGATAAAGTCACTCATAACACAGCGGTTTGGATGGCGATAAAGGAAGCAAACCCCATTATTGCGAGGGTTTGTGTACTGGAAACTACAGGGCGTCTTTGTTGAGCGAGAAGAGGAAATTATAGACTTTTGTGGAGAAATATTTCCTTGTCACGTGTTTCACACAGCACGACCCTGTCAGTCCTTCAAAGCCCCAGGGACTGAATCGCACTTTGCTAGGTTTGATATCTATTCTGATATCTAGGTTTGATATCTATTCTGATTGCTTGATTACTGATAGATTATTACTTTGGCATGAGGCATCTTATTTGGTCTCAAATACATGTTAGAACTGAGGCACACAATAAGGTAAAAGTGATGTTGTATAACAAAGGTTAAAAAAACGTAAATTAGGATTAATTAGCAAGGAATATATTACAATTAATAATTTGGTAATTATGTTTGAAGTGCAACACTTATAATGACAAGATGGAAGAGCACGTGAGTGAACCTTTGACCATACTACGTGACTGTATTCACGTTTTGTAGGCCACTGGGTCATTGTCGTTGTCTAGTCTTCAAGTGGAGTTTAAAATCTACTTAAACATCGGTCAGCTTTAAACCTCTCTAACGACTTTCAATCGCTTGTTTTCTTGACATTAGCTTACGATACGATAATTTTGGGACCTTTTCATTTCTTCGTTAATAATTTTGATGGGTTCTACTGACTTAATGGTCGAAGTCAATTTTTCGTTTGCCTGTGTTTAGGTTCTTTTTCATGCAGTTTTGTTTAGATTGTTTATATTTTAGTCAGCGTTCTTGTGTTAAATGGATCGCGCAACGATGCCAACAGCTTAATATAGGTGCTCTATTGGTATCCAAAAATATTAAGAGGCCTTCCTCTTTGTGTGTGTGTGTGTGTTTGTCTTTTTTAAAGCCGGTTCATTGCCAGTATGTATAGAAATTGTGAGAGAATGCGTCTTTGTTTGATAAAGTTAGTCACTTTGAAGTCGCCTGTTTATCAGTGGCATGAAAAAATTCCATTGATTTACCGAATCTAATTCATTTACAGCAAGTTTACGGATGATTAAGCTACGGTCAGTGTCTCTGTTCGCCCACATTTTGACTACAATGTCTTAAAGTGTGTGTCTTCATTTTCCATTATCACAAAATGTGATGCAAATGTGTTTGCAGAAAACACAATTTAAAAATACTGAGGATGAAACTAAAAGAAAAGATAAGAAGAAGGTGAAGAGATGTTAGATTTGTTACTATGAGTAAATTATCAACAGTTCAGCGGTGATGTTATAATACAGTGAAATAATAAAGACCTAATTACATATTTTCGAATTGTCAATGCTCAATCAGGTATTGTAGGAAAGGGGAACATTAATCTTGATATTTTAAATGGCTTATAAGCTTTAGCTTCTAATCTCTAATAGGCTGGGAAGGATTATTTTTTCACACGGTCTAGGCGACTGGTCTTTTCTGGGCATACGTGAACAACAAAACTGTTTCTTAATCCGAAGCATGACTCAAATACCAAAGCTATTTTAGTCAGTTATGTCGAGCTGGCACGTTACACACACACACACACACACACACACACACACACACACACACACACACACACACACACACACACACAGAAAGAAGCTCTCAACACCAACAAAAAATGTAAAATCAAAACAATAAAAATGTCTCAGGAGATGTCCTTATCACTACGTTCTAGCACATAATAATGTAAATAATAATGTATGATGTAAATAATCAAAACATCTTTTCCTCATAAACGATCACCAGCAATGAATCAGGAAAATCTAAGATGAGATAAACAAATGTACGCTGTCTACATACATGTGCACACAACAGATTTACAGTTAGGCTTCATTAGTGCAGCAATATGGTCACAAACACAGACTCTACATTTAGTGGTCAGTACATCTGACTGGAAACAGATGATCCAAGGTTCTAGACGGTCAGGAGCAAATGGGTGTATAATTTGTGAAATAATTATGTTAGAATATTAGAAGACTTTACGCAACCAATCTAATGTTAGACATTATATGTACAGTCTCGGTGGTAGTTCTGGTGCTGGTGGTGTTGTGGACGTGGAGGTGATGGAGTCGGCGTCAGTGTCACTGGTCTTGCGGTAGTCAAATGGTAACTCCTTCCTTACGAAACCGGAAAAGTGTTCTGTGAAAAAGCGATTATATATAGCTTGATAATATATGTGTATGATTCAAATTTTCGGAAGAGTTTAACAATAGCTCTTATGTGTTTAGAGTTTAAACGTTTTCTTTTTCGACCCGTCAAAATATACTGAAAATATGTAGCTTAGCCATGTCGTCACCGACCATTACAAACCTGGCGGAGTAGTTATGACCAATCGTAAAATAATACTAAGCCCCACTACAAAAGTAGCTTCTAAACCCTAACAAAGTTGCACCCCTCCCCTTACCCCCACCTTAATTGTAAAAAAACGTGGATTGATATGAGCTAAAATATATGTTTAATTATAGCCCCTCTAAACCTCAGGGTTCGCTAGTAATTACACCTTCTGTGACAAAGCTGACAAAGTTAGTGACAACTGTTTGAAGCCAAGCAAGCATTTGATTAAGATGACTTCTGCCTTGACTTGAAAAAGACTTACTACGTTGTGAAGGGTGTGTGTCACCTGCTTCAGTAGCTTGGTCTAGATGGTCAGCTGACTGCATGTCACGTAATGTCGCGGTCTTTGAACTCTGCACTTCGCACTGACCTTGTTCCACTTGGCCAGGATCCTCATGCAGATGCGGTTCCTCTAACGGACTTTCTATTAACGTAATCCTCTGATGTGTTAAATTCCTCGAACGATTGATTTTTTTGCAATCATTTATTATGGCCCTTTATCTACCCCTCTCCCATTATCGGTAACAACTTTTCACTTGACACGTGACAGCGAGGAATCAAGCAGGAAGGACCATAAGACACGATTTTGAAAACCTAACGGTGCAGACAGCACTGGCTTTTGAGTGATGGTGCTTAGCACATGCTAACACCAGCTCAGTTAAACAGACGTCCATAAGCACAAAACTCTTAGTGAATGACTGATGCACGGATTAAGTAAAAACAAGGAAACAAGACAGAAACAAAGAGGCCATACCTGTTTCTCCCACAAGAGCGCGTTGAGACCTTAGACGACACCAAAGAACTGCGACCAACGATGTAATTATAATAATAATGGCTGTGAAGATAACAATGACCACAGTTGTTGCTGACAGAGTGTAGCTTTTGATGGGAGGGCTGAAGATCGTCACTTGTTCTGTACTCTGCTGACCTTGTAACGAAGTGTTGGGTGCTATAAGAATAACAACAGTGTAGCTGTCGTTTTTCATTATGGAAATGGAATGGAATTCATAGAAACGCATAGAAGTAAAACGCAAACAAGTACTAATATCTCCAGGTAAACACGCGCGAACAAACACACGCATACATATACTTATATAAAGGCACTAAGATTAGTAAAGCGATCTATTGTCGGAGAGAAATACTGTGACTAGCTGACAGTTAAGGATAGAAGAGTCAGACTAAGGTGTGGAACAGGTGAACTTACGAATGACGGTGACATTAACGATCGTTCCCTCATGACTGACAATGTCGAACTTCCACAAACCGCCATCTTGTTCTGTAAAGAGCTTCCTCAGTCGGTATTGGTATGTCCCTGACCTTTCCCCTATGCACTCACACGGGCCGAAGGAAATCAGGCAACCACCTGTCTTGGTGTGGTGTATGCGGCAAATTTGGTCAAATCCCTTGTCATCTTTTTGATGCTGAACTACCATCACCGCACCGATGTCTACAGCTGTGGAGTCATTGAGAAAGAAGTCGATGCTCGATTCCACTCCGTTTTCCACAATCACACTCTGGCTGTTGGTGTAGATTTTTAAGGGGCGATGCGCTGTTATCAGACAGTTAATTAAATAGTAACAAACACGTGAACTACAAACGTAAATACGTCTAATGTCTATGTCTCTCTATTTTCATCTAATTTTTCTCTTTTTGTTTGATCTCTTTTTCCTTATCTCCAGAATACTTGGCTGTACTACCACAAATGCATCTACGCCTGAGGTATTTGGGTATTCTGCTATAGGCTCTCCACAAACTGATTCGCAGACTCAAAGAATAAGTGAAAGACAGACACAGGCACACAGATTGAATAAGTGTCATTATCTGACTGCCTGTCTGACGGCCTAACGGTGTCATTCTAACAGACAGACAAAGCGAAAGAAAAAAGCGAGATTGAATTTTTAGAGACACTCACAAATTACTGTAATGTTAACGAATGTCTTCCCATGATTGACAATCTGGAACATCCACTGGCCGCCATCTTGCTCTGAAAAATTCATCCTCAGTCGATATCGATATGATCCTGAACTGTTCCCCACACACTGGCATGGCCCGGATGCCTGCTGACAACCCCCTGTAGCTGAGAGCTCGAGCTGACATTTTGTGGTAAAACCTTCGCCACTTGACCGATGTTGGACAATTAATCGTATTCTTTCATCCAGAGATCGGTAATCAGCGAGGAAGAAATCAATGTTGGACTCCACTCCATTTTCCACAGTAAAATTTTGGCTGTCAGTTTGCAATTCCCACAGACGACAATCTGTATCAAGAAGAAAAAGTAAAATACCGACGGAGTTTGTTTTTCTTCTTTTTTTACTTTTTAGTTAGCAAATCCGTTGGTATGTTTTAAGGGAGACCATGATACTTATAAAGCATCCTCAATCGTAAATTCTATACATTACATATAAGCATATTCTAACATTTCTAGTTCCAAGGTTTTACCTTTTTCTTTTATCGTTGAGTGTTCCCAAAAGCATTTTTGTTATTTTTCATATGCTGTGGGTAAGAGAGTGTGTATTTATCCGTTTACAACATCATTCTGTTTTTGGCTATATCACGTGTTATTTAAAAAGGTTTTTTTCAGAAACAAAAAATGATCTGGTTTTGCCTAAAGGAATAGTCAACCCAAACCATTAGAATATTAAAAAAAAGTTTTTTGTGAATTATATTTAAAAAAATGAATTAATAAGCAAAAGTTGATAACCACGATATTGGGTGTGCTCATATTTGTAGAGGCGTATGTATCGTTTATCTATGGATGCAAGAGAAAATATTCCATAGGCTCCTACAGTTGTATTAGTGTATTATTCGACGTGCTCTCTATCCTTACTTGCTATTGTTTTTCGTTTCTTACATCATTTGACTGGACTGGCCTTTATTCGTTCTCCTAGTCATAAAATCTGAAGATATTGTTCCATTATTTGTAAACGAATAGCATTTGTTACAGTGGTAAATTAAACTTTTTTTTAAACAACAAGATACGATTGGTTTAGTTTTTTTACATTATTTGTTGACAGTAATGCGTGGTATTAAGTATTAAACAATATAACAATGATTCTACTCACCTGTCCCAGGAAAAACTGCTAAACTAGTCAATAGCATCGCGATTAACAATAGTCGTCGACAAATTTTTAAACAAACCATTGCTGCGTTAGTCTACTGCGATGTAAAGACAGCAACACCTAACAGAGGAAAAAAGTCTCAAGCACAAATGATTGAGATTTAACTCATAATTTCCTTGTTTGTGAGAAATTAAATTTACTAATTTACTAATTAAATTGCTGCAAAGTTTTAATCCTTTTCTCTTATCGAGATGTCTAACATGGTATGAAATATATTTCTTTCCGGTCCCCATATTTATAGTTTGTGGTGGTTGGGGGGACTTAGCGAGAAATAAATCTGCTTTAATATTAATATATAATATTAAATGTTACCAGTATCCTGTTTTAATGTGTTTTTGCGTGAAGAATAAGAAACTCAAATAAAAAAAACGAAAATGAGATATCTACGTTATTTGTTTAGTTTTTGTTCGATCATTTAGGGCACAGACACTCAACCGACAACACTCGATGTCCTGGGAATAAGAAACTGGAAATCGTCCTCGCAGCTTAGGAAGCAATAATCAGTTTCGTGATAATTGGGGGATCACTACTTGAAGACACTTGTGGTCTCGTGGTGCGAGAAAGAAAATAAAACGAACGAATGACAATCGAGAAACTAAAAAACAGAGGAAAGTAAAGTGCGTGTTATTATCTGTCGATTTAGATGCGTTGTAAGAGATTTACGTGCTTGCTTATATATATATATATATATTAGTATGGTCTAGACTGATAGCTTCCCACAAACCTGAACCTTAATTTTCCCACGGTGCGAGACAATGCAAGCTATTTAATTCCAATACCTCTGTCGCAACTTAATCAAACAGAAAACTGTAGTATAAAATAGAGAAAACATTTCACTTAGTACACTTTTTGTTTTAATTTAAACAAACACTAATGTTTAAGAGACGTTGCAGTTTCTGAACATTTTAAAACCTAACAAAATAAAGACACAAAATCAAGTGCGGTATTTAGTAAGCTCCACATGTGCTCGATGTCAAGTTCGCTTCCTCGCTTAATCGTCAGGTCCTTTCGTTAGCAGGAAGGAAGCTAGTATCGAGTATCGAGAACTGTTCCCTTAATGTCACCTCGATATGTGTTTCAGATTCCGTAGACCAGCCACTAAAATCTTTGTCGTCGTCATCTTGCTGATGGTTTCGGTGGTGGACGGGATGCGGTGGCTGGGGTGGTGATGATATTTGTGCTGGTGCTTTTGGTGAACTTGCTGCTACTCTTATTCCTCCTTTAAATTGAAGGTGTGCAGGTGCAAATGGTGATGATACTTTTGGTTGTAATGGTAGAACTGGAGTTAAAAGTGTTTTGATGTTTTTGATTACTTCTATTACCAATGGCTGCGGCGCTAATGTTTGTAGAGTTTCGGTTGATAATGCGTGCTGATGCCTTTGGTGCTGATTATTCTCGTGGCAGTGCCACACCAAGTTGTGGTGGCGGCCGCGGTGGTTGTGGTGGACGTGGAGATGGTGGTGACTTTGCTGATTTTGGTTTTGATGATTTTAGTTTCTACACTGGTCGTTCTGGTGATAATGTGGTGGTGTTGCTATCACTGGGATTTAAGCGATAAAATGATGCATCTTTCCTTAAGAAACCTGTGAAAGAAACCAAAACCACAGCTTGTTTCAATGCATTCACGACACACTACAGATATTTCATTGTCGAAGTTCTAAGAATCTATCATCTTAGGACGACCTTAAAATTTTCCTTAGTATTAACGATTAGGCTGTCAATGGCTATGTAACTCAACTGTAACAACAACAACAACAACAACGACAACAACAAAACAACCAGACAGTTGGCAACATTGCATCTTCATTCTTGTTATCCTGATCACGCGACGTCTCACAGTAATTAAATAAAATATGGAATATGTTCAACTGTCTGCTTTTTTGTGCTAGAGACAAGTTTCTTTTTTGCTTTTGCTTCTATTTCTTCTGGTTATTATGTATCCACAACAAGTTAGTGTTTTCTTTGATACATTTTCACACTGTAAGTTACGTTTGATTAACAGAGAAAACCACTTATAGAATTTTTTAAGTGCGAAAAAGAAATACTTTCAGCAGGAAACCATTTAGTATAAAAGGATGTAGAATACTTGCTGATTTGAAGTTTACTCTTTTTAAAAAGCTACTGCAAACATCTACTATTTGTATATCTTTTAAATAATCTGGAAAATGTTTAGCGCTTATCAGTACGTTAGCACCTTTCACAATCTCACACACACACACACACACACACACACACACATATGGATAGGGAAATCTGTAGTTAATTCAGTTCACGCGATAGTCAACTATGTGCATGAGAGAGAAAGTGTGTGTATGTGTGTGTGTGTGTGTTTGTTTTGTGTTGCGTCTGTTGTTCCTAAGAACATACAAATAGTTTTTTACACACAGTCTACAATGTCTTACATCAATGTGAGAGGTGAAGGTCACTCGCGTGCGTGGATTGTCCAGTGTAGTCAGTGATCTGCAGTTGATGTATTCCATAATGTCAGGAACATCAGGCAGTTGTCGGTCCATGAAATGATTTTCTGTTAGCTCATTCACTGCAAAAATTCGAAAGATGAAAAAGGAAATGCGATCACTTCATTTTTGGGCTTTTTTCTCCATATTGAATATCACAAAATTACTCTTATTGAATATAATGGAAATAACATAGATATAGAACAATTTCAATTTGTCACTGCACTATATCTTGTGCATTTGGGGACATCATCGTCATCATCATGGTCGTTGCCGTCGTTGTAATCATTGTCGTCATCTTTAGTATTCTCTATTTTTGATTATAATGACAATACTTGTTGAATCCTGGCTGAAAATGGACACTACCAGTGCTAGTCATGAAAAACTAGCGAATAATGCTGGTCCTCTTCTTACTTTCTACTGTCTGTTGGCGAGCAAAATGTGCAGTCATCACACAGCAGCAAAAGCTAACTTGAAATTCTAACTCGCCGCAGATGGCGACGGCGTTTGCGTGATGGTTCATAGCAATCAGTAGCACAGCTAAGCAGACCTCCATTAATACAATGATTCGGTGGGTGGGAGACTGTAAACAAAAGTCATACCTTCTTCTCCTTCGAGAGCGTGTTTGGACCTGGAACGACACCGAAGGACAGCGACCAGCGTTAGGATGATGAAGATGACAATAACGGTGATGATTAAAATGACTAATGTTGTTGTTGACAGAGTGAATCTTTCGATGGGAGGAGTCAAGCCCGTCACTTGTGAAGGTTCTGTACTCTGGTGAGTTTGTAACGAAGTACTGCTCTCTATAAGAATAAGAATAGTTTAGTTTATGTTTTTATAATGAACATGGGAGTGAGCTAAGTAGAACAAAGACACAAACACATTAATATGTACATGCATATACGCGCAAGCATAAAAATTATATAAAGGCACTGGAGAATGAAATAAATAGATTGATCTATGGTTGGAGAAACAAATAGACTGAGTAGATGACAGTTAAGGATAAAAGAGTCAGACTTATATGTGGAGGAGGTAGACTTACGAATGACTGTGACATTAACGATCGTTCCCTCATGACTGACAATGTCGAACTTCCACAGACCGCCATCTTGTTCTGTAAAGAGCATCCTCAGTCGGTATTGAAATGTCGTTGACCTTTCCCCTACACACTCACATGGGCCGAATAAAATTTGACAACCACCCGTCTTCGAGTGGTGTATGCGGCATTTTGGGTCAAACTTCACTCCACCTTCTTGATGTTGAACAACTATCTTCAGGCCGATGACTACAGCTGTGGAGTCATTGAGAAAGAAGTTGATGTTCGATTCCATTCCGTTTTCAACAATCATACTCTGGCTGTTGGTGTAGATTTTGAAGCCACGACGCGCTGTTACAAAACAGTTGAGCAGAATACTGACAAATTCTTCATTTTTGCCATTCTGCAAATTTCTTAAACTTTTGCATTAAAGCTGTTGGAAGGTTTCTCTATTCTCCGCTCATTCTCCCTTTACGCGTTAAGTTTACGGATCTGCTAAAGGACAACTACCACAAATACACACACTCCTACACACTCAAAAACACACAAACACACACACACATATATATATATATACACACATACATACCTTTGCACATACACAGACACAAACAATAAGCATTTTGTAGAGAACTGTAGGCTTAGATGAACCTAACCGAAGACAGAAACACTGACTACCAGAACCACCAACGTCCTTCAGCACAAATAAGTAAAGTATAAGTGAAAATTGAGAAGGCCCAGCAAGATTAAGAAAGACTCACGAATGACTGTAATGTTAACAAACATTTCCTTGTGGTTGACAATGATGAATCTCCACAAGCCGCCATCTGCCTCTTTGAAGCTCATTCTCAGTCGATATCGATATGACCCGGAACTTTCCCCCATACACTGACATGGACCGGGTGCCGGCTGACAAACTCCTGTGTCTGAGTGATCAATCTGACACTTTGTGCTAAAAAGTCCATTAGTCGACCGATGTTGGACATTTAGCCGTATACTAACATTCAAAGATCGGTAGTCAGTGAGGAAGAAATCAATGTTGGATTCCACTCCGTTTTCCACAGAAATACTCTGGCTGTCAGTTTGCAATTTCCACGTGCAGCAATCTGTGTCAACATAAGAAGTAAAACACCGATGGACTTTCTTTCTTTTTTGATCTGTTTATTGAGAAAATAATTTGGAATGTTGCAAGGGAGTAAACAGTGCTACATTGATAAATGAGAAGTGCTTTCTAAGCAACAAGTAACGATTTGTTCAGTAAGCTTTACTATATCTTGACAGTAATATGTGATGTATCAAAGCATCAAATAACATTCCAATGATTATATGGACCTCGCTAAACGAGTCAATAGCATCGTGATTAAAAATCCTCGGCGATAAATTTTGAGATAAACCATTGCTGTGTTAGTTTACGGCGATGAAAAATCAGCAATAGTTAGTATCAGCACTGGTGTCTGTCTAAATAGAAAACCTCGAGACAGTTCTAGTAAGAGGAAAAATGGACAAACATGGATGGTTGTGACTACTCTTAAAGTTTCCTTGTTTGTGAGAAATTTGCTTAGCACAAACATTTATCAATTAAATTTGTGCATAGTATTAATCCTTTGTTATTAAGGTGGTGTCACAAATATGAATTTGTCTTCATGTACGCTAGTTTGTACTCTATTGTGAGTACGCATATACACCAGTGCTTCATTGTTATATGATGTCACTTCTGACAATGTCAAAATTATGTATTATTTTCGTTTAATATGGAACGAAAATCTCTCGCAGGGTAAAGCGGACGTTTAATAAAGTGAAAGAATAGTACTGGACCTATTTTACAGAATTCGTTTTTATTTGTTTGTTTGTTTGTTTTTCTTGCTAAAAGATTTACAAAACACGTTGGAAAAAATAGGATTTACTTACCTTCAGAGAAAGTAAAGATGCATATCGACAAAGTTATCACAAATTTATTCAAACACTCATCCAGAGAAGCCATTTTTTAAACGATGTGTACACAGAAAAACACACAGAACACCAGTTTGTCTTGATTTTTGAGCCGGACATCGCATGAGTCGAACTGCCAGGCAGACTTCCTCCGGCGCACAATTCGTCGTTAAAACATTCAGTTGCTTTGTAGTCCTCGATTTAATTACAGTGTTGTTCGTTTGATGACTAAAACTTAGCAATATTCCCCGTCATTTTGTATATCAATCGAAAACAGAAACTCTTACAATGTACAATTACTAATGACAAGGCTGTTGTTCATATCTTTTCCCACTTTAATCATAAAATCATAATAAATAAAAATAAAGTTTTACGTATAAAGATATGTATCTACGTATATATATTTTTTCTATAGTTATATGTATTTTGAAATGTAAAAGTCTATCTCTATAACCTACATAAATTTACCTATACATGTCTGTGTATATACATTTTATTAACAGCTCTTTTTCTTTCGCACCCTATTTCTTACTGTATGTGCATATACTACTTTAGTCGGCGAACCCTTACTTTCTATTTTCTACTTTAATGACCACACAATCATCTGTTTTGTTTTTTTTATCACTGTTAAACTGAACTCACGATATGCAGTTTTCGATGCCCTGGTTATAAACTCTTTACCCATTTGCTGTTTCACAGGTAAAATCCGACAAGAAGAACTGTATGTAATGGTGTTCAAACTGTCTCGAACGTAAATAAGGATGGGTTCAGTGTGATAGTAATATAGTATCACTCGTTAAGATGAGGTTCAGTGTGATAGTAATATGGTATCACTCGTTAAGATGAGGTTCAGTGTGATAGTAATATAGTATCACTCGTTAAGATGAGGTTCAGTGTGATAGTAATATGGTATCACTCGTTAAGATGAGGTTCAGTGTGATAGTAATATAGTATCACTCGTTAAGATGAGGTTCAGTGTGATAGTAATATGGTATCACTCGTTAAGATGAGGTTCAGTGTGATAGTAATATGGTATCATTCGTTAAGATGAGGTTCAGTGTGATAGTAATATGGTATCACTCATTAAGTTGAACAGAAGGCTGAAAGCATGGCGATGTAAACCAGAGGTGGGGAAAGTCGGGTCTAGGATATCATGTGATCCTGCCCGCCAAGTAAATCGTAGATTACAGTAAATCTTCAAGTGTTTTCCTATAGAAACATAAATGTGTATATGCTCAGTGAATAATAATAACAACTTTTGAGAGACAAGGAAGGAACGTCCATTACGGAATAAGCAGGAAACACAGTGTGCTGCTTTTGAATCCTCATTTTGTATTACCTCCCGTGGTTAGCTCTCTTCTGAAAAACACTTCTTCAAGGAAGAATTAATGACAAAAACATACATCAATCACAATCCATTACTGTATCGATTTAAATTCAGCCTAAACTCGTTTGTGTGAGGCATGTAAAACCTAGTACCACAGTGGTTAAACGAACGAAATACTGGAACAAAGACGCACATGAAAGGAATGTAAATTCACAAGGAGACATCCATGCAAGTCATTCTCTTAAAACATCTTTGACATAACAGTAGTTTGCGGTAATTTAAAATAGGTTAAAGTCGAGTATCGTCTCTGAGGATGTCAAATCACTTCACCAGATAACCTACACATTAGTAATTTTAAAAAGTATGTTTGGTAAGCATCATTGAGAACCATAACCAAGGTAAACCCTCGAATAAAAATGCAATTATTAAAAATCTAATGTGAAATAAAAAGTATACTTTATTACAAAATTGTGTATACTCACGTGAAGAGCAAGAAAAGATATATGCGGTTTTCAGATATTCATTTCGAGAAGCTTGAGAAGTCTTTTTAAGAGGGTATTTAAATGAGAAACAGACGCACACGTTGTAATAAAGTCAGCGCTGAACTGAAATATTCTGCCCTACGAAAGTTCGCGATTGAAGTTATCACAGCATGTGGCATTATGGTAAACAGCTATTTTTTATTTGCCTGTTTATATATATATATATATATCCAACATTTCTATCGGACCAGTTATGTTTTGGGATGAGTGTAATTATTTTTGTTATGAGGAGAGAATGTACACTGGTGTAAAGCTAAATTATCAAAAGCAATAATCAATGCTTAATTAACAAAACGAGCCAAAATGCAAAAATATACGAAGTCACAATCTCAGTATGCTCACAAATCATCAATTACCTTCCAAAATAATATCTAATGTCTCTTCAAGCACAATCTGTTCATTCCACAACTTAAAAAGCCACAGTCCAGAATCTTCTTTGGCGGAGATCTGGTGGAGGCTGTAGTTGCTGAAAGGTGGGCCCAGGCAAAGACAAAACTCTGTCGAGGTTGTGCAATTCTCACGAGATTGTTTTAAAACACATTTTGTGGAAGGCTTGTTTGCACCTTGAGGCCGATGTTGCACTAAAATCATTGTGTCCTGACTGTAGTCCACGGCGTCAAAAAATGAGAATCGGAGCTCGAGTTTTTCTTCTGGTTTTAGAGTCAGGTTTTGATTACCTCCTTTTAATACAATATATTTTGTGTTTATCGCTGAAAAAGTGTGACAAAGGGTGGTTAAAAGTGAAAGATGGAACGGAAATTTTAAATTAAACATGAATCTTTTAAAATGTTCCAGCTGAATGAACATCTAAATGAAGAAGAAAATAGTGTCGATTACTTAAGAGATGGTATGAAAAAGCTAGTTACATATTCTGAAATATACTCCCGTGCTCATCTTTCTATCCATCGATTACGTATACACACTGATTATTTTGTTTAGTCCAATTGTGTATATGAGCATAAATCATGCGCTATATAAGTTGCCCATTTATATATATATATATATGTATGTATATATAGTACGCATACAAACCTTTTGTTTTTTTTAAATAAAGAGGTGTCAACATATAGTATCACACTATCGGACACGATTTCTACACACATTTCCCCACTATTGTGACCACTAAGCAGTCCGCAACCCTCTACACATTCAAAACTGACAAACACTCAAAACTGACACCCTGACACGCTGACATACTGACATACTGACATACCTAAATACTGAAAAACGCGGGCAAGAAAGCGCGAACAGGAGTTGCTTAGTCTACAAACGCACACAGACAAGCACACAAACAAACTCAAAGGATATCGATAACCAAGCACAATGTACAACTGTTACATAATGTGTAGCTGACCTTCCACCGTAACATACAAAGTCTCTTCACGTTCTGTATGCGCATTCCACAGATTCAAAAGCCAGGTTCCAGAATCTTCCTTGGCGACGACCTTTTGGAGGCTGTAGATGCCGAAGGGCGGCCCCAGGCACCGACACAGTGTCATGGTGCTTGAACAGTTTTTCCGAGACCTTGTGATAATGCATCTCCTCTCAAACACAGCCGCATCTAGAGGACGATGCTGCACGAGGACGATACCTTCATTGTCTGCCATGGGGTCAGCAAAAGAGAACTGGAGATTGAATATTTCTTTAAGCTTGAGAGTCAGATTTTGATGACCTCCGTTAACTAATATGTGTTTCGTCCTTGACGCTGAAGTAGAAAAAAAGGTGAAAGTGAAAGAATTAAAATAATAAACATTGCATAAACGTAAAAATAAATATGAGAAACATAAATATGAACTTCAGTAGCTAGAATTATAATTGTAAATGTGTGATTTATATAGCTCGTAATCACGTTCACGAAGGAGCATGCTGTCATTGCTTCAGAAAAATAGGAGACATGGACAGAATCTGAAGGATGGAATGACAAACACACATGCAGACAAGTAATAAAAGTAAAACATGGAAGTGACAAAGAGGAACCAGGGATGAAACAGTGAGGATGGAAAGTGTCATAATTTCTGCAGAGGAGGAAGAGCAGACGGACCAGTTAATTGACTTTAATGACAACTTATTGACAACTATGCTGATTTTAAAAGGAGTAATGCCCCTTATAGTTTATAGATAATGTATATTTTTATTAACGATAGAAACGTCTGCTTCTTTGTTTTAAACTCTTGTACTATTATGTTTGATATGTGTAATGTCTTAATATCTTCCTAGCTTGCCATTTTGACACAGATACAGGATCAATTTAGACAGATACAGGAGTACTTTTGAAACAGATGAAGGAGTACTCATGTTTGAGTGTGTGTGTTTAAATGTTTGTATACGTGCGCGTGCGATTGCCTATGTGTGTTTGTGTCACTTTTTCTCAGTTGATTGTGTATGTATGCATGTGTGCATTATGAATGTATGCGTGTGTGCATATGTGTGGATGATTAAGAAATAAGTGCATTTTTGTCTATGCTGCTTGACAGATACCAACCTCGTACAGTGACAGTTATGAAAGTGCTGACGTTTGAATTCCAAACTTCAAAGACCCATTTGCCGCTGTCTTGTGCTCGAAACTTTTTCCAAAATACGTATTCCACTCGACCTTCAATAAGATTTATGGAGCATTTACACGACCAACTGTGCGAAATACAGGAGGTCTGTCTCAGTACAAGCTTACACGAACTTAATTGATCTTCATCCTGTTCATTCTTAGAGATGTGCAGGGTAATATTTTCATCCTTCTTGATGTTATTGACGAAGAATGATATTTCTGTCATTTCACCTTCCCAGACAGTAAACGTTTGTTGACTTTTTATTATCACAGAAAGGGAATCACCTACAAAAAAGTTATCATTAGTAAAATATTAACGAATTTTACAGAAAAAAAGAGTTGAATTATTCAATAATTTGCTTTGATACAAGCATAGGGACTACTGAATTCTCGAAAACCTAGAATGCAGTTTTAAAAAAATAATAATAACCCGACCGATCATATACCCTACTTTGCATAGCTTGGAAATGTCGACATATGTAGACAAAGAATAGACAAGTAGCTAATCCACACGGTAGCACTATGGCTAGAACTGCAGAACCGTCAGAGTAATTTCCGTTTCCTTGGTATCCTTTTAATGTAAAAGAGAATATGTGGCGTCGCACCTTCCAAACAGGTGAACTTGCATTGATCTTCCTTTATTCTCAGATTGTTTGTGTCATCAATAGATCAGCAGTTTTAAGAGTTGGTAGAAAATTTCGATGTTGGTAAGTATTGTGTTGATATTGTTGATTGTGTAAAGGTGTTGATAGATATTCGGTAACTGGTGGATGAATAGCGTTTGAATAATTGTAGAAATACAATAAAATACCTCATTTTTATTTTTTACCTGGAGTCGGTGCCTTTGTTGGCTGCACTGTGGTATGAATATCTGTATGAAGAGACATTCAGTATTAGGATCTAACAAGATCATTGAGCTGCAAATCAAATAACTGATAATTATATAATCGAAAGCATAACAAAGACGTATTACTTTATCTCTTTATCACAGTGTTCAACCCATTATCACACAACATTGACGTGGGGGATCTAAACGAAACTATCGTCAACTTTCCAATCTTGAGATTTTTATCTAAAATCTGTAGACAGAAATTTTTTGTCATCTGTGATATGGCTTTTCAGACTTCTTCTCGATAATCTGTTTTCTGCTGTCCTACGCCTTGTGAAGAGATGCTCTTGTTTATTTGCTGAATCTCTACCTTCAAGTTTGTGTTAATACGCCAAGAGCTGGAAATTGCTATTGTTTCTGTCAAATACAGTTTACAATGGTCCAAAGTTGTGGGGTTTGAAGCCAGTTAGTGAACAGTTTTGTCTATTCCCTCCTTTCTACTTGTCGAGTGCCTAGATGTCCTGTTACCAAATAGAACCTATATCATTGTTGCTTCTCACACGTCTGGGGACTTTTAAAATGAGGAATAAATAAGTTTTTACATCGATAAACATGTATCAAACTATCTTATACTTTTGAATTGTAAAAAAATCCTTATCAGCAGTCAGCTGTAACTATTATTGCTCATTAAATTTTGATCTGATTGACTTACCAGTCTGTTGAATGAATTCAGTTTGAACCATTTAATTATTTTTTTCTGTAGGGCTGTATTCCAAATTCAGCAGTTTCATTTTATGGGCAAACAAATTCGCTTCTTGAATACGACAACCTGAGCGATGTTTCTTCATTTGACTTGAAGACATAAACACTCGCTGTTACAAATACTTCGATCCCGTGAGAGAACCTCCAATACAGGAGAGTAATTTTTCCGGCATTCCTAGTTGCACGTGAGAATGCCGATGTTTGAAGGCTTATATCTTTAAAAATAAGCTTAATTATGTACTCCTATTTCGGAAAATTTTATTTAAAACGAACTTAACCCGATCATAAAGAAATAATGTTGTGTTCGGTTTGTCTTTTAAAACTCTTCAATGACATCCTTGATAAAAGTTGTTTCCCTAGCATATAGAAAAGGACCGCATAAGTCTCCATCCCTAAACCAGGTAAAGCAAAAGCGACCCCATCTAGCTACAGACCAATAGCGTTTACTTCACAACTAGGCAAGACATTTGAAACAATTATTAAAAAATGACTTAACCACTTCTGTGATGCCAACGACGTCCTGCCACCAGAACAGAGTGGTTTCAGGAAGAAACATAGCACAATGGACCTCATAACTGCATCATATCGTGAAATAATGCCCAGTTTTCATGGACATAGAAAAAGCCTACGATCTGCTTTGGCATGAGGGTTTGCTACAGAAACTCCTCTGCACAGGCACCACAAATAAAATAGTCCAAATAATTGAATCCTTCCTACTAAACAGGAAACTATCAGTAAGAGTTAAGGATCAAACTTCCAGCGAGGTATTACAAGATAATGGAGTTCCACAGGGAAGTGTCCTCAGTCCCTTGCTGTTTAACATAATGATTGCAGACCTCTCCTAAAGAGTAATACATGTTAAAGTCAAACAATTTGCGGATGATGATGAATCCCTTTTAAGAAAAGTAGAAATACATAAAACAAATAACCCCAACAGGCCTAAAATCATACGAATAGATAAGATACAGGAGGATCTACATGAAACAGCGAAGTGGCTCAAATATAATGGATTAAAACTGTAAGCCACCAAAACCCAAGCAATAATATTAAAAAAAAACAGAAAACACAATACCCCAAATTAACATTATACCAAACAACCCTTAACTACAGCTCAAAAATACAGTTTTTATGTTAATTTTTCTCAGAAAAAAACAAACTGAAACCCTATGCAGACAAAATAACTAAAGCTGCAAAATAAAGGAATAAACCTAATGAGAGTAATTACTGGAAATAACCGGGGAACAAATTCTAAATCCCTCCTTAACCTCTATCAGGCCCATGTTATGTCTTAACTACTATACGAAGCTCCACTGCTAGTCCACCTTAGATCACATCAGATAGCTAAACTTCAGTCAGTACAGGCCAGGGCGCTAAAAGTAGTACTGGGAGTACCTTGGTACAAACCAAACCTAGCAGTTCTGGAGGATGCAGGACAGAAACCTGAGGAATTAATCATCAAGGAAGTGACAGCTAATTACTATTACAAGACGCAGTGTCTCCCAACAGACCACTTAGTCCGACAGATTCATTTACAACTCCACAGACATAGAACCTGCCCCCCACCCCACAGCCCACGATACCACAAAACAACCAACTTATAGAAAACACAAAGAGTGCAGACATAAACATGATTGTGCAAAGGATGATGATGATGATGATGATGATGATGATGATGATGATGATGATGATGATGATGATGTCCATTTGTAATGCGCAGGTATCCATTCAGAAGAATGCTCATTGCGCAGCTAAAACAAAATAAATAAAAAAATAAGAAGAAAAAATAAAGTAAGTAAATAGATAAAACACCAGGAAAATAAAAAAAAATTAAGACAGAAGTGTTGCTTGGTTGTTTAAGTTTAAGTCCATCTTAAATAAACAGATGGGTCTTCAGTCTTTTTCGAAACGTGGTTAATGAGGTGATGGTGGACAATGACGACGGCAGACCATTCCACAGTTTAGGTGCAGTGTTTTTAAAGGCCCTGGCTCCAGTGTCTTCCTGTTTTTGTCTTCCACTGCAGGGAGACAGAAGCGTGACTGGGAGCCAGAGCGCAGGTATAGCTAGATATTCGGTGACTGGTAAATGAATAACGTTCAAATTTTTGGAGAAATATATTATAATACTTCAGTGAACACATGAAACACACACACACACACAAACGCGAACACACACGCACACACGCACACACTCACACCTCATTTTATTTTTTACCCAAGATGTGACATACCTGGAGCTGGTGCCTTTGTTGGTTGCACTGTGGTGCGAATATATGTGAGAAGAAACATTCAATATTAGGAGCTAACAAGATTCTTGAGCTGAACATATAATAAATGATAACTGTATATTCATTAGCGTAACAAAGCTTCAGCTTTTTATCTAAAAACTGTAGAAAGCTTTTTTATTGTCATCTCCGAACTCACTCCCATCTATACGTCCGCACGATGTCTTAGCTTATCTTCTGACACCAAACTTCTGCGAGTTCCACTAACTAAGATAAAGAGGTGTGGACAGAGGTCTTTCTCCTACCAGGCTCCATCACCTTGGAACTTATTACCTGTCAGACTTCGTCACTCTGATTCTTAAACCACTTGAAAGTCTAAACTTAAGACACATCTTTTCAAGAGGACGACTTACGACCCTGTCCTGACCGTGACTGTGTGTATATCGTGTGTCTGTAATTTACTTTATGTGTGAGTGAGTGTGTGTTGTAGAAGTAAGCAAGTCTGTTATACGCGGATATTGGTGCATGGTTTTTGTGTGTGTGTGTGTGTGTGTGTGTGCGTGTGCGCGCGTCTAAGAGAGAGGGACATAGAGAAAAAGAACGAAAGAAAACGTATGACTAAATGCATGCTCAGACCATCCATCTCTGGTACACTAGTATTTGTCATGTCCTTGCGAAGAACATTAAGCTTCCTTAGGCCTATGATAAGAAATTATTTTTAATTATTATTTTCATTACAATCCTGACAAATTAAAAACGCCTCACAGTGAAAGAACATTTTTAGGATCTTAGGTTAACTGTAAACAAAAGTTGTTTCTTTCTATAAAACTGTTAAATTTTAATACTAGTAAGTTTTCAAAATGACTAAATCCAACAATGTTATTAGAACGATTGTATACACACAATTTAATAAATTTTGTGTAAGTATTCCGGTTAACTTGCCAAGAAAAAGGGAAGAAAAACTATTGTTTACAAACAGAATTTTTTAAGAATTGTTCTTTTTTAACACAGTTTTTGTTTCGGAAACAGATTCTATTGTTCACAATGTGTTCATTTAAAAGGAAGTAAAGTTTTAAATAGCACCGTTAGAATTCCAAGTAAGCAATTAGGGAAACAAAAAGTAAAAAAACAAAGTTTTGTTAACAATGTATTTGGAAACTATAAAAAATATGTACTTCGATTTTATGTTTATATTGAACGGTATCGTTAAAAAATTTTAAGACTAATAAGATTAACAAAGAATAAATTTTCAGGGTTGAGAGAAATGAGACAAAAAAGTGGTATATTTCATGGGTTTTTACATTCAAAGGATCAATTTTACTGAAGCTATAGGTTCGTAATATCAACAAAATTAAAGGTTACACTGCAGCTGCTTTGTAACGACACAGAGTAAGTAAACATCTGTACATCTGTCCTTCATTCAATCTCAAAAGCAGCGGCCATTATATGTTGCTGATGCCTGTTTAAATCCAGTCTTACTTTATTAGCAGAAAACTTAGAAGAATAATCGCATAATTAAATCAAAAATAGCTTATCGAGTGTTTGAGCCTACAGCAGACCCTGAAGTGGAGAAAGGTACATTTCTTTGCCATCAAGATTTTATTCGGAATTTATTTACCGTTAGGTTTCTAACTGTGCATGTTTGTGCGTGTTTGTGTTTGTATGAAATTCGTAACAAATCTCTATTGTCTGTGTATATTGCTATATAATATGCACTGACCTTGGACATTGATGAAAACAGAGGTCTTGACATCATCCCAAACATCAAAGACCCACTCGCCGCTGTCGTTTACCCGAAACTGCTTTTGAAAGGCGTATTCAACTCGACCACCTTTCAATGCTGTGTGACACTGACAACTCACACTCTGACTGACACAGGTAGTACTTGTCAATATGAGTTTGCATAAATTAGCCTGAGCCTGATTTTGTCCGGTTTTATATATATACAGGGTACTGTCATTGTTGTTGGTATCCTCATTGATGTAGAAGAGAATATCAGATGTCACGCCTTCTACAAAGGTGAACTTGCTTTGACTTCCCTTTATTTCTACGGGAAGGCATTTACCTGAAACAGAGAGACTTATTATGTATTCATTAGAATATGTATTACATATCAATTTCACAAAAGACCACGCAGCTTCTCTGCTTCTATTTTGTGATATAAACATGAGCAATGATGTTTTCACATTCGATAACATTGACTTTACTCTGCATTTGTCTGTCTTTAGAGATAAACAATTTGATTCGCAACATCATTGACCAAAATGTGAACGCGCTTTGACATTAATTAAGCCCAGAGATAATCTCTTAGGTAAAATAAAAATACTGATGTTAGTAGGGGGAGCGATGATTGTGGTGGTGATAAGACGGACTGTGTAAAGAAAATGTATCTAGCTGTCCGGCCTATGCACCGTTTATAACTGGAGCTTATAAAATAATTTTCATTCTCATATCCTTTTAAGTGCAGTTATGGCGAGAAAAGGAACGAAAAGTAAGACAGGACAGGACAGTGCAACTAGTGGCGTCTACGTTATACAGTGATCTATGGTCACTTCACAGGAGGGCGTGGGAACTGTGATGTGTTGTCCTGTTGTAAGTTACTCTTTTGTTTAGTCTGAGTTATCTGATTGTAATGCAGAAAAATTGCGAAGAAAAAAGCACTGTTGAAAGTTGATTAAATTAACCCATGGAGAACGAGGAAGACACCATCGAGGGAGGAGCGACGGAAAACAGCATCGTTCTTGCCAGGACACGCGTTAGTGATAACAGGCTAACCGGGTCCCACTGTGAGACCCAAACTTTCTTGCGATGGGTGTGGACAGTGTGGATACTTCGTTGGCTGTATCCAGTGTTGAAGAACTTTGCTCTCAGATCCTATAGATCGATTGTGTTCTCTTTTGTTAACCTTTCTTTGAAGTGAAGCACAAGAAAGTGTTCCTAAACCTTCATTCTCTTTTGTTGAAAATAGGAAGCAATTTCTCTCTCTCTCTGTTTTGCGTGTATCGCTATTTACACACGATTTTAGTCGACATGCAGACGCACATCTCCGAAACAATCAATTTAATACAAGGACACACACAAAAGTTGTTTTTTTCGATCTACAGAGCTACTGTACACCCGGACATTTTAATTTTGTTTTTATTTACATTTAATTTTTTTTTGCCGAGGAGATATTGTATGTGTGTACCGTGACCTCCCCTTTTAGGTCCTCGCCCCACAAATTTTCCCCTTTAACGAATGAAGTTTTTCTGTTTTCCTTTGTTTTTTCTGTTCGGGGGTTTTTGTTACTAAGAAGCAATGTGAGTCCTGTGCAGAAAACTAATGTATATGCACGGTCTGTGCAGGGTAGGCAAGATCGTGGCTGATGGATCCCACCCGTAAAAATAGCCTGTTCTGTCTCATGCCCTCTCTCACACACACAAATCTGTTAGCATCAGAAAACTACTTATTTAGGGAATTTAATTAATTGTTCGCTGTAGACTTTACTCAGCTTTCTAAGCGTAGTTTCTGATGCTATTAAGGTATGCTTGGTAAACGATTTGTAATGTTTGACTCCATCCCCCACCCCCAAACCCTAGTAAGTCTACGACCCTTCAATTCAAGCACTAAGCTCAGTTCTTGTGTTTTATTTTTGTTATCTTGAACAAAAATATAAGATTCAGAATAAAGTGTTTATGTATAGAAGCTGGGTTGACAAAGGGATTTATTTTATTAAATACTTGCATGATAAAAGAAAAATCGCTTTTAAGGTCAAGCTCTTAAAAACAAATATAATTTAAACATTAGTTTTGTCTCTTTTAATGCTTATATATATATATAAAGGTATATAAAATGACAAAAATTTTTGTTTTAAATGTGAGATTACCTAAGGAATGATTCTTAGGAAATACCCTGTTTTATGTAAATGGAAAAATTTCAAATGCGTTATTTTATTTAGTTTTTGGTTTTTTGTGTTTTAGCTTAATCAAACAATGCAGATGTAAACAAAAACAAACAAATAAACAAACAAACAAAAAACACCACTACCTGTCATTTGCAACTGGTTATTCAAATAGTAAGGCGTAGTAGCTATAAACTTCACACTGTCAAAGCACGGCTCAAAATAAAACAATATCTAAGGACAAACCAGTAGCCATTATACATGTCATAATGTGTCGCTGATGTCTTTAAAAGCCGGCCTTAGACTATCAGCCAGGAAACTTACAGTCATAATCGCATCATTAAGTCAATAATAGCCCATCATGTGCTTAAGACTACAGCAGACCCTAAAGTGTTGGAAGCATTTTATTCTCTTCTGTTCGCAGGCGTTCTCACTGTGTTTGTGTGTGTGTGTGTGTGTGTGTGTGTGTTTGTGTGTGTTTGTGTGTGTTTGTGTGTGTGTGTGTGTTTTTGTGTGTGTGTGTGTGAGTGAGTGTGTGTGTGTGTAAAATTTATAATATTATCTGTGTATATTGCTACATAATATACACTGACCTTGGACTGTGATGAAAACAGAGGTCCTGACACCTGTATTCCAAACATCAAAGACCCACTCGCCGCTGTCGTTTACCTGAAACTGCTTTTGAAAGTCGTATTCAACTCGACCTTCTGTTGATGTTATGTGACACTGACAACTCACACTATGACTGACACAAGTAGTACTTGTCAGTATGAGTTTGCATAAATTAGTCTGATCGTGCTTTTGTCCGTCTTTATATATATACAGGGTACTGTCATTTCTCTTTGTATCTTGATTAATAGAGAAGAGAATATCCGAGGTCACACATTCCCGAAAGGTTAAGTTCCTTTGGCCTCCCTTGATTTCTAGAGAGAGGCACTCAGCTGAAACATATAGAAATTATTTATGTAGTATAATATATAATATAGATCAGTGTCTCACGAGATCACGTAACTTAACTGCTTCTGTTTTGTGATATAAACACGTGAGATCATTTTGTTTGATTCAGCATTTGTCTGTTTTTGTATATAAACAGTCTAACTCCTTTTTGTTTGGCATTGTCATTGACCAAGAGTTGAAAGTGCTTGACCTTCATTTTATAAAGAGATAACATCTTTACTAAAATAGTGATGTAATGCAATATATACTTCTTATATATGTGTGCGATTTTTTTTATTTTTTCGTGTGTATGTATGTGTTGCTGCTGTAAATTTACATTTTTGATCAGCTGAACATTTAAGGTTAGTAGGTTTTAATTTAAAAAATGAGCTATTTCTTTCTTGAAGAAGTAAAAATAATAAAACAACAACATAGTAGTTTTCAAAAACTATATCTACTTACCTTTCAAAAGAAAGCGACAAAATAAAGTTATTGGAAATAGGATAGAGAATCATTTCCAGTAGAGTTTTTGAGAGCACATCCTTTCTTGATTGCGATAGTTAATTATCAGACATAATTTAGTCACCACCCTGGATCAGAAACTGCAAGACTATTTGGGTAAAAGATTTTACAAATGGTATATTTCCACTTTATATTTCCTTGGTAGGTGCCTAAAAATACTCATTCCAAGGTCAAGTAGTTGAACTGAAATGATCGGCTTTAGAAAAGAAGAAAAAGAGAAAGAAGTTTCAGTTTCTCAGAAAAGGTCACCAACACAGTGGTTTTTTTTTTAAGTTACTGAACAGTTTGATTGTGGTCCTTACCGGTCTGCTGACTAGCAAATTTTGAGTAACGGGAACTATTCAAATGTTGTTTTTTTCTGTTGCTAGAGCTCTATTCTTTAGTGCCAATTCTTTACATTCGTACATTAATGCATTGTTATGATACAAATCATAATTCTTTACAAACAATGAAAGGGTTTTAAATGCTGCTCCATAGTTGCAGTAATATGTACTAATTACTACATCAGATTGTGAAGTGCAGAAAGTCATATTTTGAGGATAATATGAAAGTGCTAACAGTGTTTCAGCTGCGTTTATTTGTCTGTTAAATTATTATTATATGTGCTCTTTAACCTTATATTTTTGTAGTTGGTTGTTATTTACATATGTCTGAAAATGGTATCACTTTAAAATACTCTAAAGCTATTACACTTTTGTAAAATAATGTAACAACTGCTACATGGATAAATAAAAATTGTTGTTAAGCAACAAGTTACGATTTGTTCAGAAATTAAAAAAATATTATTTCTTGACAGTATTATATGATACATTAACGTATTAATTAGCATAAAATTTTTATACACACCTTCGTGAGTAAAAACTGTTAAACTAGTCAACAGCATTAGAACTGAAAATCCTCGTCGACAAAGTTTGAGACAAACCATTTCTGTGTTAGTTTACGGCGATAAAAAGTCCACACTGCTAGCCCTCACACTAGCGTCGGTAGAAATAGGAAACCTTGAGACGATTTTTATTAATGAAAAGGAAAGATAACTGAGATTATACTTAAAGTTTCCTTGTTTGTGAGAAATATCCATGGTACAAATATTGGCAAAATAAATTGCTGCACAGTCTTGAGGGTTTAGCATTCCGGATTTCTTTGATTTTTGTTATTTTATTTTTGTAAGTTTATTTTGATTTTGGAATACATTGTTTGACCTGTCTTGGTCCTAGTGATGTGCTTGACTCTGTTTCTCGAGCGTGATATTTGTTTAAGTTCTAACGCTTCAGTCAATCCAATAACTAACAGTCTTTTCTTCCACCCCTCAGTCCAGTTTCTTGTTTGTGCACATCGACAGTGAGATGAAACACGTGTCATGTGGCTAACCTTCTCGATGACTCGATGCAGCAAAGATGTCTACAGCTTGTGTAACCTGTGGAGGCCTATCCTCAGCGTTCTTGATGTGTTCTTTCTAATGAATTCTCTGATGAAAGACAACTGCAACTCTTGATCTTCGAAAGTGAAATATGTCACAGGGCGCTCAGACAAATCTGTTCCTCCGTTTTCTTCTGTCTCAAGGATTTTCTTCCCATAATTCATGAAAATATCCAAATAGTAGTGAATGGAAAAAAATGCACTTTAATTTAAAGTTACCGAAATAAACAAAAGGAAGAGGGCAAAAAGTCCGTTTCGAAAAAGACTTTATTAGTCCATCGTTTTTGATGTCGATTGAAGGAACAGACACTGGCAGCCACAGTCATTGCTTGTCTTTATTAACAACCACAAAAAATTTAAGTTAGGGAAAAGTATTTACTGAGTTTATACTTCCGTGGGAAATTTCCTTGTTTGCTTCTCTATCAGACACAATCCTTTGACGAGTTGGACATGCTTCTCAAGTGGATATAAAATCTACTTCTACAATCTTTAAAGTTGTAATGTTTTTACAACCTGTTACTCATCAAACTCTTTTGTCTGGACGCGATGGAGTGCTATACAAATGCTGTACATTGCTTGTAGTTTGTTTGATGATCATCGCTTGTCTATGTACAGTTAATAGACAAAGCCCTGAGGGGACAAATAAATGAAAATATAAAGCGAACGGCTGAATAAGGAAACTCTCTAGGTCTTGTACCGGGGCATAAGTGCGCGTGGTCAAACAGGTGGTTGGTAGGACATTGAGGAAAATGTTACAGACATGATGTTTTTATATTATTATTGTGTGTAGCATTAAAAAGGAAAATGTGACATCTACGCAATTACTTACAAAAATCTAAGAATTTTAGTGTACCACTACTCAATGTCTTGGGAATAAGCAGCTGGATATCGTCCTATGAGCTTAGAAAAGCCTGGTGATAATTGCAGGGATTACTACCTCGCCCATATTTCCGTCAATTGTCATAAGCAGGAACGACTGTGAGAATAAAATTGTTCCCGGTTAATCTAGACCAGGTCTTAGTCATCTCTCGTAAACAAAGAAAGTGTATTCTGACAGCAGAACATGTTGCTGCGAGCAAGAAGGGTTATTCTGTATTTACCAGTCAGTCAGTCAGTCAGTCAGTCAGTCAGTCAGTCAGTCAGTCAGTCAGTCAGTCAGTCAGTCAGTCAGTCAGTCAGTCAGTCAGTCAGTATTGACCACTGAAACTAGAATGTTAGCCCCAGTTTATGCTTACTTAAGGGAGTGAGCTAGTAAAGCGAATATATATATATATACATAATTACTTTACTCTGATGGTTAATTAGGCTTATGGCAAAAGAGCAACCGGACTTAGGAGCAGACAGGAGCAGAGATGAAGATATTTTCGTCTGTCGTATCCAGACAGACAGACAGACAGACAGACAGACAGACAGACAGACAGACAGGTGCAAAAAGAAAGAATGAGAAAGACACGATGCTGAGGAGATACAAATAAGCACATCTGATTAATTTTGTAGTCTGTATTAGGGTATTAAGAGTTTGTAATACACTTACACACTACACATCCAAAACCAAATCTTTGTGCATAAAACAGATCACAATAACGGAAAATCACTTGAAATGACCTCAGAAGGTTTCCTCTATTCCTAGGCTCAAGTAGTGCAGTCAGCAAACAAAACAGTCATTTTATTAGAAAAGATCTCGATACCAGCCTTCATTATAAAAAATTGGTGAGATAAAAACGTCTTACACATGTATGATAAATGAAAATATACACAATTAACTTAAGCTTCAACATTGTAACATGGCCATGACTGGAGGATTCCCTCCCTTGTGGCTAGTGCACCCGATAAGAAACAGTTGCTCCCAGAAGTAAATGAATATATGATTTGTAAATCAGAAGATAATCATTTGATAACTTGATAACACCATGTTTAATGTCTACAGCCTTGGTGGTAGCTATGATGGTGGATAGTGTCAAGGTCGTGGCGAAGGTGGTGTAGTCATTCCCGTTGGACTGTTATGCTGTTAGTTCTCCCATCTGCTTAACCAGACAGGTGGTCTAAAATGTATTTTCTAACGGGATTTGTTCATAGGATATTTTTGTTCGAAAAGCTCTATTAGCCCAAACGGTTACAGATCTTCGAGCCACATATTGGCTTAGTTAGGTTTTTATTTACTTCACTCTAATAATATGTTCCACATATTGATTAAAAAAATAAAGCAAATGACGATAACAAATGCCTCACAAGAGAAGACAGATCTTTACAATGAAAAAATAAAAACAAACAAAAGATTGATAAATTTATTTTCCACTGACTGTATTTATTAATATATCGATAAGATATCGGTTAGGAAATAGTGAAACAAGAATCATTTGCATATAAACATTGTATTGTCGCTAATGAAAACCGTCCAACTTTTCCTAAAAATAATATTTTCAACATTTCTCTTTATAACCCCATCACATAGTACAAAGTTCTTCATGCATCTGTATACTATGTCTCCGTTATAACTCTGAGACTATTCTGGTAAACTTTTATTACAAAGTAAAAAGTACAAAACCCTTCAATGGAAACATCCTACCTTAGTGTCTAATTCGTACTGGTTAAATTTTCTAAGCAAATTAGTACAGAACGATGTATAAACGCACTGCTACATATTTTCTAAACACTATTGGTCTTGATGAGGGAGTTAATTTTGTCCAAAAATAGAGGAAAATATTGAGAAAGAGTAGTCTTCCTTTGGAGAAAAGTGGATATTATAAGAAAAGGGAAAAGTCTTTTTCTTTGCTTGTATTTGTAATATAAGTAAAATACAATATTTTTAATAGTGTGACATTAGTCAGATTTACTAATGATGTAGTCAAAGTCTTGTCGACATGCTATAAATGACCCGCGGCAGTAATTTTACTCATGACAAAATAGATAAAAGGACTTTTCAAATTGTTTTGAGCTTAACAAGACTCAGCAAATTATTTAATGTTGATATTATTATGAAGATTCTTACAATAATAAAGTACAAAGTGTCAATTGCGTAGAACAGAGCGGCACACACACACACACACACACACACACACACACACACATTTTTCTGAAAATTAGGAGGTGATTACTTGAGTCATTGTTAATGTCTGCCTGTTTGTCTGTTTGTCTATGTGTGCGAGAGAGATAAAGAGTGTTATGATTTTCGGTTTGTGTTATGCTTGTTACTCTCAGAAACGTCAACATGCATCGCATGGACTTGTGCACACAGGCTAAAAATATCTGAAAGTCCCCGTCAGTTTATTGGCTGACAGATGATCACGTGACAAATGTCACCTAAAATTCTGCGATTTGCAGTCATCGTATTCCACATCATCAGGAATATTATAAACATGAGGGTCTTCGGAATGGATTTCTGTTAACTCGTTAGCCTGTTCTGTAACAATTCAAAAGAAAAGAAACAGAATGCGATCAGTTACTGTTTTGGTTTCATTACTGGTCTTTGTATTGAATGTAGCAACATATATATTTTTATGAAATATCATGTGAAGTAGTATTTTTAGTACGACATTTCTATTTACCTCTCAAATGTATCTTGTTTGTATGCTGCTGCTGTATTGTGGGATTTCTCTTAACAACTATTGCTTCCAATATTTCTACTCTCTACATTCACATTACTGCTTGTGACACAACACGTAAAACTTACTTTCGTTAAAAACTGATTTTTAATTTGACAATACTCATACAAATGAGGCATAAGTCAAATCTAAGTGACACGAAAAATGACAAAATACAAAAGAAGACAAAGATGTTCAGTGAAGAAAATAAACAAAATGTAAGGCTGCAGACAAAAGGCTGAAGTGTAAGACAAAGTATGTAAAACATCATACCCGCTCTTGCAGCCAGAACTTGTAGGTTTGTTGGAGGCAGGATTCTGAAACGACGCCCTATGAGTATCACGGATAAAATGGAGATGATGATAATAATAACAATGGTGATGGTGGAGACGGCGATAATGGCAGTTGTAGAGAAAGAATCATCGTTGATGAAGGTTGTGGCGACTGTCGCTGTCGATGTCTCTTTCGACTCTTTTTCTCGTGAAGTGGCTTTGCTCTCTGATTAAAGTATAATATTTATAATATTTATAGACCTAGGAACGTTCAAAACAGAAAATAAATCAAGCGAGAAATAGTCAGACAGACAAATAAGTAAATAATAAAGAGAGAAACATAAAGATAGGTGGAAAATAAATACACAAAAATTGAGATACATTAAAGATAAATAGAAATTAGAGTGAAATGGTCAGGTGGAATATAAATAAAGACAGAGGAAGACAGGTGAAAGACAATGTAAAAATAAGTAAGAAGGTAAGTTTAAAGAATAACTCACGAACGACTTGGATGTTAACTGGTGTTTTATTATGGTCGAAGATAGTAAGTAGCAACATATACAGGCCGCCATCTTGTTCTGTGAAGTTCATTTTCAGTCGGTACCAATACGACCCTGACCTTTCACCTACACACTCGCACGACCCGCTTTCGCTTATACAGCCGCTAATCACTGATTGATTTAATATACATTTGGTTTCATAAATCCTATTACTTCCTGCTCTTTGCACAAAAATCCGTTTATCGGAGTCCAGGTATCTGTAATCACTGAGGAAGAAATCGATGTTTGACTCCACTCCGCTCTCCACAGTAATATTCTGACTGTCAGTGTGAAGTTGCCACGTGCGACACTCACCTGCAAGACAAGAACATAAACCACTTCTAAGTCTTTCTGTCGACTAATTTGTTATTCTTGCATGTTCTGCATCTTTGTTTTTAGCTGTATTAGCTAACGTGTGCGTTTTCTGTGTGTGTGTGTGCGCGCGTGCGTGTGGGTGGGTGGGTGTGTGTGTGCAAGAGAAAGGGGTATATTTGCTCACACGTTTACCTGTGTATGTGTGTGCGTGTCTGTGTGTTCGTGACAGTTGAAAATTGTAACGTGTACCACCTAAAAGCAAAATTTGTTATAAAAGACATTATACACACCTGTTAACAGAAAGATTACCACAATAGACTCTAGCAACACGACGAAACATCTTTTTGAAAAAACTCTCTGAAAAAGCATTTCTGGAAGGTGGTCACAGTAAACGCCCACAGTCTAAGCACAACTGTCTGCCTAAACAGGAAACCTCAGGGTGTTTTCATTCTGCGAGGAGTGGAAATGACTGACTTGATAACCAGCCAAATATTTCCTTGTTTTTGGAAGCTCAGTGAGAAAATCAAATCACTGCGCAGTTCGTGTCTGTTCCGATCACAATAATGTAGTACCGGCTCTTTGATTGAATCCCACCCTCCTCACTTGGCTTTGAATTTAAAGTGATGGAAAGCTGTCTGCAGAAAACATATTTGTAGAGGAAGAAGAATAAAAGATATAAAATAAACAATTACAGATAGATGCAAGCTCCTACTGATATAAGTAATTCGGTTTGTGTCTGCTCCGACCTCGTGAATAGATGAAAGTGGTGTTAAGTTGTCTGCAGGAGGGAGACGTTAAAGATTAGGAAATGTATAACAAACAATTACATTAATGAAAAACAAGCTGTTACTGACGAGAGTTATTTACGATTTATGACGGAGTGACAATCAACTCTCTTTCCAGCCTGCCAACTCCTCCTCCACAGCAAACACACAATGGAGAAAATCGGGTTAAATTTGACCCTTGAAAAAGGTGTCCATTTCAGAAAAAGGTAATGTCGGACCCGAGATACGAACCCAAAGCAGTCGATTCTCACAATTGTTGTGACATACGCTAACAATACGCACCAGATGAGTTTTTCAAGCCTTTCTCCTTCAAGGCATATATATTCCAATGCAAAGGATCCTTGTTGATGTTATCTATTCATTTTAAGCCGCTTATACGGTGTTGGCAGGAAATATTTTTACCATCTATCCCTGACAGCTCAGCTCTTTCAACTGCACTTCGGCTCAATAAATATCTGTAATTACCTGACCTTGTCAGAAACACACGTTCAACTTCCACCATCCTCCTTCCAAACTTTATTATACCGATCACATTAGTGAGAAATCTGGTTTAAGAACGAAACTTTTGACGACACAGTATGAGTACCCTCGAAAGAACGGTGATGACTATCCTAACGACGGTGATGGTTTGGAGGATGATGATGACGCTTGTGAGTCGTCTTTAACATGCGGTGTAGACATTATCGCTGCCAAGGACACTGTCTTTTCTCTCCCTGCTAAAAGCATAAAATACGGACCAAGTTCTTCTTGTCAAGAATTTAAACTAAAATTTTGTTCCTGTATCTTTACGTGTGTTTATGTGCGCGTCTGCTTGAGCGGATGTGTATTTGTTCACTCCTGTATGTCTGTGAATGTGCGAGCATGTGTCTCTGTTGTTATATTTAATCCTTTACTACAGGTAGTTTGTGACAATTAAATAATTGAACTTTATTTATACTACTTAAAAGTAAAAATGTTAATGAAATGACTATAGGCACCTGTTAAACAATATTGGCGAGAATAGAGTCAGTCAGTCAGTCAGTCAGTCAGTCAGTCAGTCAGTCAGTCAGTCAGTCAGTTAGTCAGTCAGTCAGTCAGTCTCCCTTGACCTGTCGTTGGGGGGATCACATGGATAGACGCGGCAGGTGACAGGGGCCACCACTCTTGCCTATTGTGGGCGATAGTCAGCAGGTCCTGTACAGGACGACCAGTCCAGTCTTTGATGTTCGTAAGTCAGTTCTTCCTCTGACCACCGCGGGGTCGGCCTCCGTCCAAGGTGCCTTGAAGGATAGTCTTCGACAAGGTGTCGTGCCGGGTCACATGACCAAAGAAGACCAGCTTACGTCACTTGACTGACCAGGAAGATAGAGAGTATTTTTAAATTAAATCTTTTAAAGCTCATAATTTTTGGAGGGCAATCTAAGCAACCACTCTAAGATTGAGTTGAATGGTCTATCTCGAAAGTAAGCCTTGGGGCTTAGTTATTCTTCGAAGAGTGGGCTTTGCTAAATTTCTCACTGATTGAAATATTGCTGTACCATTAGCACGTCCCCTGATCTTCTGTCAGACAGAACAACGCTAAAACATCCATCACAAGCCATTGATTTCTGTTTGCTAACAACAACTCGTGCATTTCTCACGAAACACATACTCAATACAATACAACACAACTTTACTAATTCATTAGCGCAAATACGTCTAGTGTTCATATGTCAGAAATATACAGATAATATACACATAGACACACGTTAAAATCCTTTCTTAAACACAATATATATATAATCCCATGAACTGCACCTCAGGCTCTTCAAGTTCACGACCAGTAGAATTGATCAGGTGAATGGCACGTGGAATAAATGAATTGCGGTTGCGATTGGTTTTGCACACAGGCATCGAGTACCTACAGCCAGACATCAAGAGTGAGATCACACATGTCAACACATGATCAGAAATAGAGAGGATGACAAGAGTGAGAACTCACATGTCAACACATGATCAGAAATAGAGAGGATGACAAGAGTGAGAACTCACATGTCAACACATGATCAGAAATAGAGAGGATGACAAGAGTGAGAACTCACATGACAACACATGATCAGAAATAGAGAGGATGACAAGAGTGAGAACTCACATGTCAACACATGATCAGAAATAGAGAGGATACGGGAGGCCTTCCTAACGATTTGCTGAAGACAAAAGGCTGCCAAGTAAATTTAAACAGCTTCACATACTATGACCTTAGACTGCAACATTTTTTGACAGGAACCACATTGTCTAACCTTAATTTTACCACGGTTTGAAACAATGTATTATTTAATACCTTTGTCGCAATTTAATATAAAAATATAAAGAGTCAATATTAAAGAGAGATAAATTTCATTCGGTACACTTTTTTTTAGAGTAATGGACAAGAGAAACACAGTTTCTGAAACGATTTATCAACCTCGCAAACTACGGAAATATGAAATGTATTTACTAACAGATGAAATATAAAAGAACACTCTAATTAAACTTTCTTGTTTAACTCATACGCTTCCTCGCTAAGTCGTCGGGTCTTTTTATCGACAGGAAGGAAGAATGTGTCGAGAACTGTTCCTTTATTGTCTCCTCAAGTGTTGTTTCAGATTCCGTAGACTAGCCGCTAGAATCCTTGTTGTCACAATGCTGATGATGGTTTTGGTGGTGGATGGGAGATCGTTATTTCAGTGGTGGTGCTTTTGGTGGTGGTACTGTTGGTTTTGGAGGTAGAGCTGGCCGTAATGATACTTTTGATGTCAGCGATGCTTCTGAGACCAGAGGCTGTGGGGTTAATGATTGTGCAGACTCTTTAGTTGACGGTGTTGGTGTTAAATGTGACAGTCCAGGTGCTGTTGTTTGTTCCGGCAATGGCGCTGGTGCTGGTGCAGATTCCGGTGCTGATTCTTTTGGTGACAGTGCTACACCGAATGGTAGCTCCGGCGGTGGTGTAGGCTGATGTTGTAGTGGACGTGGAGATTGTAGTGACACTGCTGATAGTCTTGGTGTTGGTGTTGTTGAAACTGGTTTTGTTGTTTCTCCTGCTGTCGGAGCTGGTACTTCTGGTGTTGCTGGTGCTGGTGATATTGATAATGGATTTGTGAATGCAGATGTTGTAGGTACTGGTAATGTTGTTGTTGATGTTGTTTGTGCTGGTGTTGCTGATGCTGATGTGACTGATTCAATTGTGGTCGATGCTGTTGATGCTGGTGCTGATGTTGCTGGTGTTGTTGTTGATACTGATGCTGTAGTTATTGATGTTGGTGTTGCTGTTGTTGATGCTGTTGGTACTGATGCTGTAGTTACTGATGTTGTTGGTGGTGCTGTTGTTGATGTTGTTGGTGCTGATGTTGTAGGTGCCGGTGTTGTTGGTGGTGATGCTGATGGTGATGTTGTTGGTGCTGATGTTGTAGGTGCTGGTGAAGCAGGTAATGTTGTTTGTGGTGATGCTGGTGGTGATGTTGTTAGTGCTGATGTTGTATGTGCTGGTGTTGATGATACTGTTGTTTGTGGTGATACTGGTGCTGATTTTGTTAGTGCTGATGTTGTCTGTCCTGGTGCTGTTGGTACTGTTGTTGGTGGTGATGCCGGTGCTGATGTTGTAAGTGCTGGTGTTGTTGGTACTGTTGTTGGAGGTGATGCTGGTGGTGATGTTGTATGTGCTGGTGTTGTTGGTACTGTTGTTGGAGGTGATGCTGGTGGTGATGTTGTATGTGCTGGTGTTGTTGGTACTGTTGTTGGAGGTGATGCTGGTGGTGATGTTGTATGTGCTGGTGTTGTTGGTACTGTTGTTGGTGGTGATGCTGGTGCTGATGTTGTAAGTGCTGGTGTGGTTGGTACTGTTGTCGGTGGCGATGCCGGTGCTGATGTTGTAAGTGCTGGTGTGGTTGGTACTGTTGTCGGTGGCGATGCCGGTGCTGATGTTGTAAGTGCTGGTGTGGTTGGTACTGTTGTCGGTGGCGATGCCGGTGCTGATGTTGTAAGTGCTGGTGTGGTTGGTACTGTTGTCGGTGGCGATGCCGGTGCTGATGTTGTAAGTGCTGGTGTGGTTGGTACTGTTGTCGGTGGCGATGCCGGTGCTGATGTTGTAAGTGCTGGTGTTGTTTGTACTGTTGTTGGTGGTGATGTTAGTACTGGTGATGTTGATGCTGATGTTGGTTCCGATGCTGTTTGCCAAAGAGTAGGAGCTCTTGTTGACGTGAAGGTGTCGACGATAGAGGCTGTAGCGCTATCACTGGAATTTCTGTACTCAGCTGCTGCATCAATCCTCAAGCAACCTGTCAAAGACACAAGAAACCCGTTGTTTCAATGCAAACACTACACACATAAAACAGTTGTTTATAGTCGAAATGGTTTAAGGTCTTTCATGTGAAAACGACCTTAAACTTTAGATGTACAGCAAGTCTGCGAGCTTCTGGCTTCAAACGCCATTTTTACTAGCGATTCAGTTCTCCAAGACCCTGTTATTCAACCTTCTCATCACAGTAGTGTGACACGTACTGAGGTCGAGAAGATAAAAAGATGCAATGTATCGATATGTTTTCTTTAATTTCTTTTGCTTCTTTTAGGTTTATTATGTATAAGTTATCTACAACAAGTGAAAATCTTCTTAGACAAATGATAGAAATAACTGCTGATTTCAAGTTTGCCTAACCTCTTTCAAAACGCTACTGCTCCGTAACTTTCATGTCGTATATCATTCAAAAGACATGGAATGTTAAGAATTTAGAGTGTAGCTCGTTTTACACACACACACACACACACACACACACACACACACACACACACACACATACACACATATATATATATACAAACGTAAACGCACCAACATATAGAAATCACAAGGAGTTCACAAAGATCTGTTATCAACTGGTCACGTGTCAATTTACTCTGACGTTTGTCGTCGCTGTGGTCCCTCAGAACCACGTCCCCGCTTATACAAAATGTCTATCAGCGATTAATTAGCCTAGCAGCTCAAAACGGAACACACTGTTGAAAAAGCTGCTTCTGCATCCATGCTTTTTGTATATCTTCATTTAAAAACAGCTTATTTTTGTAATTAAATATCATCATTTTCCAGTTACTTTGTCATCGACCGTATTTTAGATCCTGACGGGAAAAAATTGATAATATTGTACATGCTCAAAAAGAATTGTAAGTACTTTGGTATACATCTTATCTAGAGAAGGCAGCTCCATGACTGTTATTTGCACCACCATCGAGACAGTAACATCGACAAAAGCTATAATGGACAGGGTTTGGCTTACTAAGAAATATCATCTGTACACGTCCCACTTGGTGTCACTTCTTCCTTATTGATGGGGAAAGTGGACTGTTTGCTGATAAGGAGAGAAGAATCAGGCATTCACGAAGAAGGAGGTAGCTCCGGATCTCGTACAAAGAACATGACACCAGCGACCCCCTACAACAGTCCAGCAATGTAAGCTGGTCGAGTCTATTCTTAAAAGGACCTTGGAGGGTGGTCCACGTTGCGGTGGACAGAGGAAGAGCTGACTTACCAACATAAAGGAGTAGAATGGTCGTTCAGTTCAGGACCTGCTAACCATCACTCAATACAGGCATCAATGGCGGGCCTTGTCAGCGGTCGCGTCTATCAACGGGCTCTCACAACCACCGGTACCAGTTCAGGTACAGATGAATGAATTTACTGACATCATGTGACGACAAAGAACTTAAATCGTGAATGATATGTCTTTTCTTGTCCTTTCTCATACCTATAGCAGACACCACTAATCTGTCGCCATATGAGATGTTTTCTAAATTCACTCAATGACTTTTGCATAAAGAAGCAAAAGAAATTTTTATACCCCAAACATGAATATTGGAAAGATGGAAAGAGAGCAAAGAGAACATAAAAAGAAGTCTTACGTCTGATAATAATGATAATTCTCGAGGTCGATCTCACGACAAAGAGCGGACAGCACCAGATGACAACAGATGACGAGATGGCGAGGACAGTGATAAGAGTTGATATAACGATGATGACTGTAAATACACTGTCACCTTCGACGGAAGATTGTTCTGTAACATTCAATAGAGCGTGGTTTTTTTTTTGCATATTTTATGCCTACACTTCAAATTTCATTTTTTATATTATTTTAGATGCATCGATCGATAAAAAGTCAGATATGAACAGTGTCGTATAGAGATACTTCAAATAGATATGCTGATAGATAAAAAGGAAGGTAGAAAAGCTTATAGACAAAGAGATAGAATACAGAAAAAACTATAGATAGGCTAGGGGTCACATAAGAGAAAACAGAGAGCAAGATATAGAAAGATCTGTGGTCAGATTGAATAGAAGACAAAGACCGAGATGTAGACAGTGTGGAGGACAGACAGGAGACAGACACTTTGCTAGAGGCAGGCGAAAAAAGTATAAAAACAGATGCAAAAAAACTACATAGACAACCAAGTAGATACGGTCAGAATGATCATCGGAAATCCAAAACAACTTACCTAACACACTGATGGTAATGTCCACACTAGCGTCGTTAAAAATTGCAAACTGCCAGCGCCCTCTATCGGCTTGAGAGAACACCATCCTGAGTTTGTACTCAAAAGTTTCTGAAGATATATTTACACACAGGCACGGACCTTGTATTTTACAGTCGAAAGGCCATGAATTTCTGTGATTTATTAGACATTTCCTGTGGAATGTCCTATTAGGCCCTTGCTCATGTTGAATTATAATTGTTATCTGTCCTCTCAGGGACGTGGAGTTTTCCAGGAAGAAATTGATATCCGATAAAACACCTTCTTGCACAATCAGGTTTCGGCCTTCACCCTGGCCTTTAAAACTGAAGTAGTTTTCTGAGAAAAGACATGTATATACATAAGCTGTAACAGCGATGCCTTCAGCAAACAAGGAACATGTTTTAAGATCATGGATGTGTCTCAATAAACAGGAAAGAGGAAGTAAAAGGAAGAAACAATTTGAAGAGGGAATGTCAGAGATTCAACAAAGCCGTTAGTGTTCTCATGTCATATGTACTCTGAACACCAATTGCTTGTGCCCTTTCCTGTCTGTGTCTTTAAATTGTGTCTTTTTAAAAATCAAACAAAGAAACCGAGGTACTCTATCGGCCGCATTGACAATGTATGTACATGGACTAGATGCCTTTGCTATCTTGTAGCTTGAGGACCTTTAACCAACAACACCATGTGCTCGAAAGGGGCAAACTAACCACGAAGTCACTAGGCTACTAGCTTCACTGGGCACATTATCGTGCTATCTAAATCTGTGGTTAGAGACTGGTTCCTTGGGTGGTCTTCATTGCCACTCGACACTAATCACAACTTCCAAAATTGTTCGTTTGCTTATGTAAGGATATGTTTATAAAATGACACCAGTCTTAACTGGCAAATCAATTTTATGCACCCTATTTAGTAAAGTTGACTTAAACTGAAGACCGACTTAAAATAAAAGCCAGCTTCAGGTGCCAAACGTACCTAGCTCTGACGTTTTATTCATCCCAGGATGCTATAAATAAAGATGTGGGAACTAATGCGGACAAGAACACGTACCTGAGACAACGAAAGATAACTTCATTAACATCGCCACCATAAACACAGGAAGAGCCAAGCTGCCTACACACACCCCATGAGAAGACATCTTTATGCAGCCTGCGTGCGTTTGACTGATGATCAGGACTTTCTTGAACACGCATGCGCAGATGGCATTTATATCGTTTCCTCAATAAGCGAAACTAATTCGGTAGTTTTTTTTTTTTTTTTGACCCTTACAAAAACGAAAATGCTAGAGAACAAAAACACTTTGTTTATATGCCCAGTGAATACAAGTCATTATCACTATTATCTTCCTCGTTGTTACCCTTATTCTCAAACTATTTCCTGCTCCCCTGCTGTAGCACAGACTACAACAGTAAGTGTGTATGTGAGTATCTACAAGATTTCTGGGATACTTTTATGAGAACTTTCGCTGCTGTTGTCCCAGTTGTTGTTGCTGACGTTTCCATTGACTACATAGCATCACAGTATGTTAGTGTATCTTGATATCATGTTGGATGGCTGCACAGTATTTCTGCTGCTGATGTTGACACTCGCAGTGACCGGAATTTTAAAATTGGGATTTTAAGTATTCCTTCGTTTAAAATTTGAAAATGGGCATTCTTATAGTTTTTGTGAGAGGATACAGAAAAATTTACGTTTTGTCAATACTATATAATATTATTTAGTCTTTTGAAACGTGTGGGTGACCTTTCAATCGTCTGGTTCTACTAAGTAAAGAAATGGAAACGGCCATGGCTGTCATTGCTTACATAGTAAGGAGAGCTTAGTATGCAGTGTCACTCGCTCCTTTTTGCTTAGAACCTTAACCATCAGCAGCGTGAAATCTTTTCTTACACTTCTTTAATTAAACTTATCTTTGAACACTATTTTCTTTTCATTTTCCGTATCGTTTAAACCCCAGATACACACTCACCCATCCACCCATTCAAAGCCACCCATCCATCCACATAATACAACACACACACACACACACACACACACAAGCACACAAAAACAGAAACAGAGGATAAGAAAACAATTGAATGTCACAATAGTTGAATTTCTTGTACATCAGCTGCTTAGTTATAAAGACAAATGAAAAGTCACAAGAATCTACAAACAGAAGCCAGAAAATAAAACTAAAAAAAAACAAACAAAGATTTTTTAAAATCCAAGATCAGGTATCTCAGAAGTCAAACAAGAAATTTACTTTTTGTAACTTCAACAAATTCCAGATCTTGATAGCAATTAAATGGCAGTGACGGTTGTTGCATTTTGATTTTTTTTTCTTTTCTACGGACAGCATCAAACAATTAGACACTAAAACAGACTTTGATTGGCGGGTTTAAATCTGATGAAGCTGTTAATGATCCTTGTGTTGATTCTGATGTTGTCGATGGTGGAGGTTGTGGCGCTGATGCCGATTCTTTTGATGTTGTTGCTGGTGGTGGTTTTGGTGGCGTTGGTGGTGGTACCTTTGGTAATGCTTGTGTCGACAGGGCTGGTGCTGGCGGTGGTAGGGGCTGTGGTGCTGATGCGGATTTTGTTGAGGTTGTTGCTGGCGGTGGTTTTGGCGGCGTTGGTGGTGGTACCTTTGGTAATGCTTGTGGTGACAGTGTTTTTGTTGGAGGTGGTGCTGGTGGCGATGATGGTCTTGCGTGTTCCGGTGACTGTGCTATTGCTAGTGTCGAGGGCTGTTCGGTTAATTCTGGCAATAACAGTAGAGCTACTGGTTCAGGTAATTCTGTTGCTGGTTCGGGTAATGTTGTTGATTCAGGTACCTCTGTTGTTGATTCATGAAAAGTCGGTGAGGGCTCAGGTAAAGCTTTTGCTGGTTCAGGTAAATCTCTTATCAGTTCGGGTAATGCTAATGCTGGGTCAAGTAACGCTGTTGCTGGTTCGGGTACAGCTATTGCTGGTTCGGGTACAGCTATTTCTGGTTCGGTTACAGCTATTGTTGGTTCGGGTGGAGCTATTGTTGGTTCGGGTAGAGCAGCTGCCGATAATGTTCTAGGGTTAACGTTGAAAATGTCTCTTGAGTTCCGAAGTTCCAAAGCTGATTCTTTTTGAAAACAATCTGAAGGGGTGTCTGAAAGAAAATCCTTTACAATAATATCACGACACTCAACAGTACATGATTCATAGTTTTACTTCCTGAATTTGTAACTAGGTGAATCAGGCGTGGACTAGTCATAAAAAGAAACTATTATTGTATTCCTATGTAACCTCAAGTACTGGTGTCCTAGAACATTGTGTTGACTTTGCAGCATGCACTTGTAAAGACCATTTTGATGTCCGAGGTTACTTTACTGTAAATGCTTCCTGCTAATATTTGTTTATTATCTTCGCCTGCCAACCTCTCCATAAGAATAAATAAAATGAATGACTTGTCTACTTCTTTATATCAGGGCAAAAAACTCTAAAATTCTACAGCCACATTTGTATTGGTAACATCGTAACAAGGACATATGACAAGTCTTCAAGAAAACTTCTTTTGTGACATGAGAGTCCATACCTGCTGATGCCATGACAACGAGTAGGACTGTTTTCACGAAGCGCCTGGACCAATACCATAAGAACAGGAATGACAAAGTGACGACAGCAACGACGATGACGAGGCTGACAACGGCGATGATGACAGTAGAGAATGTAGATTTCCTTGTGTTTTCTGTCAACATACTTTTGTGCTTTACTTAACAATACTACTGAGTTAAAAAAGGTGATGAAATTAAAAACATGATTGCTTGAAAATAAAAATCTTTATTCGCTTATAATTAATTCAAGTTTAAGCAATGAGTTCGTTTATTGTGTATTGCATTATCAGAAATTTTGTCACACAGGTGAAAACTATTGTGAAATAATTGAAAGTATAACCTCACACACTGTAATAAACGCACAAAAGGAGGGAAGAAGAGAAAGTTCTCTTTTAAAGAATGCTTCGCAAAGCTAGGGGATGCTATTGTTTAGTGGTTAATAAGCTCTATTTATGTTGTAAATCTTAGGTTCGTTGTAGTAAATAACTCGACCACACACTCACTGCTTATCCAAAGAAAACGTCGGGGAAGAAATATGTTAGTGAGTTCACATATTATATATTTGAAAACTGTAAACATGGTGACAGACCTTCGACAATAATATCTACCGTCTCTTTAACTGGATTTTGTGCATTCCAAGGTGTCACAAGCCAGGTGCCAGCATCGTCCTGTGTGAAGACCTTGTTGATCCTGTAGTTGGCCAACGGTTGCCCCAGGCAGCGACAGAGTGTTGTTGTGCTCGAGCAATTGTCGCGAGAATATTTGAGAATACATTTCGTGTCGAACACAGTTTCACCTGGGCGACGATGCTGTACATACACTGTGATGTTTTGACTGCCCCTCAAGCCGTCAACAAAATAGAAATTAAGTTCAATCTTTTCTTTGAGAGTCAGCGTCAAGTTTCGATGTCCTCCCTTGACTGGTATATCAATGAGTCTTGTCGCTGGAAACAATGTGAAAAGAAATGAGCATCTTTTGTGGTGACCTGTAACAAATTGTCATTGTGGCCATTTGAACCGTCAGTGCTTTATGAAGAAATCGTGCTGTAGTTTCCTCTCAGAAATTATTTTTCATTTCACCACTAAAAGTTATATGATGTCAAAGATTGAAGGTCTAAATTTACATACTAGTAAATGGAATGACATTAAACATTAAATGTTCATCGTCAAACGTATTACATGACCGCCTGATGTCACACTGTCGTCAACTGTCATAACTGATAACAATTCAGATATAATTTTCCATTAGATATGACTTAAAATCTGTCATAGAACTCAAAGCACGACGCACATATACATTGACCATAACCTAAATAATAAACAGTAATATTTCATTGTAATAAAGACTGGCCAGCTTTTCAGCGACAACAACTGTATCTTTTGCTGCTTTGTACACACAAAAACCAAAGCAAAACTTAATCTTGGTCTTGTCTGACATATTTGTAAAGTTCATTGCTGTTCTACGACAAATATGAATAGAACCTACCTTCTAGGCAAGAGAAGACAAAGATCGACAAAGGTATTAAAAATGGTTTTAGATACTCAACCCGAGAAGCCATCGTGTGTAGACAGTAATGGAGACAGTTGATTACATACAAGCACTCACAGTACACCAGTACATGTAGATCTCTGAAGGCAACATCGAAACTGTCAGAATGACTTCCTATAGGATACAAGAAATGGTGGTGAAGATGTGCTGGTCTGTAGTCTGTTTCTTAGCATGCTCAAAAATATTTCACTTGCTGACTTCTGCCGGACATACAGCCACAAATCGTGACAGCACTTAAAAAAAAACAATTTGTTTATATATATATATATATCTAAAGATATTAGCAGAATGTTAAAATGTGGTTGGGAGACAGAAAACATAGGCGTTTCGTTTTCTCATTTATTTTGAGTCATCTAGTTTCCTGTATTGAAAATAATAATTTCCTGTATTTAAAATAAATCCCCTGTGTATCATGCTCAGGGTTGTTTAAAACAGAAAAAAGCATGGGGCATGGGAGGCAGTGTGAACTAGTCGTGTTGAATGTCGTAGTTATTTCACGATGAATAAACTTCCCCTGCACAACCCTGAACTACTTTTGGGTAATTTGTAATTACACGCACGCAGACAAACAGACACCATCGGGTAGTATGGTCTTTAATGGGGTTAAAGGGCGCAAAGTACATTAATAACACACGCTTTGTCTTTGATATTTAAACTTCAAGCAAAAGAAATACAAACAGTTCGTTGCTGAATGTAAAAATGTAATTGTATTGAAAAGTAAAAAAAAAAAAAGCATCACCATTGTAGTTACCCACAACTAGTCACTTTTTTGGTTTCGTCGTGTAAGCTAATCTGTGTGTGTGTGTGTGTGTGTGTGTGTGTGTGTGGACGGGGGGATTGTTTAAAAAAAATGATATATCAAAAGAGAGAGATAGAAGATAGGGAGAGGTAATATGTGTTTCAGACCGTCCTTCTAAACGTGATATATATCTACATAAAGAGAGATGAATGGAGGAGAAAAAAGAGGAAGAGGATGATTTTTTGTGTTTACAAGTACAAAAGCATTCTAGTGTTTGCAGGCTTGTGTCTGTACTTGCCAAACTGTCAGACAGTATAATGATGTTTATGATAAGCAGCTTGATCCTTTTGTGACTACACTCAGGCGTGTGTTCAACTTCTTTCAAGATTTTTTGTTCCTTTGAACGGATAGGATTAAGACTAGGAAACAAATTAATGACAAATCCGTATACTAATATTTAGTATCACTAACTTACAATCAGTAATGCTGTTACGCAAATATTAAAAGTAACGAAATACATGAGAGGTTTTAATGCACAATCATCCATTTTAACCAACAAGTTACATTTTTCATCACTTCTGTCTTACGAGAGGAAGAAAAAAAGATACAGCTTAAGTTTCTGTAAAGTCGCCTCGGCTTTCTGCTCAATTTTTTTTTACTAAACACTAGAGTGATTATAGTGTTGGTCTTGTTGATGTTCAGGTTGCTACTGGCTGGGACTATTAATGGTAGTTTTGTTGGTGGTGTTGCTGCCGATATTCAGACCTGAGTGTTAATTCTAATGTAGATTCTAAAAGTGCTTTTGACAGAGCGGGACTGATGATATTGCGGACGGTAGTTTTGGTATAAATGGTGGAGGACATTGTGATGGAAGAGATGCTGTTGTTGCCGAATCACCTAAAGACGGTGTTGGCGTGACTAAAGATGGTGGTAGTCATTCTTTGGACCAGGCTTGCGCTTCCGATTCATCTATAACTGTGATGCTGGAACTAATAAGCAATTGATGGTTTTGGTAGCGGTAATGGTGTTTGGGTTAGCTGTGTTGCCAGTGCTATATAGACTGTGGTTCTAGTGTTGTGACTAGTGGTATTGACTCTGTGACAAGAGCTGTTGCTGACCATTTCTAGAGGGGTGTTGTTGCTGGTGCCTACGATGCTGGAAGTTCTGTCAGTGGCGGTGGACCCGATGTTAGTAGTGATGTTTCTAGACCTGGTGCTGTTTCTAGAGACGACTCTGGTGCTGATGCTGCAGGCGTTGGTTCTAGTGGTGATGGAGCTGGTGGCACTGGTGCTAACTCTCCTGGTTGAAACAATGGCACTGCTTGTGCTTGTGATACTGTTGCTGATATGGGTGGTGCTATCGGAGCAGGTGCTTGGGAAGGCGGTGCTGATGCTGTAGGTAAAAACACATACACAGAGGCAATGTAACTGTAGAATTGAGCATTTTTTCGATTGAAAAAAAAACATGTACACAATCTTCTTTGAGCAACTGTCTGGAAAGCACAACAACTTAAATTCTTTTTCATTTATATAAGGGACGAATATCTGCCACATTGGGACAATAAATGAAATAAAACTGAGAAGGAGAAACAAGTAGGATAGGAAAGGAACAGCGATTAGTAACATTTTCCAACTGAATTATGACTGAGCGAAATGTAACTCAATGGTTTATCAATGAATATTTTAAAGAGAATGTTGAAATGTCGTGATAATGTAATATGCACTTTGTTTATGGTAATGGGGATATATTGTAGGTATATATGTGTGGGTATATATTGTACATTTCAAAGATCTTGACACTAATGTAGAAATAATTATAATGTAATAAAATTATAGAAACAAAAAATACAAACACACCAATAGAGAACTAGAGAGAGAAAGGAGGGAGTAAAGGTTTTGTAAAACTAAGACTATTCTCTAGAGGTGGATGTGCACAATTTCCTAACAGGAAATCTACTGTGACAGAAGACTAAGCCACTTCTTCTTTCCATCCAAAAGTAATGTCGTCCTGAATTAACTAAGGAGAGAAGACAAAAGAGAGTTCAAAGTGAGGATGCAAGATGCATGCCCAAAAAGAGAGAGATAGTAATAAGTGTTTATAATATGTGTTTGTTTCTTTGTTTTATACATGATAACCGACCTTCAACGTTAACATCCAAAGTCTTGACAACCGCAGGCTGTGTATTCCACAGTTGAAAAGTCCATGTTCCAGAATCTTCGATGGTAATGGTCTTGTGGAGAATGTAGCTGCCGAAAGGCTCCCACAGACAGCGACACATGTCTGCCGAGCTTGTACAGGTCTCTGGGGACTGTGTGATAACACATTTCGTATCAAACACATCCGCACCTCGATGTCGATGCATTACGTGTACGACAATGTTGTGGCTGTCGTTTACAGCGTCAGTGAAGGAGAAGCGGAACTCAACCGTTTCGTTGAGAGTAAGCGTTAAGCGCTGATGACCACCATTCACTAGCATCTGCGTGGATTTTGACACTGAAAGCAACGTGGAGAAAAATAAATGCTTTGTACGAGAATTTTGATAACAAGACAAACGAATCGAGCCATGTCGCGGTTACCTGTCGTGCCTTTGATTTAAAATGGGGAGGTGTTTTCCAGTCAGAAAGTGCATTAACTGTCACTTATTTACATTCAGTCTAAAATAGTTCGAGAAACGAATTTTCTTTTTGATGTAGTTTTTTTCTGTTTGCGGGATTTCAAACTGTAATTGTGTGCAATTCAAGGAGTGTTAAAATAGTAAAGAAATAAAAATTGGAAGAGGAGAGAGAAGGAGGTTAAATGGAAATACAATGAAAGTTGGTGGAAGTCACTTGATTTGTCCGGCATTTCCACGACGGGATGATGGTCACAGTACTCGACAATGGAGAGGAGTCCAAGGCCTTCCCCGTCACAAATGGTGTCAAGCAGGGCTACGTGTTCGCCCCAACGCCCTTCAGTATGGTCTTCTCAGCCATGATGACAGATGTCTTTCGCGATAGCCGAGAGGGCCTGATGATCAGATACTGCAAACTATTCAACCTACAGCGGCTGAGGGCAACGACCAGAATTAAAGCAAGCACAATCAGCAACCTACTGTTCTCTGATCATTGTGCCCTAAACGCCAGCACCGAGCAGGAGATACAGGCGGAGGTGGACCGTCTGTCAGCAGCAAGCGAAGACCAGTTTGACCATCAGCACCACGAAGACCGAAGTCACGCTACAACCTGCCCCGGCAAGTCCTACCATCAGCCGCACATCACAATCAAGGGATAACACCTGAAAGCAGTTGAGCATTTCCTACCTGGGTAGCACTCTCTCAAACTCAGCAAACATCGATGCGGAGGTCAACAACAGAATCGCTAAAGCGAGTGCTGCCTATGGCAGACTGGTCAGGAACGTCTGGAAGCGAAGAGGTCTCAACCAAGCTAAATGTCTACGCAGCAGTAGTCCTCCCCACCCTTCTCTACGAAAGTGAGACCTGGACCATCTACGCCAGACACGCCAAGCAGTTCAATCTGTTCCATATGAGCTGCCTCCGCCGCCTCCTACACATCGGATAGCAAGATAGGATCCCCGACACAGAAGTCATGAGGCGGGCTTGCATTCCCAGCATCCACACAATTATGCTGAAATCGCAGGCCAGATGGGCCGAACATGTTGTCCGTATGCCTGACAGTCGTCTGCCAAAGTAGCTATTCTATGGAGAGCTGTGCCACGGAAAGTGCACAGCTGGAGTGCAGAAAAAGAGATACAAGGACAGCCTCAAAGCCACCTCAAAGACCTTGGCATCAATGCTGCCAGCTGGGAGGCCCTCGCCCTCGACCGTCCATCCTGGCGCAGCTTCCTCACTCGGGGAGCCTCTGAAGCTGAGGACAGACGTGTTACGGAAGCAGAAGAGAGACGCGCAGAAGGAAAGACTAAAATGTCCATCCCTACACACCCCACATCTTCACACACCTGTACCACATTTGGGAGACCCTTCAGGCCCCGGATTGTGCACACACATTCACACACACACACATAGATGATAAAAACACAATTGCTTTTCATCATAGTTGAATGTTCTTGTATTTCAGTGGGTTTTTTTTAACTACACATCATAGGCAGCGATTGAGTGTTGTTCTGCTCGTGCAATTCTCGCGAGAATATTTGAGAATGCATTTCGTAGGAAAAACAGTTGCACCTGGGCGACGATGCTGTACATAGACTGAGAGTCAGGGTGAAGTTTCGATGTCTTCCTTTGACTGGTATATCAATGAATCTTGTCGTTGGAAACAACGTGAAAAGGAATAAAGATTTTCATACTTTTCCTCGAGGCTAAGTGTCCTCCCTCGACCAGTCCATGCTTGGGTTTTGTCGTTTGAGCGTTTTTGTTACGACCTATAAACAAAATTGTCCTCGTGTACATTTAACTGTCAGTCACAGGTGTTTCTACAAACTTCGTTGCAGATAGGTGAATTTTATGCTGAAGAAATCATCATCTTTCTTCAAAGGTTTAATTTCGTGCCTTTAGCCTGAACTTTGAAAATGAAAATGTTTTTTGCCCCTTAATATTATTCTAAATATCCATGATCCTCCTTAAATTCATTCATTCCATTGAAACAGTCCCCAGCACAAACATGCAAGTATCAGTACACCACCAGCATGAAATATTCTCCTTTTTGTGGTGGAAGAGGAAAGAGAGATAAATGTTGACAACACACGTATACATGTAGCTGTCTATGTTTTTCTATTTACGTGGTAGCTACCCTTGTTGAAGTTCATGATGACTACAATAAACTAAACTATTTGCTCAACGTTTGGTGCTTTGGTTTCTCTTATAGAAAGAGCTTACATTGAGTTCGCTTGATAACTGAAAAACTCTTTCTTTGAAATGCCTTAATAACGACTTTGTAGAGGGTAGTGAATCGCCTCTATAGAGGTCTTTGGGTGCCCCTGTAACCCTTTGGTTAAACTACCGTAAAGATGAAAACACAGTTCTTATACTTACGCTAAACAGTAGGAAAAGGAAAAACCTCTTTGGTACTACTATGACAAATCTGTGTTTCTCAACTCACGCATGTTACCTACTGACTTTTTGCGAAAAATAAACTGTTGACAAGTTAAACCTCTGTCTCATTAAGCTTAAATCCTGAATTCCCGTATATAGCCATCAGCATACTGAACACAATTTCGTTGTAAATTGTCACCGACAATCATTAACTTTGACCTTTGAGTTCACATAAGACACAGATTTACAATTTCCTTGTTAGGTTTCTGTTCTCTTATTTTACTGTAGTTTAAAATGTTATGCTTTGATGAAGTGTATTTTCACTCGTGCCTTGGATTCTCTTATACTCTTATACTTAAAATGTATGTTATCTACCGACTTACACATTAAATTCCTGTTATAAAAAAAACTTTATTCCAGACATTTTACCACTCGAGTAATGTAGAAGTGCCACACTAAAATATTTTGAATACAAAACAAAGAAATGTTTCAGTTAAGAAAATACTTAACAATAAACTTTATTTATCAGACTTCTATTATGCAATCTACAAGTTTCTGATGTTTTGCTGGTTTCTGTTATTTTTTGCTGTCGGAAAACCTTGGATTTTGCGTGAGTTCTGTTCAACTATTAGAGTGTAGGCTGTGATTGCTGTTATTATTTCAGTGGATGTTTTTAAAGTGCTAGTAGTACTAGATGTATTAACACTCTTAGATGGTAATGTTGCTGTTATCGTCGCTGGAAGATCTTGATTAGAATCAGATGACTAGAAACGATGACATGACTGTAAGGGTAGTGACAACGACGATGGTGTCTGTAGAAGATGAGCCACTTGTAACTGTCTGTTGTGCGCTTTCTCGTGTAGTGCCTTCAGATGTCGCAGTCGTTGTCTCCTCTACTTAAAGAAATATTTAAAAGATATATTCTTGGATGCATGAGGACTGACACATGCCAATCTATCATTATTTTCAAAAAAGGAGATGAACAAGTTTGACCAAATAATGTCGGTAAAACATCTCATGAAATCTTCCACATACGAGATGAACAAAACTAACATTAATTGGAAGTGATTAAAAATGGAAGAAACATCTTATAATATTTGTGTAAAAGAGTTGTATCTTTACAGACCTTCGACGTAAATATCCAAAGTCTTTTTAACTTCAGGCTGAGTATTCCACAGTTTGAAAACCCAGGTTCCAGAATCTTTCTTTGTGAAAACCTTCTGGAGGATGTATTTGCCCGATGGCGGCCCTAGACAGCCACACAGTTCTGCCGAGGTTGTACAGGTCTTACCAGACTGTTTGATAATACATCTCGTGTCAAACATATCCGCACCTCGACGACGATGCAGTATATAGACGGTAATGTTCTGACTCTCCAGTACAACATCGGTGAAGGAGAAACGGAATTCAATCATTTTGTTGGGTGCTACTGTCAGGTTTTGATACTCTCCTTTTACTTCTTCGTAATTTGTGCTTGACGCTAAATAAAAGAAAAAAAATTAAAGAAGATAAAAGTTCAGAGGATAAAAATAGATATACTATACTGAATAATTCAAGTAGAGTGCACAGTTATTGACAACAGCAAACTACCTCCTCAAACTACCTCCTTGTTTTGTCTGTGTAAAGGGGGGAACGATACTTAGTCGCCCCTACAGGAAGCTTTCAGCCATTTTAAAAATGGACAAATTATCCTTTTGGAATATGTTTAGAAGTGTTTGTTGTTTTGTTGCTATTGTTTGAAAATACTCAGAAATACTTACCTTGAAAACAGGAAAACATCGACATCAACATGGCGATATTAAATCTGTTGACACAAGAAGCCATCATTTAATTAAAGATGGTGGTAGTTGCTGTGGTCCTTAAACTCCCAGTCCGCCGGTACATTTGAAGGCCAGAATATGAGCCGGAAATCACACAGGATCAAAACTGCACAAACATCTTCCTCAAGCTTACAAAAGATTATTGTAACAATATTATATTTAACCATATGCTTGTAACCGAACTACTTTACTACTATGGATAACTCTTGCAGTCCGTGTATCGAGAAGACTATAAAGACTACCACAACGCTTCTGAGAGAAAATAGGTGCAAATAAAATTGATTTTACGAGGAAGAGTTTATGCACAAGATGGTTTTCTCGTAGAACATTATAGGCCATCGGCGGAAATGTGGATGCGGATGTCTTATCAAGCAGTCGATGTTATCCCACAGCTTGGAAAGCAAGGCTTCTGAAACATCTGACGCGGAACTTTTCTGGAGGATATAGCTGTTTAAAGATTAATTCACTAACATTTTTGCTGCATTAAAATCTCAATAGCATAATGCTGACATAGTAGCCTCAAAAGAAAACCCCCAGAGACCTATTACAAAGGCTTTGAATATCATTTTTTTGTTGTAACATTACAGCCGAGAGAATTGTCCATGTTATGTTTACATTGCCAAGGACTTAGTAAATACGAGTTCTAGGTCCAAAGCTTCAACAGCATATTTTTGCACACAACTAAACTCATGATTTTGACCTGGCTTAGTGCGTGTTTTTGTGTAAAGAAAGCCGCTTTTCTTAAATGAAAGAGAAGGATGTTCTCCCAGACTTGCTAAAATAGTATCTTGGTCTAAGGTCTCACCAGTAATAACAACAAATATGTAATTATTCTAGACCTATATGCTAGCGCTTTCATGTTGTGTAATGTCAGGTCTGTGAATATGACAATAAAATATTTCATGTGACAAGGGAACTGACATCTCTTGTATAATTAAAGTTTGAAGGTGAGAAATGGAGTGAAGCCTAATCTGGAGATGTACTAGTGACCGCCTGTAACTTTTGCTTCCGTTAAAATGAGAAAACGTTTTTCAATGATACCTGTAAAATAGTCTTGTTTGTTGCTAAACATAAAGGGTTCATTACTCAGGACATATTCCTGAGCTGGTAAGCGCGTAGAAATGAAAGTGCGGCGAAGACTTTCTCCAGGGTACAAACGAGCTGCTTATTAACATTTTATGAAAATTTCCGTTTGGTGACTTCCGCCAGACGTGTTTGCACAAAGTGTGACAGTGTTGGGTGGTATACCCTTCAATAGGGTTTAAAAGGGTGCAAAGTACATTAATACTACACCTTTTGTTTACAGTATTTGAATTTTAAAGCAAAAGCCGAATGTAACATTTTATTAGCAAAAAATAATCAGTATCACTATTAATCTGCACCTAATGATTTCTTTGTTTTGTGTCATGGAAGCTCATCTGTGTGTGTGTGTGTGTGTGTGTGTGTGTGTGTGTGTTTAAATATACGTATATATATATCAAAAGATAGAAGATAGAGAGGGAGGGATAATATGTGTTTCAGGCTGACCCAGCAATTATGTTGTTGTCATTGTAAACATGATATATATATATATATAGAGAGAGAGAGATGAGGGGAGGGAATAGGAGAGAAAGATAAAGAGAAGGATTTGGATTTGGTCTATATGAGAGCAATCTTTTCTTTGCGGGCTTGTGTCTGTACTTCCTTATCTGTCAGACAGTATAATGATGTTGATGATGAGCAGTTTAACCCTTTTTTCACTACTCTCAGCCGTGTTTTAATCATAAGTCTGGAAGGTTTCTTCCTTTAAACAGATAGCGTAAGCATTATGAAACAAATGAAAAATCTTTACATTGTTATTTAGTGTCATTAATGTACAAGAAGTACTACTGTTGCCTAGATATCGAAAGCAACAAAAAACGAGATGTTTTACAGCAAAACCGTCGGTTTTTAATCAACAAGTTACATGATTTTATCACTTCTGTCATACGAGAGGAAGAAAAAAGAACTAGCGTCGGTTTTTGTAAAGTCGCCTCGACTTTCTGCTCAAATTTTGGTACTAAACGCTAAAGTGATTATGTAGTTGGTCTCGCTGTTGATGTTCAGGCTGCTGTTGGCTTTAGTTGTCGAGCTATAGTAGTGGTAGTTTTGGTGGTGGTGTTGCTACCGATCTTTCAGGCCTCGGTGTTACTGTTAATAATAATAATAATAATAATAATAATAATAATAATAATAATAATAATTTATATAAAGCCTTTCCAAAGATTTTCTCAAAGCTCTTTACATAAATCCTACATAGTCTAGATCATCATAATCGATGCACCAATATTGGCATATAACAGACAGGCTCACTTCTACATTACACACTGACTCATACACAAAGTAACTACAGACACACGTTATACACACTCATGTCAGGACAGGGTTACAGGGAAGTTGTCGCTCACATTGTCATTCAGTCAGTCAAACATCGAAACATTTTTTTTCTATAACACAAGAGTCTGTACCAGATGCTGTAATGTGATCCCGTTGAGCTGTTTTCACTAAGAACCTGATGACTAGGTACGATGAAATCGCGACGGTAGCTAGAGTGACGATGCTGATGATGACAACAATGAGAGTAGACAATTCTGGATCGTCTTTCCTTAGGCTTTCTGGCGATGTAGTTTTGTTCTCCGCTAAGCAAAGTTCCAAAGTAAATCTTTTGGTGGAAGAGCGGGACAAATCTTTAACTGCATAAGTAAATTGAGCTTTAAGAGAGAGGAAAGAGTAAAAGTTTTATAAAATAGTTTCCAAAACTAAGATAGACTATTCTCTAGTAGTTGATGAACTACTGAACACGATTCCAAAAAGGAAATCGTCCACTTCTTAATTCAATCCAAAAGTAATGCCCACCTGACGTAACAGGAAGACAAAAGAGTTGGATGTGAGGATACAAGATGGATGCCGAAAAGAGAAAGAGAGTATATAAGTGTTTATATTATTTGTTTTTGCATGATTACAGACCTTCAACGTTAATATCCAAAGTCTTGATAATCGCAGGCTGTGTATTCCACAGTTTAAAAGTCCATGATCCAGAATCTTCCTTGCTAATGGTCTTGTGGAGAATGTAGCTGCCGAAAGGTTCCCACAGACAGCGACACATGTCTGCCGAGCTTCTACAGGTCTCGGGGGACTGTCTGATAACACATTTTGTTTCAAACACATCCGCACCTCGACGTTGATGCATTACGTGTACGACAATGTTGTGGCTGTCGTTTACGGCGTCAGTGAAGGAGAAGCGGAACTCAACCGTTTCGTTGATGGTCAGCGTTAAGTTCTGATGACCACCATTCACTACCATCCACGTGGATCGTGACGCTGAAAGCAACGTGAATAAAAATAAATACTTTGTGTGAGAATTTTTATAATAATACAAACTAATTTATTATGTTTAAGTTACATGTCTCGCCAGGAAGTTCATTAACTGTCACTTTATTAAGTTCGGTCTTTAAATCATAAAAAGGTCTATATAAGATTTAATTGCCGGCCTCGCCCATTACATTATTGGATGCACCACCAAAAGCATATTTGCGCTATGGGAAACGTGCACAAAAGAGAAAAGATAACTTTTGCTTTGTGTTGTAATATGAGGAAAGTATAATTCTTATGCGGTGATGTTCCCCTTTTACGCTTTAGTGCAGCACACAGTTTACAGTTAATTGCAAAGCGGGAGGAAATAAAATCTGTTTTCTGTGGTTCTTTGTTAGTTTTTGTTTGCTGGATTCAATTTGTAATTGTGTGCACAGAATGTGGAACTAAAATACTAAACAAATAAAAAAGTCGGAGAAAAGAAAGGGAGTTGAAAGGGATATTCAGTGAAAGTTGAAGGTAGTCTTTGTGTCAGGTTTGGAGACAGCAATGCTTCTCTCTTCTTCTTTGGTTGTCTTCCTAAGCGCTCACTCTAACAATGTATAACAGGGTAAGATATAAAAAGGAAGCTGCGACTCACGGGTATCGAACTGCCCCTTTGGTTTGGTCACTACTGCTCTATCCACTAGACTTCCTGCTGTAGAGCATCGAGGTAAAGCGGTACTGTGATATAAAATGTTCGCCTGGTATCTCAAATGATGAGGCCAAGAATTCAAGTGTTGCTATCAAAAATGAATCTTATCTTTCAAGTGTCCTGTGTGTTCTCAAAATTTGCGAAATCGGAGACCCTTGCACATGTTACTAGCATTTAAACTGACTGTTTAAGGTTTCACGTATTAACAAAACTCTGTGCAAATGGTCCCTATTCATACCAATGAATTCATTTTTTTTATTTTGTGTAACCTGATTTATTATTAGAGAAAGCAAAAAAAAGTAATTACTAACCTGCGACAACAAAACACGTATTCACCAACAGCACTAGAGAAAGATCGACTCTGCCTGAAGTCCTCATTTTTACACTAGGGCTGACTTTTCTCAGGTACACAAGGAATTTCATTCTGTCCATGGATGAACTCTTGTTTGAAGAGTTACATGTTTAAAAATCTCTACACTACTTACAGTACAAAAGCACGGTATAAAAGAACAAAAACTATGATACAGAAATAGTCGCAACTGTTAACTTCCTTTTCTGTGCTAATATTCTCTGCTTCCTGGTTTCGTGAAACAAATAAGTCCTTTGTGAGTAGATATATAAATATATACGATACTTAGATGTCTGGTTCTATCGAGACTGTGTCATATAGTCTGTGGATGATGTTAGGTATCGTTGTGCCCTCATCTTTCATTATTAAAGGAGACTGCAAGTGTAATAGCAAGCTTTGCTGAAGCGATGGATTCATTCTCGTTTGTTTCCGTACAAAATGTTGGGCTGCACAGCAATGAGGACTAAACATCCTTGTGGGTAGTGCAGTGAGTGTTTATAATTAGTTTTCAAGGAAAACAATCAGAACCATCCTGCGCGAGTGTCCACATTCAGTCTTCCAGAGTTTTAATGTCGAAACGATGACATCAGGGATCAAAGATCGCATTATGGAATTTCCAACATAAGTACGACAAGGAAGATGTAAGGGAAAGGAACAGATTTGCTTGACGGAGATTCCTTTGATTCTAAAATAGTACATCGTTCGTCATAAAGTGTATTCACTGCATTTTCTTATGGATGAGAGTAAGCAGCATGGCGCTCTCCAAGAACTGTTTTAGACACAATTATCAGCAACATCTGAAATTTTAAGTTTAAACGATACACAGAGTCAGTATCTATCACTGAATCGCAGCTCGTCTCTTTACTTGCCTTTCACTTTAAGGTCTGCGTTTGTTTCTGTGTGATGATGGGTTTTCACTCGGTTTAAGAGGATTTTGTGTTTAATGCGGAAACAGTAAAGTTAATTGTGATTGTGTGGAGATCTGTAAAGCTCTCTCTCTGTCTTTTTCTGTGTGTGTGTGTGTGTGTGTGTGTGTGTGTGTGCTTGTGTGTGTGTTTTCCTTTAGCCTCTGATTCGACTATTGTAGCATGATGTGACAATATCCGCTTTACTGGTCTTTTAACAGTAGGCGGACAGGCGAGCGAAATGAAAGTATGTCGTTGATTAATTAAAGGGAAAGTATATACAATGCAATACAATAAAATACATCTTTATTGTCTATGTCTGGTCACAACAGAGATAGAAATTTTCCTTTGTTGCTCGGAGCACCCGGATTGTAAGTTCTGATCATTTTCGCACAAAATGTTGAGCTGCATAGAAACCATTCACGACTTCATCATAGCCCTTGGCTGTACTTAAGACAAAGAAACCTAACGACAATATTTTTCATTGCTAAGGTCCACATTAAGATAGATGAGAGATTATTTAAAACCTGAAACATATTATCTTGTGCTAATTATCTGTCTCCTGGTCAACGGCGGACGACTTGATAAGACAGTCTGCCTCTGTGTAGACCACCCAGCCCACAATATGACCCCGGGTGTGAGTGGGTTCCGAGACAGCCTGGGCTAGATTAAATATTTGAATAACATCAAGCACTTTTGACACGCAGAACTGTGTTAGTGTGTTGATATGAAGGTAAAGTCACCAACAATAAGAAGCGATCCTTTTATGCTGTTGGCGTGCTCGGGAAAATTAGCAAATTCCTCGATGAAAAGTGCATTCGTGAGTTTATTCTTTGTGGTTAATGGCGGCCTGCACCCTAATGTGGTGAGAGAAGTTTGTGAAGCTACAGAGAAAGCGGGGGTCAGCGAGGTCATAGCCTATATGGTGCGCGCAGTGCTTCAATCGGACGTGCAGTCGGTGCAGTGGGTGTGTCACAGAGGTCATGGTCACGCAAGGAGCAGAGTTGAAGGCTGCACTGCTTGCGGGTGGGAGCTGGCCAGTTTCCTACTCGACAATCTCCGTGTAGCGGTAACGGGTGTCTGTGCAGGTTCAAGGCTGTAACTTAGCTAAAACTTAATTACTTAAGTGTAATTGTACTTGCTTCGTGTACAGATCAGTCAAAAATGTTTTGTAACATTTATTATTATTGTTCAACATTTACTATCCACATATCTTTATTAAAATCCGTGTATAAATTTTAATCAGATTGCTTAGTCCCTAATCCCATAACAGACCTAACAATTTTTAGATCTTAAATGTAAGTTTTAAATCTCGAAGAATTTTAATCCTCTAATGCCTTTTTCTCCGCCGGCCTCGATCTGGTGGAGTAGTGGTTTAGCATAAGAATTTGTACTTATTACAGTGAAGACCTGCAGCACTTGGTTCAGATCTATTTTTGTGCTAAGCTTGGAGAGTAAACTTGTTTGCCTTGAGAATGAAGCCAAGGGGAATAATAACTAGATTGCACTACATGTAAAGGTACGGGTTATCTCCCCTCTCTGTGCCGGCATCTGCTTTATAAAGCTCCTGGCAGCTGACAATTTCCTCCCTCTATGAACGGAAATTAGCTTTCACCACTGTTGCTTACCTTATTTCTCCTCTTTTCCTTCTTTTTTTGTTTTCATTCATTAATTTCTTATTTATCCATTTACGCCTGAGTAATACCCAGGCACTAAAAAGCCTGGAAATTTCTTTGTCACTCTTTGATGTCAGCCAGTTTGTTCCTGTGTGTTTTCTGTGTTTGGATCAAACTTTTTTGAGTCGATGTATTATTTCGGTTCCGTTATGATTTGTACAAAAGTACAAAATTTAAGTTTAATAAAAATGGTAGTTCCTTCAAGGAGGACTTATAGCGAATATCTCATTTCATTTGGATGTAATAACAACTTAGAACATAAACTGCATTTCATTTAATCTCCTTGTTTTCAAAATGATACATGTATTAATACAGAAGTAAAATATATACAACTACGAGCTTTCGTTATGTTTTTGTAGACTAGATATATAATAGCAAAATTTACTGCACTTATGGAAATGAAATAAGAAATTATTGTACAAAAATGACTGACGCACATGCAGTTTATAGCTTAAATTTAAACACTGAATAGTTTTATTCAAATTGATAACAGCGCTTCAAACTGCAATTGTTGTGTACATTGTGCATAATACATAAGATATATATATATATGTACAGATTGGGAGATTTTTACTGATGTAATATGTTGTAAGTCAAAATAAATGCTTATGGTTGTTTTAAGACAACTAAAAAAATTATGTCAGCTTGAATTCGTTACTATTATTTAAAAAAAAAAATTCACGTTTAATTTGTACGGAAATACCAGCATTGGCGTAGGAACCAGGGGGGGGGGGCAGCGGGGGCAGCCGCCCACTCAAGGAAAATACAAGGGGGCAGGAATATGTGTTTGCCCCCCCCCCCCTTCGCCCCAGTATTTGAGACGTAATTCCTCACAAAGAGCAAAATAAGTAAAGAACAAATAAAAAATAAAGAAGAGGGAGTCAAGGAATCATAACTGCCGCTGCTGAGAATGGTGAAAGGGGGGCCTACAGGTAATTGTCTCCCTGGCTTTGGCTGAGTGACCTGCTATTGGGAGGTGCTCATAAATTATGGCGGCCTGTCACCTTTTCTTGCTGTCGTCTCCTGTGCTCTGGTCATCCTGGGAACAGGTGCTTTTTAATCATCTCAGCTATCATCACCAGTTCACAAGAAACAGTATCCCAACCTCCCCCACCCACCCACACGCACACACAGAGTTTTAAAACAATACAAATTGGCAACTACATATTTTTTCTGAGGCATCAAAGATAAGGGTTAGGGTTTATTGTAGTTTACTGTAAGTATATTAACGTATTTAAAAGACATTTATGCACATTATATATACTTTTGAGATCATTAAGATACGTGTTTAGTATTAAGGGAGAGCAGATGGCTTAATGGTTAGTAGAACTTAATCCAAATGCAAAGACGCTCATGCTCCCTGTTTCTGTCTCAGTGACCGTAAAAGGTAGAGGAAGGTAGACAAAGGAGACAGTCATCACCGTCACTAAAGCTGGCCCTGAGGTAATTGGAGGCTCTAACACCTCATTCACGTCAGATCAGGGACAATCCCTTGGTATTGTTTGACATGCTAATTGCAGGCTGTGTTGTAGCCTGAGCGAAGAAAGACCAGCAGGACAGTACATCGGTACATCGATTGTGGTCTTCTGACCCCCTCCCCCCATATTGCTACCCCTTTTCTTTGGCTGTGTCATTTGACCAACATAAAACATCCCCCACCCACTCGCTGCCGCCACGTTTCTCTTCTAAGACCCTAAAATTATCTGCTATCGCTTACAACCTGGTAGCTAAAGGGGCCACACTGACCATCGTGAACAGAGAAGCCAGTAACGAAAAGTTGCCTACCAATACCCCAGTCTTGCCAACCAGACAGGAACCCTTACACTTTATGAAAAGCTAGCAGAGCACAAGGACGTCCGTCCATCTGACTAGACATCAACGGTTTAGTGCGAAAGGCGGCTTTGACTACAACTTAGTAAGGCAGAGACTCGCAGACTCCCTATATTGGTATTTTGAGAGTTGCTCCAATCTGAATGAAGATCTTCAAGAGGGTCAGTTCATACTTTTCTTTAGAGAGAGAGAGACTGGTATTGTTGCTATCTACGACACAGCGGGAAGTGCATAAGTAAAACAACACAAGACCCTCTTTTATCATCAACGACTGTGGCTGGTAACATACATAACATTGGACATATGTGGGAATTTTATTGTACACATAAAGTTGGGACATTCCCTGTGGAGGTAACCGCGATCGACTGTGAATTCACCTTCACCTTCGACCATTCAGGGAGCAGCTGGAGACATCTGTCAGTGCTCCATGTGAAGGCGGAGCCATGTAGTTAAGGAAAATCTCAATTTAATGTAGCCATCAGGGCCAGATTATTCGCACACAACACTATTCCTCTTTGTGTGTTGCATAATACCTCTCCTATCATTGTTATCAATGACTGGCAAGAAACCAGCTGCTAGAAACACTTTCCCTTCCCTTAGCTAACTTCCTTGCTAATCCCTTGTGAATCTGCTCTCACATTCTGACTCATTGGGGTGAAAGCTGTGGAGCGAAATATTTCCCCTTTTCTAATCCCTCTGTCAACATGACACGGCATCGGCTGTCCTCTTCACTGTCACGTGTACAATCACAAAGTATGAACCGTTTCATCAGTTTTTTCTTAAAAGAAAGATATGTTAAAGTACGTAATATTTTAAAATCCTAATATATTCCGTTCATACACTTAAAATCATCGACTGGATAGATATTGTAAGCATACAATAACAAAAATAGTTCTTCAGGCATGACATAAGGTTTTAATCAGATTGCTTTATCTTTAATCCCATAACAGACCTAATAATTTGCTAATCTGAACTGTAAATTTTAATTCTAGAAACCACTTAAGACCATACTTAATGGAAAATTTAAATCCACTAATGCCTTTTCATTGGCCGGCCTCGATGAGGTGAGGTAGTGGCTAAGCATAAGCAGTTCTCAAAACACTGACGGGCTGAAGCCCTCGGTTCAGATCGAGTTTTCGGACACACTGTTTCTCTACATTTAATACCTGTCGACAGTTCCGACTGTATGGCAGTAGTAGAATGAAACTGTAAACCACCAATACCACCTCTTTTCTAGTGCACCACCATGCTTTAGTTAGATAATGAGTTGGATACATTACCAATTATTATTATTGTTACTATAATTACACCTTTCTAACAGTCTGAGTTTAATGTGTGAAGATATCTGGTTTTTTTAACTGCAGTTTTTGATTTTCTGCCTGTCATTTTGATGGCTGTTTTTATAATTCTCCGTTTGATCTTCTTCCTGACCAAGAGACGACTAGAAAGAAACCTGTTTTATACTAACATAAGAAGGTTTGAAAGCCGAAGCTGACTGTACTTCGAACGCGTATGGGACGTGATACAGTTGAACTGGGGGGGATGTCAGTGAACGGTCGGTACTGGTGAGGGCACTGAGATCAGAAGGCATCCCGGTTAGATTGATGAGGAACGTTGACATCAAGGACTTCTGTATGGATCGCAGATATGTCATGTGAGTGGCTAAGAGGGACAAAAGGCGAGGCTTTGAGTGAAACGTTGTCTGTCTAGAGAAAAAAGCCAATGGCATTAATAACTAGACTGCGTTACATATAAAGGTAGCGGCTGTTTCCCCTGTTAAGACCACACGTATGCTTTAAAACGCACATGGCAGCTGGTGATCCCATTCCCACTTAAATCATTATGCTTTTATCTTTGTTACTTTTCTTAATTTTCTTCTTTTCTTTCTTTTTTTCACTCATTTAGTTATCCATTTTCGATGCAGCCTTTTTACGCCTTGGCAATACCCAAGCACTGTAAGCTCTAGAAATGTCTTCGTCACTCTGTAAACTCAGCCAGTTTGTACCTGTGTCTTTTCTGTGTTTAGATAAAACTTTTGATTTCTTTTCCGCTGCAATTTTGTGAATTTAATCCAATTGCACGCATAGAAGTAAAAAAAAAATGTGCACACTAAATCTTGATTTAGCAAAAACAAAATCTTCATCACATTGGTTATAACTGATTTTATTACTTCAAAAATAATTCTCAAGTCATTGTTTTGCTAAGCACCAAGTTGAGTGTTAGAAAACGAAAAGGAAAACTAGACGAACAGAGAATAAGTTCATCTTCCTTGTATTTAAAATTTCACTCCTAGCCTTGGAAGCCTGTAATGTGTCCAGATCCATGGAACTGTGCTCCGGCTGATTCCATGCAAAACAGCGAACCTGTCTGAAGATCAAATGCTTGTTCATTAAATGTTCATTGAGATTATTCACAGACTGTAACCAAATTCAAAAGATTCTCGTTGTTACTTCAAACAAAGTCACATTATTTTGCTTTTTATCATTCATATATAAACATGCGTAGATGTCTAGCGAATATCGAAATCGCATGAAATGCACTGACACTTACCAAAATCGTCAACAACAACTTTGTTTTTTTAACGACGGTGAAATGGAAGAAGAAGAAGAAGAAGAAGAAGGAAAAGATGAGAAGGAGAAAGAAGAATAGGAGGATGGTGGTGGTGGTGGTGGTGGTGAGCAGGAGAAAGAAAAAGCAGGAGAAAGTGAAGAGAAAGAGCATGAATGGAAGAGGAAGAAAAATAAGAATAGAGGCATTGTTTAACTCACTTACCTTGTTAGTGCAGTGCCATTCACCTCAACGACAGAAATGATTAATTATGTTGATGAGGAAGTGATATATGCTTGTTTACTTGCTCAGTGACTTTCGCATAATAATTGTTGTGAAGTGACGATTTTCAATTTGTTTTACAGCGTGTTGTTTTTTAAGACTGCAATTGTCTTATCGTCTTTTCTTATTATACGCTCCGAAAAACCACAGGCTTTGCAAAACCCAGATAGGCATCTTTTTGGCCAACATTCACCCCTAAGTGAATGTAGATCGTAATCATGCGTACCTTGTATCATCTAATTACGGTTGCTGTTAGCAGACATTTAAGGAAGATATCACCCAAGTTCTTTAGCTTGTACAAAAAAGGAGCAAAGTTTAATAAAGTAACGATTGTCTGATGACTTACAGTATAAGCAACAAAATCCAACAAAAGGTAAAGAATCTTTTAAATTAAAAATGGAATAATTCTCAAGGTTAGCTGGAATATTAACAATTAAATAACAACATTTATAACAAATTTTCTTGCTTGACTTCGTGCTCAACACGGTTGGCAAAATATTAACACAAAGAACAAACACAAAAGTTCACCAAAGTTTTGTTGTTAAAAACTCATTAAGCTGAATAAAGATTAGCTGATTCTTGATGTATGATGAAAATTATTGCCGATCTTTAATATTTCTACATTTTTAAAGTGAACAGAAAATGACTAACTTTTAAAGAGCAGTAAGATTTCAGAGCATTTCAACAATTTAGTCCATACCTAGTCGGTTTGTTGCTCTATAGGAATGTGTTTAGCCATGCAGGAAAACATTTGTTTTAGAAACAGATGTATACGTGTGTGAACAAAAATTAATAATGTACACTTTGAAATGTTGATTTTTTTTCATGGTCATTGAAACACACATTAACCACAAATCAGGGTATAAAATCACACTTACCAACTCTAATTGCGGGTTTATACATTAATGCTATGTGTAATTATTTGGTTTACTTAAGAATTCTGTAATTTAACACATACCTCTTTTTGAAGGAAAATTGGTACAAAAAATTAAGTCTGTCGCTCTTACTATATATCTATAACTGAATGTCTGTCTGCATGTGTTTCTCTTCCTTCCTCTGCTCGAGGAGCTAAAACTTCATTAAAGCAGATTACTAAAACTAAGAGATTTATTACCGCTTACTTAATATTCATATTTTAAGAAGTTAAAAAGTGTGAGAGAAATGTCAGTCAGTAACCGAAAATGTCTGTTAATAGACCTGTTAAGTACAGATTAAAAGCTGGTCGGTGAAAAAATATAAGTTGTACGTTTGTAGATAAGTCTGCTTTGTCTGTAAGGTTTCAAGTCTAAAGTCAAAAGTATTAAATTTACTAAAGTGACTCTTCATAACCATTTTGAAAAATGCACGATCTTATATATTATTCATTTAGGCCTTAAGTGTTTAAGAAATACAATTCTTAAAAAAAAAACTAAACAAATTATTATCTTTAGATTTAAAAAAATTAAATGGAGACGAATTGAGCCAAAATTAAATTATTCTTACCTGTGCTATTGATGAGATGGAAAGTAATGCTTGAATCCCCTTGCTCACTCACAACATGCAATGTCCATACCCCTTCTCCAATCCAGGATTCATCGAAAGAGCTCAGGGTCAGCTTGAACCCGGGGGCCTGTCCTATCACTTCGCATTTTACTTCCCTGGTGAAAGTACTCGGCTGCACCTGAGTCATCAGACATTTCCTGATGTTTCTTGTGTAGGATTTCATAGCAAATGTCAGACCTTTAGTTAAAATTTGTTGTACATCTGTGACTTGATTAGTTATGTAGGACAGCTGGGGTCGACCTGAAACAATGAGAGACTTTAATAGACGAAAAGAAGATGAAGGTAACAGAGAGTTATTTTAAAAGATTAACTCCGCCATTGCGGTCCCAAGCCCGGTTGATGATGATGATGATGATGACGATGATGATGATGATGATGATGATGATGATGATGATGATGATGATGATGATGATGATGATGATGATGATGATGAGGAGGAGGAGGAGGAGGAGGAGGATATTAGAAGATTACAGAAGAAGAAAATAATGAAGACAACACGATGATGATATCGATAACAATAAAACGCTACGTTATATTGATCCCATTGCTTGCATTTCATACACAATATACATAAAAAAGTCCAGAACTCACATTTCACAAGAATGGCCACAGATCTGTTCAGTTCTGAGCCAGGCGCCTCACATCTGATGGTCGGCCACACATCGTGGCAGTGAAACACTCCGAGGGACAGTTTTAGAGGACCCTGGCCATGTCTCATAGAACTCAGAGTGTGACCAGCGCCGTCCACCATACGAATGCTGACTGGAGGGTTTCCATTTATAAAGAAACACGAAATGTTGACATCCTCGTTTTCGTCGACGAGGTGTGTCTCCTCAGCCTCCTGTCCATTTAAATGCAACCCTGTGATTTTTGTCTGGTCTGTAAGGACATAAGGAGAACTGGAGTATGAAAGTTAAGCGTGTTTCATCGTCAGTAATTTGTTGTTGACACACTAGAATGGACATAAAATAAAACGTCTGAAATAATAAAATAAACTCCAACATTTCATTAAAAATGTAATTACCTTGTGTAGATAAAACATAATTTTAATAGCATCAGGCTGTCTTTTAGTTCAGTGGTCCAACGCTTGTCACCAAAAATAGATGATTCTCTTGTTGCACATACAATCTCGTTTACAGGGCTAGTTCGCGTTACCTAGAGAATCCGTTACTGACTTAGTGTATAGCAGCATCAACTTAAGTAATAAATTGTTTCACTTACAAGTGACTTGTAAAACTGTGTGCTTCAGAACAGCTGGTGGTGAGCTCTGTTTAAAAAATACCCATACAACATCTGTATAAGTTCTTCTGATGAGCAAAGAAACACGCATTTGGGACTCGTCGGCATAACAGAAAGAATCATTTTTAAGACTTTTGCAGACTGGATCAGAATTAGAGAACCATCGACATCTGCAAGATTCATACAGTGTACCGATTTCACATAGCTTTATTTCAATGCGAAAATCATATTTTTCAGCATTCGCCCTTGATTTTAGCTGATAGCTAAAGTTGGCGAACGTGTTTTCTAACAGTTCACTGCGCTCGTAAGAGATATCTTCATCTCTTGATGTACCTGCAAAACGCCAAAAAGTCAAGACCAATTCGTTAATGAGCAGAAAATTAAAATCTAACTACCAACACCCCCCAAAAAAAAAACCTATATCTATTTTCAAGTAGTTAATATTAATACTTAAAATATACTTTTACATTTCCTACACAATGTGGCAGAGCTATATGCGAATAACTTTTTTCAAATTACAATGACTTAGAGTTAATTAGTTATTCATTTTAAATGCTACTAATATCTCTTACAAATACTGAGGGACTTACAAGCTATAGTGCTGTTCTGGCCACTCTCTGGAAAAAGAAGCAGAAGTACCATCCAGAAAAATGTGTTACCCATCTCTGCGCTCATGTTTCTTTCTCTGAAGAAAACGGATGTGTCAGAAAGTTTATCACGTGACAAATCCTTCCCACAGTCCTCAGTTTCTTTTTCCTGCTTAGCAATATTTGTACCCTTTGAATGGATCACAGAGGGCTGAATAAATCCTCCTTTTAACAAATCCTGAAGACTGATAACAGTGTTTGTAAAAGAATCACAAATTAATCCACGTTGAGTATTAAAAAGTAAGCTTGAGAAAGAATGGAAACTGTTTTCAATAATTTCTGAAAAGTAAGTAGATTAAAAACAACAAAATGAAATAAATAAGCAATATCATTACTTCGAAAATAAAACACATTTTATACTCTTGATGTTCGTGTTAAACATTTTGCCATTACTAAGCAATAAGAGAATTAAAATAGGTTAAATTAATGTGTACAGTCCATTTTACTTGAACTGCATAGGATCATCCGTATTAGACATCTCTCTTCCGCTTCCACTAACCAGCTTATGTCGGGATTTGTATTGTCCAGGCTCGACTTTTGTCACTGTTTGTTGATCTCCCTGACCCTCTGCCCAACAAGCTCCAGAGACCTGTACTGGCTGCCATTTTAAGTTCGAATTCAAGATTGCCACAGTTTGTTATCATGTTATTCACGGCCCAATCTATCTGAGATTATATCACAAACGCCATGTCAATTCGTTCTGTTCACCCCGGTTTCTAACTGTCCCACATATTAAACTGGAAAGATTTGGCCGTCGTTCATTCTCTTTCCCTGTTTTTGTAATACTCTGCCTTTGTCTCTATGTACAGTGGGGACGCTACATGCTTTCAGTCTGGATTTTAAACCTATTTCTTTCGGAAATACTTCCTTTAAGCGGCTTACCCCAACTGTTACTTTCTTCACCTTCTCCTCTTTTTGTTCTTTCATCTTCCTAGTATTGTTTACTGTTCATATATAAATGCATGTTTACCTGATTGTGATGCCTTTCTCTGTCAAACGGCATCTCAACATCCTTCCCTGTACATCTTGTACAGCAGTTTGAACTCTCCTCCGTGTGGTGAAATGAACTAGGTAAATCCTATCATTTTTATTGTAAACTGGTTAGTATTTTTTGCATTGATGAGAATGATTAAATAAGAAAAGCTTAATGAAAGGACATGAACAAGAAATTCCTGGTGGCAGAAAGCAGATTTAACTGATTGCTTTAGATGCAAACTTGCATGCATACAAAGGTATTAATGATTTAAGTTTTATGAAAATCACAAATTAACACCAGCAAAGGGGTAATTGTGAAAAAATTAGGAAATTGGGTTAGAACGTTTTAATAAGGTTTACTTCATTCTAAGTTTCTTGTTAGAAATCGTTGTTCTGATATACAAATTTATCACACGTGTCATATCGGTTACACTCAAATAATTAATATTATTATAGTTAAATTGAATTTAACATTCTTTTGGTGATTCTTTTTTACTTGTTAATGCTACAGGCAAATATTAATAACATGATCGCATAAGATAAAAATAGTATTCTCAACACCAGCACCACCATCTACCACCACCACCTTCTACCATCCAATATACTGAGTCCGTTGGGCCATTGTTTCGAGATATGACCAAGATATTTTATATTCATATGGTCCTGCTATATCAATCTTTATGTCCATGGCATGTGTTCTCATTTTGCAGGCCCGCTCTATGGATTCAAATCTGAGACGAATATAGAATGGTGGTTTGTAGCATGTAGCATGTTATATGGATGCAAGATTCAGGGGGAAAATCTTAACATTTCTAATTACTTCAGATTAGTGGGTGTTATTGCTTACTGCGCCATTGTAGACTTCTGGCTTAAAGTATTAAATGATAATGGTTGAGATACGCGCTGCATTTTGTAAAACTCTGTGGAAAATTGTCCCATTCGTCTTTGGTTATGAATCATACTACAATCTTGGTCGTTTCAGTACTCTTTTATAAAATTAAAAATGGATATTAAATACAAATGTTTAATTGACTAAATCATCAGCTGAGATAGTTTGCATTAAAGTTACAACCTCTTGATAGGGATCATAGAAGTATACATTCACAATCCATTCATACGTTCATACGCAAGAAGAAAATTCAAGACCCACATATTTTTTTTACAATTTAAAGGTTTTGAAAAAAGGTATTATGCGAACATCGCTTACTAAATCTTTTAACGATTCTGCTATGAAATGCAACAGCAACAACAAGAAACTTAATCCACTTTTTCTCTACTATATCATACAAATACTCATTAAAAAATCTAGTTTAAAAAAAAACAGGAATCCATTTTAGCACTGATTAAATAAATTTCGGTCAAAATAAATTTAAAAGATAAACCACTTAAAAAAATCAATTAATTTATCACACTTTAATTAGCAGGAATTGTATTTTTTTAGGAAACGGTTAAAAAAAGAGCGTTTACAATGTTGTTTTAATATCATGAGATAAAAAGTGAGAGTGTGGTCAATTACAGGAGTTAATCGTCTTTATGTGACAATACTAAAGAAAAAGGAAAGTGACATGTAAAATAGAACCCTAGCCCATAAATGTTTAACCACGGCAGCCCCTCCTTGCCACTTCGAAAAAACTGCTTCAAAGAGAGTAAACTGTGGTAGTGTGCTCAAATATCACAGCGTCTCTTTTCTCTGTTGGCAGCGAAAAAAAAATTACAAATAAACGAGAAAAGATCGGTGATATTAGGCAGAAATAAGAACATCAACGCGACCCTCCTTGTATACATTGTGAAAAGAAGAACCCCAAAGACCGTAATAACAGTGTGCAGTAATGCAAGAACAACCACAGCATTGTGCACACAAAACTCTCCTTATGGTCACAACGAAAGGTAAACAATGTACAGAAAGGGTAAATTGTTGTCAAACGGAAAAAATTAAGGAAAAGGTATTCTTGTTCTTGTGGTCAAGACAAAAGCAATAAAACCCAAAAGCTATGATTCCAGGAAAAGAAGCATGATATAAAGAATGAAAATCTTGCTTATGAAGTCAGTCGCAAGCAATAACTATATATGACTAATAGCAAGAAGACACAATTAAAGCCATCCAACCCCTAATAAAAAAGTAATCCACTCTAAACAAGCTAGACCGACCATTTCATTTTTTTCTTGAATTGGTTTTGCTACTTCATTGCCCACAATAAATCATCAGTAGCACAGCATTACCCCAACTAACGAACAGATTCCGTTCCATGAGGTTGTTCGTGTGTACGTTTATTCGTAAATCGGTACTAGGACGGACGTGTGTTGTGATCACGGTATAGTATATGTACAACCAGCTCTACTTTCGGACGTATTGATATAAACAATCGTTTTCGATGTTTTTTAAGGTGCTTGAACAATATTCATTTCGATGAAACAAAGTTTATAGTAGTTTATGATTGTCGCGTGTCTGCGATTTTCATTTCAGTTTTCCTGTCTTACTCGAACTCTGCTGGCCTGCCTTGGGGGTACGCGGACGGACGAGGGGAGGGTGGTCGTGTCGCATGAGGCGACAGGTCACCGTTCTGCGACCCTATCCGCCCCGCGGGCCTCAAGGCTCGGACCCGCGCGAGGCTTGCAGCATCGTCTTCACGCGTCAGTTGCTCGCAGGGTCATCGGCAGGCATGTTCGGGGCCGGGTGACATTCCCCCCCCCCTCTTTTACCTTTTGCCACCCTCTCCCCGCGCGGGCAGGTTTTTGCGCGTTTTGGGTCCCAGAGATAGCTTTTCTTCGGTAGCGGTCAGTGCCGGACGTGCCGGTAGACCGGGGCTTTGCCAGCCAGCTCTCTATGCTTTGACCAGATCGACCGATCGACTTTTCACGAGCCGTCTGGGTGAGTGTTCGTTTTTTGGTTCCGCACCATCTTGTTCTTAGGGGTTCAGGGCTGCGGATGCGGGTTTGCGTAAAAGCAGGCAGAATGTTCTGTGTGCAAGGCTGTTGGATGTTTATTATTTCGAGTGTGGTCGGTGTGCGGGAGGTAGTTTTCTGTTTTTTGTTTGCTGACCCGTGAGTCGCGGCGCTTGTGCGCAACTGTATTTTTGTTGTTGTTGGGATCAGCTCACGATGAGAACTGTATTCTGGAATGTGTGAGAGCCCGTAGCTGAGAGCGGGGCTTAGAGAGGAAGCCTTGTTATAACCACGTGCTGATGGAGGTTTGCTATGTTTCCTCCACAGGCTCCTATTCTTCTCATTCGTCATTATCTTCGTCTTCATGTTCTGCGTATTAATCTGTGCCCTCGTCTTCCCCTGCATCGCCCGCTCCCTCTTCACCTCCCGCATCTTGAGAACGTCCCCTGCCAAATCCCTTCTTTACTCTTCATAACACAGTCGTCGGATCATCGCCCTTTGTCTCCTTCATCGCCGACTCTTGGACACGTGACCTGGCTGCGTCCCTGCGACGACCAAGCCCTCCTCAGGGGTTGCGGGCGGACGGAGCTGCGCGCGGGAGCCCATGTGACCACTGGGCTGATCAGGTTTCAGACCTGCGGAGGTGTGCTGGACAGACCGGAGGAAGGAGGGGGCCCGTGCTGTGAGACAGTCTGCCCCTCCACTACTACACCGCAGTGTGCGAGTATCGTGTCCCCTGCTCCACCCCTCCCCTGTCTCAGGTGGGCCAGCGCTGGAGCGCCGCGCAGGACCGCGAGCCACAGTGTGACTGAACATTCGACGGGCAGTTGCTCCCCCAGGGCTACGCTGCGGTGTGTGCGGCGCCCCCCTTTTGTGTTTTGTGTGCTTCCCTCCCTTTTTTTTTCACCTGCCGGCATGGAGCGGTCAACTCAGACGTCTCAAAATGCGAAGTAGCCCATCTATTTTAGTTTTTGAATCTATATTTTTATAAATGCTCCAACCACTTTGAGAGAGGCTTTTATAAGACCTTAAGCTTAAAATTTGATGTTTGATGGGCTAAGTTAATGATCATGTGACTAGTATAGAAACTTAGAAGACCATGTCGTTGCCACTGCCGCCATTTTTTCACCTGCCGACATGGAGCGGTCAACTCATACGTCCTTCTCTCACCCTTCTCTCATCCTAGCCAAGGAAAAATGGCCCCACTGCCTTGGGGGAATCTTGGGAAAAGATAAAGGCTAAGGGAGTAAACCCCTACAGAAAATCCTGATACTAACACGGCATCAGCGGGCGAAAACTCTCCACGACGAAAGTAACGGCCAGGGCCCAGCGCCTACGTGTTCATGACCAGGCCGACAATCGGTTCACTTGGAGAAGGGATTAGCGCTACCAAGTGTATAAGCTCAATGTAAGGACCATGGATATACGCCGCAAAAGAGTTAACATGCCGGATCGGTCGCGGCCCGGACTAACAACGACCGCGCACCCTATCGGGAGGCTCCAGCGTGGGGTCAGCGAAAAGTGTGCTACTGGAGCCAAGACTGAAACCAAAACAGAAATCAAGCTAAGAGAAGGAACAACCATTGGAACGTGGAACGTACGCACGTTATACCAGTGCGGAAAAGTGCACCAACTCACACACGAGCTAAAACGGTACCAGTGGGACATTGTGGGTCTTGCGGAGGTCAGATGGACAGGATTTGGGGAAACAGCGACGGACGACGGCCACAGACTGTGGTACAGTGGGGAGGACACCAGGCATGAGTACGGCGTGGGCTTCCTCGTGCAAAGGAAGGTGGCCGCGGCCGTCATCAGCTGTACACCCGTATCCAGCCGGCTGATCTCCATTCGTGTTTCAGCTAAGCCTCATAATGTCACCATTGTCCAAGTATACGCTCCAACTTCCACACATGGGGACGTCGAAGTGGAAGAATTCTACCAACAACTGGACAAGGTTGTGAAGGCAGTTCCAAAAAAGGACATCCTGGTTGTGCTCGGAGACTGGAACGCCAAGGTAGGACCAGACGCCTACCAGCAATGGGCAGGAACGGTTGGGAAATTTGGCCTTGATGAAACCAAAGACAGGGGAATCAGACTCCTAGAGTTCGCACAGAGCCAGAGACTCACCTTAGCCAACACCCTGTATCCCCACAAGAAATCAAGGACGGCCACCTGGCACTCACCAGACGGATTGGTCCATTATCAGATCGACTACATCCTACTGCCGAGATCCAGCATCAACAGGGCCAAGACAAGGACGTACCCAGGCGCTGACATAGGCAGCGACCATGACCTTGTTCTAACAAACCGGAAGCTGAGGCTGAAAGCGAAGCGACTCTCAAACTGTCATCTGTCGTGGACCCTGTTTCGCCGCTCATTTCCCCGTTTCAGTCAAGGAGGAGGGATTGCTGTCAGCTTTAAAACATCTCTCCTGAGTCACCTTGCGTTTGTTAATGATCTCCCTTTTATACACTTGTCATTTGAATTTGTTAATGTAAGACTCTCACTACCATACAGAGAAGTTCACCTTATGTTCACCTTATGTTCACCGAATTCGCTTTGATTTGGAGAAGCTGCAAGACCCAAAGGTTGCAGAAGTCTTCAAGGCCACAGTTGGCGGAAAATTTGGCGCACTGAACCTGGTGGACTGTGATGTAGACACCCTCGCTGGAAACGTCAAAGAGGTGCTACTGTCGACAGCCCAGGAGGTTCTAAGGCGACATGGAAATAAGAAACAGCCATGGGTCACGAACGACATACTAGACCTCTGTGACCAAAGGAGGGCCTTGAAGAGAGAAAAGAAAAGCAAACCAGAAGCAGCAACCAAATACAAAGAAGTGAATTGTGCCATTAAGAAAGGGATGAAGGCAGCTAGGGAGAGCTGGATCGAGAAGCAGTGCCAGGACATAGAGGTTGGAATGGCACGAGGTGACAGCAAAAAGGCCTACCAAATTCTAAAGACCCTCACTAAGACAGACCAGCAGAAGATCTCAGTCATCGAAGACAGCAATGGTCACCTTCTCACAGAAGGCAATGCTGTACTCAACCGATGGACAGAATACTGCAAGGACCTGTACAACTACCAGCTGAAGACCGACGCCAACATTCTCCAAAACAACCAGACTAGAGACAGTGAACCTGCAGACCTACCAGTCCTACGGGAAGAGGTCGAAAGAGCTGTACATAGTTTGAAGGGAGGAAAGTCACCAGGCGTTGATAATGTACCAGCTGAGTTGCTCAAGCAGGGTGGGGAAGCAACTACAAAGGCCCTCACTGTCCTGTGCCAAAGAGTCTGGGAGCGCAAGGAATGGCCCAGAGAATGGACGCAGTCACTAATCATTCCCCTCCTAAAGAAAGGAAACAGCAAACAGTGACAGAACTACAGAACAATAAGCCTTATCAGTCACCCAAGCAAAGTCATACTGAAGGTCATACAGAACCGCATCAGAACCACCGCAGAAGAACTGCTAGCAGAAGAACAGGCTGGCTTCAGACCACGTAGAAGCACAGTTGAGCAGATCTTCAACTGTCGTCTTCTTATAGAAAAGCATCTGCAGCATCAGTGGGACCTTTACCACAACTTCATTCACTTTAAGAAGGCATTTGACAGAGTCTGGCACGAGGGGCTATGGCATGTGATGCGGAAATTCAACATTGAAGAAGGCCTTGTCCAAGTCGTTGAAGCGTTGTATAACAGCTCAACGAGTACAGTTCTGCTTAACAACCAAATAGGAGCTTACTTTCGTACCACAGTAGGGGTACGTCAAGGATGTCCCCTATCACCCGTGTTATTTAATATATTCTTGGAGAACATCATGCTTGAAGCTCTTCATGACCACCATACCTCCATTTCAATCGGTGGAAGACCAATCTGCAACCTACGCTTTGCAGATGACATAGATCTGTTAACAGGTACAAACATGGAACTGCAAGACCTCACCAACAGACTGACAGACAGCTCAAACGCATATGGAATGGAGACCAGCACTGAAAAGAGCAAAGTTATGATCAATGGCAACGGCAAAGCAGAGATCTATATGAACGGGGTACAGCTCGAAGAGGTAAGTAGCTTCAAGTACTTGGGAGCCACCCTCTCCAAGGACGGCAGCTCCACGCAAGATATCCGAATCAGGATCGCAACAGCAACAGCAGCAATGGCTAGGCTAGAGAGGATCTGGCATAGCCACAAGATAAGGTTCACTACCAAGTACAGGCTATACAAATCCCTGGTAGTGCCAATCCTGCTCTACGGATGCGACACGTGGACTCTGCTCGCCGAAACAGAAAGGAGGATCCAGGCATTCGAGCACAAGTGTCTTAGGAGGCTGCTCTTAATCTCGTACAAAGAACACAAAACCAACGACTTTGTAAGAAACAAGATTGCCACAGTCGTAGGACACCAGGAACCTCTACTATCAACAGTCAAGCGATGTAAGCTGGTCTTCTTTGGTCATGTGACCCGGCACGACACCTTGTCGAAGACTATCCTTCAAGGCACATTGGAGGGTGGCCGACTCCGCGGTGGCCAGAGAAAGAACTGACTTACGAACGTCAAAGACTGGACTGGTTGTGCTGTACAGGACCTGCTGACTAATGCCCAAAATAGGCAAGAGTGGCGGGCCCTGTCAGCTGCAGCGTCTATCCATGTGCTCCCCCCAACGCCAGGTGCCAGGCAAAGGACAACTGACTGACTGACCCCCCTGCTCGGGACGTTTTTCTTGTTATGTGTATGTGGGTGCGTGGGCATGCACAGGGTTTTGCATAGATTTATCTGTTCTCTTCCTTTTGTTTTATTTTTTTTTCTTCCGTGTATAATAAATTTGTTGTTTGTACTGTTCTTCTGTCTTTGTTTTGGTCTCCGCCCATCCGTAGTTCGATAGGCACATCCCTAACTGTACACTTGGCCTAGTTAAAGACAATAACTGACACTCTGCTAATCTTTGTCTGCTACCTTCCATTCTTTAAATTTGCATTTTCTCCAAGGGAACTTTACACACTGAAAGTCGCTTTGTTTCCTTTGCAATCATTCCATCACCATCTTAAGGTGGCTTACTATAGATTTATACATTTTTACTTGTTCAGCCCTCCTTCACTGAAGAACTATTTTCAGATTTTTCAAAACCTAACATCAGATGATAATACTTAAAGATGAATTTTGTTATTAAAGATAAGGACACGTTTTGAAACATTTTCCTATGAAAGGCCAGTGTAAGTACAATGGCATATATATTTATATATATACACACACATGTATATATATATATTTCAAAGAATATATATATATATATATTTCAAAGAATATATATATATATATATGAGAGTTATTTCAAAACTTCACATCCACAAGTGGTATCCCAAGTAACTTAAAAAAAGTACAAAGAGTCCCGCGTATTGGACAAAATTAGACTCGGAAGCTCTCTTCTTCTGGTAACCACTCAAGAAGATTCAACTATACTATGAGACTATCTGGGATGTATGAGTAAAATGTCTTACACAACGCGACACTCTTTGCAGTAGCGGCGAAAGAAAACTCAAAAGTTGAAAGAGTAACCTGTTATAGTAAGGTGGGACTGTTAATCACGTGTGGTATCTCGTTATTGTCCTTTCAAAATCAAAACCAAATAAAGAGTACTTGTGGTGAAGGGGACAGACATCAACCGAACTGATCTTCTTTTCTCTCTAGAGGTTAAAGAAAAATACGAAATAAAATAGAGAAAAGACACCTGCGGTATTCAAAGCAAGCCAAGTGTACAGCGGAAGTAAAACACGAAAATAAAATGAGAATGGCCTATGGGTAAAAGGTAACAACACTCTTCTCGTGGTCACGAAGAAAACAAAACAATAAAAGCAAAAAGCTCACCGGCGTCAAAGAGCAAAACTGCAGATCAGAAAAAACGTTGACCATGGTTGTCAAGTTTAATGCGAAATCAAAGAAAATTGCATTGGGCTCGACAATAAACAACAGTAATTTCTTTCTTCTGAAGACGCCCTGGTAATAATCAGAAATGGAACTACAAACGGGTACCCTCCTTGTTTTTACTGCAATAGAAAGACCTTACGATTTATTGCCTGTCATTTTTAGATTTAGCCAATTTTTACCTTATAAATGAAAAGCCGAAAATATAATGGCAATAAAAATCCCCGAAAGAAGTAAATGAAACGCTTAAAACACAAGGAAGAGTGCACAGGGGAAGGTGAAAAAACACATAAAAGAACTTGGTCAAGATAATGATGCCAAAATATTAGTCTTTTCATGAAATGTATATCATAGTAACATTTAACTCGCTCTTTGTGATTATGGGATAAGCACTACACTTGAAAAGTCTGTGTACATCAGTCAGGCAAGGAAAAGACAAACATAGAGCAAAATTTCTTTAGTTGTAATGAGATAAGTGACAAATTAAGTTCTAACTACCCATTCTTACAACAGATTTAAAATTAAACTACTACATTTGTGCTTGTTCAGCGATCCTGGATTGTATTTCAGAATTATTTTCAAATTGTTCAAAATCCAACATCAGATGATAATACCTACACATGGATTTTGCTACTAAACGTGAGTACATGTATTGAAAACTTTGTTTCGTAGGAAAGACTAGTGGTAAGTACAAGGGGTAATATGAGTTATTTCCCTAAAAAGGGCACACGAGAAGGTGATAGAAAAAGCTTAGTCAACATGAAGTTGCCAACATATTGGTGATGGTAATAATAATAATACATATTTATCGAGCACATTTCTCCAATGCATAGTAGACTCAATGCGCTTTTCAAGTATTTTCTGGACAGTTTCAAAAAACACAAAATCAAACAGATACAAAATTTATACCCCACACATAAGAACACAGACCAAAACAAATCAGGAAACAAACAGATAAGGACAGGTCAACAGACATACAAGACAGAAAAACTTAGTCACGAAGGATACAAGCTGTTCAACATAAGAAAAGACTTGTAGACTGCGAGCGGGAAAAATGTGAATTTGAAAAGTGATCTGTTCAGATCTTTGGTTTGAGGGAGCGCAAAGAACTTGACTGAAAATTCGGAGCAGTCATAGTACGAACCAACTAAAAGACTATATAGATCAGCAGATCGAAGAAAACTCCGAGTGGTAACAAGTGCCAACGTCAAGAGAGATGTGAGACTGCAGAGAATATAGGTGTTCATTCCTAACCTCACAATGATGAGTGGCATAACAGTTGCATCAGCAGTAGAAAAACTCATTGTTGCAGAAAAATTATCAGAGAGTTCAATGACTAATCACCCTCTCGAACAGGGGTGGACAACGTTTTCTTCTTGCGGGCTTGTCTGAAAATTCTGTGGTATTCGGCGGACCGATAAAATATAAAAAACCCATGCCAGGAGACTACACAACAAAACTAGTGATAATGGAATGGACACCCTATGCATAAAGAGTATAGCATAGTAACCTTTAACTCGAACTTTATAATCATGAGAAAAGCAAAGCATTTGAAAAGTCTGTATACAATAGTCAAGCCTAAAGACAAAATAAACAGAGAGTAAAATCTCTTTTATTATAGACAAATTAAGAACAAGTTCAGTTCTTAACCACCAAATCCTATTGCTATGTTTAATTTTATTTACAAAATTTCCTGACCGTGAGACTATTACTTGCTGCTAATACGCTAAGAATCACATCATTTTTGTGTTAGACAAACGGATGGTAGATTCACCCGTTGAATTAAAATCATGTTAGTCTGTCTTTAAAAAAAAGTGCTAAAATCTGCAAGCAGAAAGAGAACTGTAAACTAGGAATGTTTTTGGTTTTTTGGCATATTTAACGCATAATCATAACATGACAGCTAACAAGAAATAAATACAATGTTTATACATGCATATGTACATGAGTCAAACATTTTCATCATGAGAGTTCAGGATCAGCTCCCTTTTCTTCTTCATATTCTTTGCTGCTTTCCTCTGAAAGAAAAAATTATTTATTAATTATAAGTTGTTAAAATTATTTAATTTACCTTCTTGAAGAGATGTTGCTCAAAGTAGGCATTTTATAAAGCGGCAGAGTTTTCAGTACATCTAAAGAAAAACATATCACTTTACGCATTGTGAAAAGTGTCATGTTCAGAAACACTTCGTAATGCTTAAGTATATGCCTTCATATCCTAGATTCTTTATTTGTCATGTAAAACTCACCCTTTGTTTCAGCTTGTAAAAAACAGTAACAGCTACTCCAATCACAGTCAAAACACCGACGAGAGGTAGTACAACTGCATGGACAGGTACAGATGAACCTTAAAAAAAAAAAAACTATTTTTAATAGACTGCGGTGATAGGCGTAGAAATAAATTTTCTTTTTGCCGCAGTGGTGTAAATTTTGTCTATTTGCGTGAACCCTTCATCTTGTTTTGAGAACGTTTTCCCGGTTATCCAAGGCTTCTTACCTGGTTTTCTTGACTCCACTCAGTGGACTGTGGTGAGCTCAACTTATTGCCTGCTACTATATGTCGTCTGGCAAAGGAGGCAGTTTTAGGGCAATAATTGAACAACTGGTAAATTCAAGCGCCCAGTATTCTTACCACCTGCTTCTACTCAAAAGGAACCACAGAAAACTGTCTGAATCACTCACCCGATATGTAGCTATCATTGAACAACTATCTGAAAACAAAATAATAGTAGAGATGACGGTAATATGAACTGTTATTTATTTGTTGATCAAGCGGGCTGCTTCATTCTTAAAAATTATAAAGGAAGCCATAGGGAAGGATATTACATGTTTCTGAGTACGTACATGCCACCCAGATATGAAAACTCAGATGCTTTTAGTGATTTCGAGAAGACACTTTTTGCCCTTAGCATGGAGCATATATGTATAATGGGAGATCTAAATGCCCAAACTGGGTAAATATCAGAAAACCTGAGCTATGAATTCCTGAATCCTGACTTAAGCCTCAATAATTATTGTGACCTGCCAAAATGTGACTCCCAAGATAAAAGCGTTAATAGCTATGGTCAGAAACTTCTTAAATAATGTAAAAACTTAAATCTTGTCATTGTCAGTGGAAGAGTAGAATCTGACAATAACAGGAAAATTTACATGTAAAAACTCAAGCATGATAGATTATTTCATACTGTCTAGAGAACTTCTTTATATAAATGTATATAAATCAACTATATTCTGATATTCACTGTCCATTAGATCTTCACTTGAAACTATCATCCAAACAAAATGTTCACCCTAAAGTACTTCCAATCCTTGCTGATGACAATGTAAAGAAGGGTAAAGTGCTAAGGAAGACCAAATCGAAAAGCAGAAGGAAAGATGACATTTGTTATTAAGCCAGTTAACAAATGAAGTTAATTTGTTGTTACAAAGAAGTCATAAAGTAGGTTTAGACAAGACTGATGCACTAACTAAAGAGGTATTTAATATAATGGTAGATAGTGCTAGCATTTGTGGACTTTTACTTTCTGCCAGCCACCCAAAGAAACAGTGTCTCTAGTCAAAAGCCTAAAATATACCATAGTTTAACTCCAGCTGTTGTATGTTTAGATATGAATTTGTTAAAGCTAGAAATTATGTAAAGATCTGTAACAGCATTGATTCCCAATTGCGCATGACTAGAGCTGGCCATTACTACACCAAAGACATAAGAAAGCAGTTTCAACTCTGAATTCTTAGAGCACATTAAGGAGATGAACCATTCCTGTAAACTAACAACTAAACTAGCAACAACTATTTCAGCACTGAAGTATCTAATAGTGATGTTGCCAATTGCTTCAGAAAACTTAAAGGAAATAAAGCTTGTGGAAATGACAACATAAAATTCTTGCAATCAAAGACTCTGACTCTGTTTTCAGCTTTCTTCAACCTCATACTAGCAGCAGGTCATGCTCCCACAGAACAGGCAAGAGTTATTATTACATCAGATTTTTAAAAAAAGGAAAACAAAATGATACAGATAACTACCATGGTATCACAATCCTTAGCTGCTTTGGACAATTATTTATAAGTGTTCTCAATGAACAATTAAAATGCTATTTGGAGGAAAATGATCTCCTTGGGAAAGAACAAACAGGTTTCCAAAAGGGATTATCCACTCTTCATCATCTATTCACTCCACACTGCATTAATGTGATCTTTTTAAGAAAGAAGCAAGTCTACTGTGCATTGATGGATTATGAACAAGATTTCCATAAAATAGATAGAGCTTACCTCTGGGAAAAAAAACGTTTTGATCGTGAGTTAAGGAAAGATTCATAAATGTAATCAAATATGTAAATCATAAATATTCTGAAAGGCTAAATTTTGTGTTCAGAAAAATGGAATTCAGTCTGAATTCTATACAAATAGTTACATTGTCAGGTAAGGGGGGAACCAATTTTCTTTATAGTTTGCAATTTATCTCAATTACCTAAAAACACATCTCTTAAAAGACTCTGTCAGTGGTCTCTCAGAACTAGCACAAAACAATCTTACTCCTCAAGAAACTGATGTGCTCTTAAACTATTCTTACTACTGTACGTAGATGATACTGTCATTTGTTCTGAAACACCAGAATCCTGCAGATGTTTTAGACAGCGTGAAAAAAATACTGCATCAAGTCAAACTTGACAATTAAGCCAGAAACTGAAATAGTTTATTTTCTAGAGGTAAATTAAGAAAAAAAAACCAACATTTATATATAATGGTGAGAAACTTAAAACAGTATAGAATTTGTCCGATCTTGGCCAGAAACTAAATTATAATGACACCTTTTTTGTAGCACAAAAAAATTTATTTGACAGAGCATCAAGATCCATGTTTGCTCTTCTTAAAAAATGTCAACAGTCACAGCTACTACTAGGTAAACAACTTGATATGTCTGACAGAATTATTCTTCCAATACTTACTTATGGTTGAGAAACATGGGCATCAGGAATTAGCGATATGTGTTCAGCTACACTTAAGATTTTAAAAAAATGATTCTCAATGTATGAAAGTCTACCCCATCTTGTACAGTGCTTCAAAAGTTTGACCTTTTCCCTCTTAGCCTTCTGAAAGTTGAATGCTCAGTTTTAGGACTGAATAAATTAATGCAAATAACAGTAATAAACTTTCAAAATGCTTCTAAATTTACGTGAAAGAAATATCCTGAAGTCCAGTGGTATTAATACTGTCCAGACAACATATCAAGTGACTTGAATAAGAATAAAATAGATGGGTCTCTTCAGGTCCAGTATATCCAGGGTTGGAGAACTATACTCCAAACAAATATAATCAAATTAAAGAATGTTCAAAGTACTCTTTCACTAGAACCTTGTTTTAAAATACTGCCAACGATGATCTTCCTTTAAAATAGTTAGGATATTGCACTACATTCAGGTGAAGAAATGTAGGCAAACTGAGATCCCTAAAATGAATGGTTTTGTAGACTCTGTAAAATTAAGGATTTAGCTGATAAATTTCATTGTTTATTTAATTGTAAAAATGGGTTGACTAGCGTAAGAATTATCTATCACCTTACTATATGTGTTTATATTAATATATATGAGGATATGGCTTTATATATGTGTGTGTTTATATATGAGGATATAAGTGTGTTTGTGTGTATATATAAATATATGAGGATATGTGTATATCTACATATAAGGATATGTCTGCATATCTGTAAATATATATGAGGAATGGATGTATATAATACATATATATATATATGAAGATGTGAGTGTGAATATGTATATATGAGGATGTAAGTATGCATGTTTACATATATGAGGATAGTGTGTGTGTGTGTGTGTGTGTGCATATATTTTTAATGAGGATATTAGTGTTTTGAGAATATGAGTTTGTACATGTGTATGTATCTATGTATGATGATATGAGTGTGTATCCATGTATAATTATGTATATGAGGATATCAGTGACAATGTGTGTATATAAATGAAGAGAGTGTGTATATTCAAGAGGATATGAGTGTGTAAGTGTGTGTGTGTGTGTGTGTGTGTGTGTGTATATATGAGGATATGAGTGTGTATGTGCATGCATTTGACCTAGGTAGGAATAAGAAAGAGAGGCTGACACATCACTTGACAAAAGTTAATTCCTTATTTACATGTCTTTGTATGCTTTTAGTCATTTGATTGCATATGAATATATGTTTTTTAGGGTTAGAAGAAGGACAGGATGAGTGAGGGCTACAGAAAATTAGTTTTAATATTAGCTGAAAATTAGCTGTTATAAACCAGTCACTGAAAATGTGTGTGTCTATGTGTGTGGGTGTGAGTAAAAGTGTGTGAAAGTGTGTATGTTTATATATATATATATAAATTGTGATATCTAAATGCCCGTTAAGGGGCGAAAAACATAATAAAGAATCTTGAATCTTATCATCTCTCAAGGTGTCAGGTAACTATTCCACGGCCTTATCAGCTGGGAGAAGGAAGCTTAGTCACACAAGTATCGACAAGTATCAACCTTTTAGGTTTGTAAACAGTTGCTGAATTGGCTTTAACCAATAGGTGATCCTAGTGCATGTACTTTTTAGCTATTGTCATCAATATTAAAATATGTTTGTCACTGTTTTAGTAAAGATCATTCTGGTATAGTACTACATGATTCATTGGTGAACGGTGGCTTTTTTTCCTTTAGTCTCTTACTTTCTTCATTATGTTGGTAGTTAGAAAAGGTGCATCCTTTGATATCTTCATACAGTGAAGGATGATCGGCATGACAAAAATAATTGCCATATTGGTTTTGATTGAGATTTAGCATCACACTGAAGATTTCTTGTTCCCCTTTATTACTATACTGACAAACCGTGGAGTTCTGGCAAAGTGACTTTGTAAAGCTGCCAACAACAGCTGAAAATCAATAAAAATAAATTTGGTTAAAATGATTTGAATAAAGTGTTTTATACTATAAATAGACAAGCAAATTACAAGCAATCTTTTACCATAGATGCATGTTAAAATAAGGATTTGTGACTGCATTAAATTTTCTTTATTGCACTTATAAAAACAGTAATAGCAAATGAAGACTCAGTTATTATTAAATTATGTAAAATGCATATTAAGTGGAATAATGAAAACTTACTTGTATCTTTTTTAACTGTGAAACTGTCAACTGGTAAGGAGAAAATGCACATTACAATCACTTCATGTACACCCAATGTTGCTTTTAAATCACAAGCTGCAAAAGGAATCCTATCTGCAAACATAGGTAAATATTTATTACAAGAAACAAGAAACATGATGTGAATAAGTCTAAACAAGAGCGATTAAGATATAAAAGTTAATCTTTTACATGATGTGCTGATGAGATTTTTAATCATGTGCATAACCCTAACTATTACTCCAAACTGTTTCAAATAATATTTTTCCCTATGTCAATGTGCAGTTTTCTCCCTTGGAGCAAGTTAAGATTTGTTCTTTCCCAGTCAAATTATGTTAAATGAACCAAAATAGATAATAACGCTGAGGTTACTCTCTATTCCTGAAAAATACAAATCTGGGTTATAATCCTTTTTTGTTATAATTCCAATATTATGCAAACACAGGCTATTTTTATTGTCTGTAATTCATTTATTGTTATGTACATGTTAGGTTTGCTTGAGCTGATCCCAACTGCAATTTGTAGCAATGACTCTCTGAACTATTTAGACAAATTCTCAGACTAGCCTAACAAAAACCTCTGAGAGCAGCGTGTTGTTTTGTGATTGACCATGATAGCAACAGATTTTGTCAACAACAACTGATAAGAAAACTAAAATAAACTTTACCTTCACTCACTGCAAAGTGACGCAGAAAAGATACTTCAAATAATACTTTGCTTCAAGAACAACACTGTCAGAAATAACCATTTAAAAAAAAATTCATCTAAAGAAGCCTTCATTCAGGAATATTGTCGTTGTCTATAGCATTGTCTATTAATGCGGTAGGCGCATTTATGCATACTAATATCGAATGTTTTTATGTGATGACATCGTTTCAAGAAATGTCCCATTAAAATTTTTCTAATAAACATGTAACTAACAGCTACCTCTCTCGTGAGGAAGTCGACAGGATTTGACAGTGTGATGCATATGGCCTTCTGGTACACATCTGTAAGTTCCATTTCTGTCCCCGAAGCTTTTTGGAATGGTTATTTTAGCGATGTCAGACACCATGTGCTTGCACTCGAAATCTTCTTGTTTGATGCATCTAAGCTCCGACTTGACCCATGCGCAGTCCACCAGTGGCTCTACAAAATGATTCTTTACATCACTCGCAAACACATGCAAGCATCATTGCTTGGAAGTACAGGTAACAGGTCTTATTTTCCTGTAGTATTTCTCTGGACACTAAACGTTGTATAATGTTACATCATAGGCTTATTACCTTTTAATCAGAATTTACCCTCTCCACATTTTTACCAAAGGAAAAGGCCCAAGAGAGGCTGGAATCAACAACTTTCAGGTTCAAAGTCATTGACAGCAGCTACTATAAGACCTCACACCATCTGGCAATATTCTAAACTATAAAAGTTTTTACAATTTAATTAAAAATCCCTACAGCAAATGATCTTAATTCATAAAATGTGTCCTCATGTATTTGTCTTTGTGACATTATTAATTCATTATGCAGGACAGAGATTTAAAAAAATCACTTCAAAATTTCATTAAATCCCGATTATTAGTCCAACTTACAGGCTTTTACATTGACTTTTAAAGTCAACAAAACTTCTGGTATTTTGCTTGAAACAGCATGTTCACAATAGATCATTAACAGTGCTTTTTAGAAATTGAATTTTTCCTTGCATACTTGACAGTTACTTAATATACCCTTAGTTTTTTGTCTTTTATTTACCTTAATCCATATGTATCTTTTTGCCCTCGTCCCTGATCCTTGCATGGTCAAGGAAAAAGGGCAAAAAGATGGATTTGTGTTATTAAATACAATATTCACCAAACTCCTACCTTCACCGCCATCGTCAGGATAAAAGTAAACTCCAAAATCCCTTCCCGTTGAGTTCAGGTTGAATGGAAATTTGCAAATGAGATTCCTTCTGTCTACTGCAATGCATTCTGCTCCTGTGCTTCCTGCAACACACGAACTCACTTATTCAAATTATTTTACTTTTAGTGGTGGAACGTTTTCTATACACCTGTGCGACATACTATGAGACATGTGAAAAGCATTCCATAGAAATGCATCTATCTAACAATCTAACAAGAAAAGAAAAGAATTAAGACGAATAACAGCCTGGACATGTTGTTATATTTTACTTGGATACTTTAGCAAAGATTTGGCGAATCTTAGGTGGATGATAAAGACTATGTAATTACGCAAACACGAAGCAAGTCACCAAAAAATAATGATCGTATAACGTAAGTCACTTTTTTATCCGTGAAATTTCAATCCTTAATAGCTCCTTATGAACTATTTTCAAAGGCTGAAATTTGTAAATAAATGTATTATAAAGGAGGAAATTCAAAAGATATTAAAAAACGCTGTGTTAGCTATTAACATGCCTTAGCACATTTACTGTCAAATAACCATTTCCAACGCAAGGAAATCATCATACTTAATCATGTATGAAAACTTAGTTCGAATTGTATGTGCACTTGACGAGTTAGGTTATCTTCATCAAAGTAAAACGTTCACACGTTTATTGGATTCATTCGGACGATTACAAAGCGTACAACTCAATGGCGTTGGAAGATGCTCGGTTTTTGGGAGCAATGGGGTGGGAAGGACTATGTTGACAGTGAACGACAAAGCAAAACAACATTTTTTAAGTTGATGGCGCCTGCACCTTTTGTTATTCTGGTTCCTACTCCAGTTCACATAACACAGATGCATGCACTGCTCTTTCTTTATTCACAAAAGTAAAAAAAGCAAAACAAAACCTCCAAACACTCACAGAATTTTATGGGAAATGGCATATGCGGGTGTCAGTGATGTGTGTCATGACATGTAAATTGAGAGTATACAATTTACAACTGTACTAACTGAAGTGAACTATAGTGACATCTACAAAATAAGTATGAAATGATTATACCGAGTGAAGGCATGCTATCAAAACGGAATCCGAGGTTGACATACACATCGCCCACATGTTGCCTGTTCAACTATTCGGGAAAGCCCTAACACAAGTCGGGTGTTAAGTAGGGCGGTTAACTCTAGTGAGCCCTTGTGCCTTTGAACGGATTTAACATTCACTAGTTATTAGTGCACACTAACATACAGCTATACACACTGACAGTTATACCTCCATAACTGAGGGCGTTAACCCTGATCCCTGACACACCTACAAGCATCCATTATGTCTCCCGCTAAAAGATATGCAAATTATAATCAAGATTTATTTACATTATTTAGGAATTTATACTAGTTTTAATACTATTCTATTAATATAAGGCATAAACTTTAGTGTTTGGCACTATCTAGCACACAGGTGACCAGTACAAATTTAATGATATTGCGAAGGGCAATTATTGCACTGATTATATAAAGATCAGTACAAGATACTATATTCAGTACTAACTTGGAATATCACTTTTCTAAACTCGACATACACGCATAAGAAACATCGCCATTCACATAAATATTGTAAACTCGCCACGTCCCGATTTCACAGATTCGCTTTCTTATTAACCCATATTTCGTTTGCTGAGGCTTTGGCAACTGTAAATGGCGATCACATCTTCTTCTTCTTCTCTTTCCCTCTCTCTCTTTCTTTCTCTCTCTCTCTCAGCATAGAATGAGTTATGCATGAAAGTAAAAAAAGGTTGCGATAGAAATTCTTAAAGCTCTTAGAAAGCTGAACTCAAATTACCCATCCATCTTTTTGGACAAGTTCCTTTCAGAATTCAAAGACCGTATCATATGTTCCTTTAAACGAATCCCAGACATTTAATCCCCAGACACTTAATCCCCGATACTTAATTTCCAAGACACTTAATCCCGAGACACTTAATCCTCAAAATGAAATTTCAACTCAAGAAATTATGAAGTGAATGAAAAAATTAATTATGAAGTGAATGAAAAATTTAATTATGAAGTGAATGAAAAATTTAATTCAAATTCAAATAATTATTTTCATGTAAACATCAAAATAAGTTTGACAATTAAAATAATACTTAACTTCAACATTTATAACATTGGGGGCATTTTTGAGGATTAAGTGTCTAGGGATTAAGTGTCTGGTCACCGTTTAAACAAAAAAGACAAGATTGAAAAATCTTGCCTTTTTCATTAATCGAGCACTACCTCGCTAAGAGGATTGATTTTGATGAAGGGATTAATAGTTTCGCTAGTCAAAAGGCTCGTAAAGTGCCTCTGTATAGGTTAAAACATTCAATATTCTGTGCTTTCAATATAACGTATAGGTTAACATTATTAATGACAAAATAAATTTTTTGCTTTCAAAATGTTTATTATTAATATTATTACTACTATTATTATTATTTTGGGGGCATAAATGGCAGGTCCGCACCAGGCAGTAAATACCCTCGCTACGCCACTGGAGGCACTGAAGCAGAGATTAGTTAATGTTTCTTTTTGCAACAGTAGTCACCTCTTTATGAATGGGAATATTTTAAATGCAACAGAGTTGATACGTGCATGATAAGTAGTGTGGGTGGGTGGCTTTGTGTATGTGTAAAGTTCCACTGCTGGATGGTCACAGGCATTCTATATGGAAATCTACATCTGATTGTTGTTGAACATGCTGCTTTGTATTACCAGTATGCATATATCATAATGTCATAGTAACTATGAGCCACTGACATTAAAAGATATCGTGTAGTATCGTGTCTCTCTCTCTCTCTCTCACACACACACACACTACTGCCCTACATTCCTTATCTTCGCACTTTGCTTAACCTACGTTTCCAGCTGCGCAAAAGGGTTGTGCAAAGTAAAGGACACAGAGATTTTATGTTATAAGCTGATAGCGCTCCCACTCCAAAAATAACATACTAGAATTCTAACTCTCTAGAAGCACGACGAAGATTTAAAGAGAGAAAATTTATCATAAAATGCTGTTGGAAGCATGACAATATCATTGAGATGCAAAAACAATTTTCAGAACAATTACAGAACATTTTCACAAAGATCCATGAACGTGACGCACTATTTATCCATTTCGCATTTAACTATTGATTTTATAACTAAATATATCTATTGTCATTATTGTCATTTAAAGAGAGAGTGCATTTTTGACCATGTATTTATAAGTTTGAACAATTAATCTTGTTTACATATCGATAAACACTGCATTTATTGTCCTTTTAAGTGTGAGTACATTTTGGGGATGCCTTGTATTATCAAAACAACATGTTTATCCTAATAACAACGTTAATCTTAATTCATTCGGACAGTGTTAATCTTAATTCTAATTTCCTATTAATAATAGACTAAAATATAGTCGAAATGTTTTTCTCTGTCAGAGAGAGAGAGAGAGTCGATGTCTAGGTGTGCGTCCCTGCGCAACCAGGTGTGGAGATGTGCTGGTGTTTTTAGTGTTGCTAAAGTAGCAACGCAAAATATTTAACGTACTTATAAAATGTGCTAAGTATTAATTGGATAAAATATAAATATCATATAAATATAAATATAATACATACTAAAAATGTCGCACTTACCAATGGCGGCTGCACGAAGTAGCAGGCAGTAACACATTACCTCTTTCATCTTGGATTGCATTGCTCAATCGTAGGCTGCAAAGATCATTGCAGGTTAAATAAATAGTGCATGGATACTGCAAATGATATGTCAGTGTTAATACTGCACACATATATTTAGTGCTGCAAAAAAGGATGAACTATGTTGCTAATTAGTAGCTACGTGCATACACGAGTCTGGGCTGCGTTCTGTCTTGACATGCAAGGGGTATAAGTAATCACAACTGGCTTGTTAACAGTTTCAGAGTATTAAGGTCTTAATCATTGAGCAATGGCGAATATTTTCAAAGCTACACCTCCATACGTGTTCTTACCTTTTCCACAATAGTCCACAGCCTCCTTAATGAGAGAGAATCGGACGTTTTAAAACTCCTGCCTGACTGAGACCGCAGGGGGGACAGACTAACCTGTTTTCTCTAGAGCAGCTATCGTAAACGAGTGTTCCTGATAGGTCGAAGATATTGCTGTGGCAGGTAGCGTAAGGGGTGTGTCACACGAGGCACAAACTCTTTCGAACGTGCTTGTCAAACTTGCTTCTACTAAAAAGTAGCAATACCACAAGAACAAACATTTTCCGTGAACGACAGTCGAAGAAATAAATATATCCAATGCCAATAAACAACATGTAACTTTAGGATATGAGACTAGTCGAAAATAGTCATTAACTGTGAAAGTGTATTTTCTTGCATTATGAATACATCTTTGCTTTTGATTGTTGTTGTTGACAAGAATACTAAAAGAGTACTGAGAATACCTGCATAGGGAGATACAGATTTGATAAAATAAATGTTTAGTCAAATATTTTGGCCTTTACAGAACTACCAGTGGTTGGAAAAAGTTTTAGTTACATATATTATAAATCTCTCGCTAATTTTTTTCATATGTTAAGAGAAACAGACCTATAAAAGAATAGAAACTGTAAGCTCAACAGCTTTTTATGATACTCTGTATTACACGGGGGTCTCTGTGTGTATGTGTGTGTGAGTGGTGGGGGAGATGGAGACAGAGACTAAGGCTATTTTATGGCAAAGAAGCCGGGTCTCTAAACAGGCGCCACATGCAAATTAAGAACAGCGTTCGCAAGATGCGATCTAAGTCCAGACAGATAATACACGAAGTACAGCAAACTTTAAATTAAAAGTAGCTTTGTCTTACTTTTTGCCACCTTAAAACGTGTGACCTAACCCTAAGTGAAATATTCATTCGCAACTAGTACGTGCTAACTGCTGCGGTCTATTCATAGCAAACACGAGTGAACTTTGAACTCAGCCTTTTATTCTTTTAATGTGACGCGGCAAAATCATCGGGATATCCTCGCGTGACCCCAATGATTCCTACCAAGTGTCTGGTGAGACATATGAGCCTGTTACTCATGACGTTGGACGCGGTGAAGCAAAACAGCAGCAAGTATGCAGTGATTAGCTCACGGCGTCAGCTCGGCACATGGTGACCGTCATTACTTTCTCGAAGCTATGCTAAACTTTTATTTGTTTTATTGCACCGTTCTGTGTCCTTGAAATCTTGAAGCCAAATGGGCGTTGTTTCTCTGTTACATGGGTATAAAATAAAAAAAATGTGTGCGCTTTCAGATAAGCTTTTGTGGTTATATTTTACTGTAATAAGTTCTTTCTTTTGTGTGCCTTGAATCATGCCTGTGAGACCAGGTTCTTCTATAGTTGTTTGCATTTGTTGTGCATTGGAGTTACAGTGATACTGAACAACCACAGTAGGGGTACGTCAAGGATGGATGTCCTCTATCACCCGTGCTGTTCAATATATTCTTGGAGAACATCATGCCTGAAGCTCTTCATGACCACCATACCTCAATTTCAATTGGTGGAAGAACAATCAGCATTCTGCGCTTTGCAGATGACATAGATTTGTTAGCAAGGACTAACAACGAACTGCAAGATCTCACCAACAGACTGACAGACAGCTCAAACGCATATGAAATGGAAACCAGCACTGAAAAGAGCAAAGTTATGATCAATGGCAACGGAAAAGCAGAGATCTTTATGAACGGGGTACAGCTCGAAGAGGTAAGCAGCTTCAGATACTTGGGAGCCACCCTCTCCAAGGACGGCAGCTCCACGCAAGATATCCGCATCAGGATCGCAACAGCAACAGCAGCAATGGCTAGGATAGATAAGATCTGGCATAGCCACAAGATAAGGTTCACTACCAAGTACAGGCTATAAAAATCCCTGGTAGTGCCGATCCTGCTCTACAGATGCGACACGTTGACTCTGCTCGCCGAAACGGAAAGAAGAATCCAGGCATTCGATAACAAATGTCTGAGGAGGCTGCTCCGGATCTCATACAAAGAACATAAAACCAACGACTTTGTAAGAAACAAGATTGCCACATTGATAGGACACCAGGAACCTCTACTATCAACAGTCAAGCGACGTAAGCTGGTCTTCTTTGGTCATGTAACCCTGCACGACACCTTGTCAAAGACTATCCTTCAAGGCACATTGGAGGGTGGCCGACGCCGCGGTGGTCAGAGGAAGAACTGATTTACGAACACCAAAGACTGGACTGGTCGTCGTGTACAGGACCTGCTGACTATCACCCACAATTGACAAGAGTGGCGGCTCCTGTCAGCTGCCGCGTCTATCCATGTGGCCCCCCCCCAACGCCAGGTGCCAGGCAAGGGACGACTGACTGACTGACTGGAGTTTTTTTTCAGTGCGGCTCTCAGAGGGCACACCACTTTCCATGTCTGTCTTGGTAAAGGACAGAATTTTCAACACTCTCTACTGATCTTCTCGAAGTATGTTTTAACTTCCCTTCTATCATCTCCTATGAGTTCCAGTCAAGTGAGTGCCTGATAATGGTGTCAGGTTATTTGTGCATGGTGCGTACTATCCAGCCCCACTTGCCCTTCTTCATGTCTTGACTAGTTAGATTTTGATTGTTTTTCCCCAACAGGTTGATATTGGAGATCGTTTTAGACCATCTAGAGCCCATAATATGGCATATGCATTAGATGATGACGGCTTGGAGCTTGATATTGATGGTGTTTGTTACTCTCCAAGTTTCAGAACCCTACAGTAGGACTGCCTTCACATTATTGTTGAAGATGAGGGTGTTGCTGTGGAGCGGCAGTGCTCGAGATTCCAAGATGGAGTGTAGGTTGTTGAAAGTATGCCTGGTTTTGTTGATGCGGCTTTTTGATTTAGTCCTCCGCTCCCTCGTCCTTGTTAACAATGGTTCCCAAATATGTTAAGCGGTCTGTTTCCAGGATGCTCTCTTCTTGAAACTGGAATGGGAATTCCTGCTTGCTACTGATTCTTATCATTTTAGTCTTTTGTTAGCTTTGCATAATTTTAGAAACTGCTTAAGGTCGTCTGAAGCATGTAGCGTCCTGGGAGAAAAATTCCCCGACCACACATCAGTCAGTTTGGTCCCAGGTCATTCGCACTTAAAGGGCCCTTTTAGAGACATCTGCTGCTACTGGAAATGGGTCGAAAAGACTGTCTAACCCTCAACTGAGGTGTTTTCTTACCGCACGTCATAATGTCATCGCTGAAAACTCGGTGGAGCAGAAAGTTTCTAAGCTTAGGGTCGTTTGATACCAACAAGCGAGTGCTTACCCACTGCACTATCGGGCGTCCTGGGCTAATGTTTAGTCTTCCTAAATCGTTACTTAGTCATTGCCACTGGAAGGGTCTATTAATAGCTCTTTCTGCTTACAAGTTCAGTAAACCATAGTGCTGAGGAGAGGTGAAGGACTTCGTCTAGGGGCTTCGTAGTTAATGGATTTCGCTATAATATTTGTGTGTAGGAGGGCCGGTGTAAACACTTCAAATTTAAATAAACCTGTCTTGTCACACCACTCAATGAACATTTAAAACGCTTCATAAGTACCTATTTTCGTTGATATATAGAAATCAAAGGGTGTTCTACTATTTAATGCGAAATTTGTTTAAAATATTCGCAAACTTAATCTTTCGGTATGTGGACATTTTATATGGACAGCATATGAAGGGAACTATACAACAAAAAATACAGCATTGTGTTTAAATTTACTCTTTCTCCTTCTGCGACTTTCAGTTTTTACACACACTCCTAAACACACACACACACACACACACACACACACACACACACACACACACACACGAACAAAAATTTAAAAAATTCTTACTCTTCTATTTCTCTGTTTTCTCATAAAGACTTCTTTTTACAAGTATTATATTAAAAATCCCCGTAGTCTAGAAAATAATTGTTATTCTGCACAAGAAATAAATATGAGATGCAGTTTATACAGAACTTGATTAACATTTACATGACAGAAAAATTGTTTTATTTTGAACAACAGTTTAAATTGATTCTGCCTTTAGCTGCTAGATGAGGCTGTAGGTTGTAGCCCACCATTGACAGCTGGGACAGTGACCAGGACCTGTGCTGGGGCACTTCTTCTGTTTTGTGTTGTCATCTTCACATCTATAATTATTATACATTTTAATTTTGACCCCAATCACAGCTTAGATGTGTCTTTGCTTGAATATACACAGGCACACACAGCTTCCTAAAGTCTACAGACTATTATATGGTGGGATGATAACAGAAACACATTTGTATTTTTTGGATTGCTCACACCTTTATGTATGATTAAATCTAACTTGTTGGTATGCAGTTGAACTTCATGCATTTTTTATCTAGGGAAATAAAGAGGCTGTATTTTCCGTTAAAGGACAAGATTTCATTACCTTTGAGACATATACAAGAAGTAATTCGGGTTAAAGTTGGTATTTGTACATTTACCTATGATATCCTGTAGGTGCCTTTAATCCTGATTTGACTTGAATTCTTTATTGTAATGAGGAATGCTTACCTGCTAGTGAGTTTGTATTTTCTTCAAATGTATGTCATTTATTTCCTTCTTTATTTCTTTACTTTTACTAAATGAATTTCTATCTCTAAGAGCAATTTCCAGTCACAGGTCCTATGTAACTAATAATAATGAAACTATGTTGAGTGAAATCTCTAAGGTCACGTGTAAGGTGCCCTTGTCTGCTGCAGGTTTTAGGGTTGTCAAGAGCAAAGAAACAGCCCTGGGTCACGGACGGGCACTGAAAAGCGAGAGACTGAACCCCAAAGCAGCTGTCGAAGATCGGAAGGTCAAGCGGGTGACCAGGAAAGGAATGGAGCCGTCCAGGGAAACCTGGGTCGAGGCGCCCGGTGGCTCAGTGGTTAAAAACTCGATTGTTAGCTGCAAACAACCTTCAGCGTGTAAACCTGAACGAAACCAGCCTTTGCGCTGGCGTGACCCATAGAAAAGGTTATTTGTACGCCCGTATGGCGCAGTGGATGTGCCTTGGGCTACAATTCAGAATCTGTAACTCATGGCATTGCTAGTTACCACATCGTTTAGTGTAAAATCAGCCTTTGCTTTTAAACGCTGGCGAACAGGTAATATGAAATGTATTAAAATCGGCACATCGCGGGCAGGTTTTCAAAGGCTCGTAAGCGAATTTAACAGCCTCACTTCTTACTTAACATTCGGTAAGAAAACACATTTATGTACGCATTGTCATTTTCGCTAGGTTTGTTGTGTAGTGATTTGCTCTGGAGGGGCCCTTTTTACAGAGATCTACGGCTTCTGGAGTTGCCTCAAAGCGACCGTCTGACCGTCACGAAAACGCTTTAATTAATCTCAGGAGTCAAAGTGGAGGATGACAACTGGTCGCTTTCCTGCAGATAACTCGATCCATAACCAGATCGACTTTTACCTTTCTGTCGAGACGATTAGAAAGAAGCAACCACAAGGAAAAAGAAAAGGGCATTTCCAATTCGTTTTGATAAACTGGACAAGTGACAAGTTGCCGAACGATACCCACTGCACCATACGGGATACATTGATTTTACTCGTCTCACAATAACAAGGGCTTGACATTCTAGGGTGTTTTCTCACGACACGTTAAACTGTCATCGCTGAACACTTGTGTGGATAGTAAGTTTCTGTAAACGTGCAAATCGAATTAAAAGGCCAAGAAAGTATTCTGTTTATTATATATGTATTTTTAAAAATATGATAAGAACATTAACTCCCAAAACCTTCTCGAATAAAGTCTGCTGTACTTACTTCCCTTAATATCTCATATCTACTTTATGGATTGAGCTAAAATAAACTGAATATGTTTTATTATGCCACGATCTTTGTGTTTGATAATTTCATCTGTCGAGCTGTTTTGTTACCAATACAGTTATTGCCTGCAGGTCCAGTTTTTATATCTCTGTTGTTTTGGAATATGACTCTTGCCTTTTTGGATTATGATCGGAAGCTTTATCTGAATCTTACTCTAAAGTATCATCCGAAATAATCTCTAATGATAACAGCCTAACATTTTATGAGGTAACTTTTTTTTCTTTTCTGTGAATGATCAATGCAGAGATAAACAGGAATTTAATAGCAGTATCACAACATTACACCAGTGCCATGAAGTCCAGACCATTTTCATCATTCTTTTTCTTTTTTTCGTTTTATATACTTAGACCTTTATCTTATTAACTCGGTACGATGCGTTTTACTTAAGTTATCGTTGTATTCGTCGTTATACTTGTCATCTAACACAGATTGAGTAGATGTCGTTGACTTTTGACCAAAGGTATGTCACTTCGACAAATTTTTGCAGCATCGTTACTTTCCGTGGTTACCCTTACGCTTTTCCGTCTGTGGATCTCAAGTGCGAGGAAACACCGCGTAAGTGTAAAGAATGTTAAATGATGGATCGCAATCTAACTATCGTGAATACTTTTATTTAGTCCGGAATTGTGCCACTTTTTAACACATATTAATAAGACATCTTTTTACGAAAGCCAGCCTGAATTCTGAAGACTGGAAAAATTACAGATGTCTAGTCTCGCCTTTCTCTCAATAATACTTAAAATCATTATCATGCAGCAGTTCATGGATCACGTGGAGACTAACAATAGCCTCGAGCCCTATCAATCAGCCTATGGTAAGCCATGCAATACTTAGAAAGCTTTAGTTCGAGTGATGAATCCTCTTTTGAATAGTCTGACAATGGTGATGTTTCAATGTTCCAACGCTTGAATTTTTTTTCGGGGCTCAACGCTATTGAACACGTGATTTCGACTAAACCCCTTTATCGACTTTGGGGTTTGGCGCTCAGAGATTAGCTTGCTCGAATCATACCTCCCTCGATGTATGCAGTTAAGTTTGGCCCTGGTGTTCGGTACAGTATTCCTCAGAAGTTCGTGCTAGGGCCAGTTCATTTTTGGATGCTCATGCAAACTTTTTATAATCTCTATGCAGATGGCTGACCTGGTCGTCTTAAGGGAATTTGATGTTGTATTTATTTTGTAGAAGAATTGATGAAGGCTGATAATCTGAAGATAAATGACGATAAAACATCAACAACGTGCTGATTGGTACATAATACAGACCGTAACAGGGAAGTGCTTATTTTTTAGAATCATTAGTTCACATTCTCTGAATCCGTACCTAACATTAGTTTATACCTAGAATCACAGAACACATCGACCAGCTTTATAACACGGAGATCTTGCTGACTAACATGACAAGCCAAGCACAGTTCAAAACAATGCAGTCGGCCTAGTCGTTCTTTCTCTACAGCAATGCTAAGGACACGTCACTTGTTTCCAATTAGTAGTACAAAATATAGAGTACAAAGTGACTGCCCTCTATTTTCAGACACTTAAGTGAAACCCCTTTGATAAGACAGAAGTAGGGCCTAGCAGGATACACAAATAAGAGGACAAAAGTGAACTTGAGTTCCCGTAAGAACTGTCTTAAATGAATAGGGTGACAAAGATTTGTATTTTTCGCTTTGGGTAGGCCTGGGTCCTCCTAAAGTGCTATTTTACCTTGTTGTGCACCTTGTGGAGGGCATTTGGGAGACGATGTTTAGTTTCGCCTCACTTCTGGTAAATAATGATAGCAATTACACGTATCCATGAGTAATGCATTTGTGTCAATGGATTATATTAAAAGTTTGGAGTCTGAAGTAAGGATCCTGGTTTTAAAAGTCTTATAATGTATGGACTGCCCATATATCTTCATTCTAAATTCACACACAGTGTTGCGTTCCAGGTTAATTCAGTTACTGAAAGGTTTCCAACTAACTGAAACCTATGACTGAAATCAGCATAAAAGCAAGAATCACTTAGATTTTCTCCATTTACAACAAAACAGCACATACTGGTGTTGTTTTGGTACAAGTCTTTGCAATCAAAAACGGAAGTTTTATTTGGGTCTTCTGATTTGAAGATTTGAAATAAACCTGGGATGAGCTGTTTAAAGGCGACTAATCTCTACGTTTTAACTCGTAATGCGATAAAGATTTTCCTGCAATTTACTATACAAACTACCCAAATTTGAAATAATGCATTTTATGGTTGAAATAATAGAAATTTGCCAAAATGAAATTGTTTCAATTTCCTTTAACTGGTGAGTGTCAGTTCTGCACGCTGCCTTCAGTTAATAATGACTACGGTTTGTTTGTTTGTTTTGCTTACGTAGTTGTCCAAGGTCAATGCATTTCACATTAAGACAATACAACTCTTTTATAATTTTACACACACACACACACACACACACACACACACACACACACACACACACACACACACACACACACACAGAGCATTAATATTCATTTTATACTTCTTTTATTAACATGTTAGCTTTCCAGCTTTTCAGCTATAACTTGTTTAAATACTCACGGGTAGAGTATAGCTTGACAAGTTAAAACAGCGACAAAACATCGCGAATAATGTAACTTCTGTAAGCAGATCATATTTTTCTGTTCCTTGTATGTTGCCCATGTCTTGTTCTTGTTTGTACGCGCTAAGAGCATACTTGTGAGTATGCAATTTACAAATTTTTGCATTTTATTATTGAAGCAGTTTATATGGTATCATAATCACAACGTCAACAATAAAAAACAAGTCAAAGGCTAGGACCTAGAAACAAGGTAATTAAAAAATAATCTTCTGCACCACCAATTCAAAGCTCAGTAAATAAACACACACTGGAAAAAACTTATAAAAAACAAAAGAAAATAAAAACACAAATCAAACCAAAAATCTTTCGGACCACTAGGTATCAGTGGGTGAATAAAAAGCAGTCTGGTTACTTAGAAGCAATGTCATCAAGACCACTAATAATCAAGCAGTAAAATTCAAAAGTAGTTAGCTGCCAGCCACAAAAGAATTTTACTTTAAGCTAGAGGACATGCTACCTATGTGTAGGAGAATCAGATTAAGATTTCAGTTAATGTGTATATGCTTCTGAGTGTAAATTTAGTTTACATTTTATTAAAGGCCATTTTTCACTAATCATCTCAATGCCACCATTCATTAGTAGAAATAATTCTTGTCTTTGTAAGATATTTGTAATGTTTTTGTCGTAACATTTTGTACCCAAAAGATTTAAAAGAGTATTGCATTATCTGATAGGAAACGCAAATTTGGTGCAAACAGAAAAGGATTCCTCTATTACAGCACTCCTACTACTTCATACATTGTCTTTGGGTACAAAATGTTAATTCCTAGGTCAGATAAAAAATACATTAACAAGCTGTATCCACCATCAATAACATGCCGAATGTATCTTGTTTACAAAGCTATAGATATATTCAGTTGCATATTCATCTCAAAACTTGTTCAGAAGACTAACAGACTTTGGTACAAAACTGTTCTGTTTCTAATTATACGTGAATGAGGAGTGGGAAAAATACATGTTTATTATTTCTTTGCAATAAGTTACTGTGTAGCTGCTATGTTAATATCACCAGCAGATCACGTGGCCACTGAGCATCGGGCTGAAAAGTGTATGAAGTAATTCAGTCACGGAAAAGAAAGTCATGACTCCGGAAAGAAACGCACAACTATGACGAATTTAACATTTTGTAGTCATAATAAAAAGGAAATAAATACACCAAGACATCAGACAACTGCGTGTAAGCACCTCTCAGAATTCAAGATGACAAGGAAGCTAGTGTAGATGGCAGGAAGGTAACACGAACGTAGACTCAGATGGATCTGAAGCGGAGAATCGTAGAAGTAGACAAAGAGTGAAGAAGAAAGCAGATATAGTTTGTAGTAACTGAAAGCTATACACCCATAATCACAATAGTATGTAAATTCATCCAGTAAAGCCGTAGATGAAACAAGGACGAAGTCCTCAGAGAAGACAGTTATCTTGCATCCCAGGAGGTACTAAGAATTATACAAGCAGCTGCTTAAAGTACAGCTCTTTCATGTTTTCAGACAGCATCGCAGAGCTTTCATCTCCTCTGTGCCGGACCCCGTGTACAGAGTGAGGAGGCTGATTTGTGTGCTGTTGTCTGCTTGCTTGAGTGTGAGAAGTTACAAGCCCAAGTTGTCTTACTGCTCACTTTGATGCAACGCACACTAGTCACATAATGGAGAAACTTCATGAATAAAAATCTGAGATTAGAAGAAGAGAAACACCCGTGGCATGCAGAACATCTGCAACCATAATGAGAATAGACAAAATAAAGTGAATAAAACGAATAAAGTGAAAGTCCGTAATATACCAACGGAGACTATTCAGTATAAAAATGCAGATTGCAGAAGCAGACACACAGTGAAAACCCCTCTACAATCAGAAAACACATACACATGTTGTTAACTCACCGACCTTTGTAAATGAAGGTCCGTGTAAACAAGAAAATTATTTTCCTTACACGCACATTCTAACAATTATTTCCCTTCCATACACTAAGCAATTCATTCATACACGAAAACATTAAATTAATCTTATCATGGACAAACGCATCCGTAGAAGTGTACAATTACAGTCCAATTACAGTACATTCAAGAAAATGGACTGTAGTGTGGTTTGATAGAAATGTTATTACTTTGTGACTTCAAAACCGTAACCTTCTACCAATAAAAAATAAAAGAAAACAAAATTTAAAAAAGCAATTTGTCCACAAACAAGGCATTTTGATGCCCTTTACTGACATGTATTACATACTAAAGTATATAGAGTTATACACTTGCAACAATGCAATATTTTGTCTTACTAAATAGTCTTAAATGGTTAATCTATTATTATTTTTAGTTTGAAAGCTACATTGGACTGACATGAGCTACAGGATCGTCCATAAATAGTAAATCTAATCATCGTGTTCTGACAGACTTTAAAAATGTTTAAAAATAAGCCCTGTGTGTGTGTGTGTGTGTTTGTGACGTGGTAGGTGCATACTTGATTTCCTTGTTGTAATTCTTTTGATCTCTATATATATATATGTATGTGTGTGTGTGTGTGTGTGTGTGTGTGTGTGTGTGTGTGTGTGTGTGTGTGTATATATATATATGATATATGCTACTTGCCAACTTCTTTCTTTTTTTTCATTGTTGAACTAGAGCACATTCCCATATTCAAATTGCCCACTGGGACAAATAAAGTTGGTCATTGTCATCGTCGTTGTCATTGTATTTACATCTCTCCTGTACTTCTGCGTTGACATTAAAATATCACCGCTGACACTGTTGAACGTTTGGGCAGGAGAGTGGTTGTTGAAGGATGTGTATCAGTCAGTACACACAAATTGCTCGACAGTAGTTTAGTTTCACACCTGAGTGAGGTGATTGCCGTCTGACCAGCAGGAGAAGAACGCTGTGGCCACCCTTTGAAAGTCGCTTTCTTTCTGCTGCAACACTTACAGAGAGATTCTTACGAGTTAGATGATTGTGTATCGGTGAATGAGCAGCGGTTTAAATCAACCAGTTTGAGTATATAGGTGTGTCAGGAGCTTCACTTTCCTATTTTTCAATCACATTGCTAGAAACTTCGCCTGCCTAGGTCTAACTAACATAGGCACAAGTCAAGAAGATGCCTTCAAACTGCCTGCAGAAATACTAGCGACAAAAGAAAGGGATGTAGTTTTAATACAGTTCTCACTGAGCTGTGTTTCTTACAGTTGGCTCCTTGAACTCGCGGTAAGCTATATAGTCATTACAGAGAAGCAAAGTCTTTAGCTCTCATCGTCAGTAAACGACTGGTTATCTACTTCAACTGACATTCCTCTGAAACAAAGAAAGTTTTAAGGAAGGAAGATATACTCCAAGAACGAAGAAGCAAAAAAGCGACCACAAACAACGAAAACTATAAAACAAAATTTAGAAGTGCATTTATGTATGCATAAGAATATAAGTGCACGAAAGTGTTTGTGAATATTAGGCCAAGCAAGCGTTTTCTTACGTTTATAATGCACTCGTCGATATTCACGCTGGTGTAGCTTTAGTTTTTGACTACACAGGCTGATTTATTTGTCAAATATCATCCCAGCGACTGAAGTTATTGTATCTGCCTCTATAATATTTGGCCAAACAGTTAAATCATACTTACGATTTCACGTAACTTGCTCCTGAAACAAACACAATAAACGTTTATATTTTCCTTTTAATCTTAAGAGATATCAATCCATGTAACAGAAAATCATTGTTTAATTCAAAACTTCATTTTTTAAAGGTAATGTTATTCTTTCGCACATTTTGCTCACACGTCTTAATGACGAAATTAAATTGTACAAAACATTCTGCAATGAAAAAGAAAGAATGTTTATCTGTGTGGTTTGAAAGCGCTTTATGTTTTGGGCGCAAAACTACAATCTGCTTATACGAGTACATTAATTTTCTTATTCAAGAAAACATATACTAACTTTTCTTTGCACGTCTTTTACTGTACGTAATTATGATGACTGTGCCTAGTATGCAGATGACAACAGCTCCAGAGACACAACCAGCAATCACCGGTGTATTGTTCTCTGCGTTTAAATAAAAATCATTCGTTTGAACTGCAGGTAATACATGTACTACAAAGCAGTCCAGATTAATAAGGGATACAAACAAATCTTTGATGATAATTTTCGTGACGCAGGTGGAGTAGATATTACCAACCATTAACAATGGAATTGAAATTCCAATCTGATAGCTAGATGAAATCTAATTAATGTCTGTACTGCAGTGATCGTTATTCCTTGGTAAAATTGCCCGTTACATTTACACATGGTGGCTGTTAGGAATTCTGATCATGTCGTTCACACTCACACGCACACACCCAGAGTCACTAGCGCGATCTTACTACAAAGCAAAAACAATTGCCTTAAGGCTGTCCAGACAAGGATTATAATTTCTAAGGTCACAGCAAAATCATCACACATACATGCACAACTCAAAGTCCGAGGGGTCAAGGCCGCCTGACTATCACAAAGCAAAAACTATCAGCACATGAACGCCTGGGCTATGGTAAATGCATTACATATTAACATCTAAATTAAAGAAAGGTACTAGCTCTTAGTTTTAAAAACTCAGTTAAACATCCACCAAGATTCTCCTATATGCATTGGATACGTTTACAAAGAGAATAAAGACTAACACACAGTAATCTGGTATCCAATGAAATCCACACACAGTTGCTTTACAGCGAGTGGAATAAAAGTCAAGCGAAAAAAAATCCACATCGTCGCTTCTGATGAGCAGGTAAGTTCCACACAGCAGTCAGGGTCAGCGAAAAGCCACATAGTCGCTACTAAGGATCGAGGGACGAATGAAAAATTTACACAGCAGTTAAGAGTTAGTGACAGACAACACAGTCGCTTTTAGTGAAGGTCAAATGTAAAATCCACACAGCAGACAAGAGTTAGCGAAAGACCACATAGTCGCTTCCCGATACATTTTATGGATTAAAATCACATCCCACCACAGGTTACGTTACAGCGGCTTTCCACACAGATTCCACATAGCAATCTCCTCACAAAGTTGTTATATACAGAAAGGTACCAACCACACAGTCATTTGTTCTCCCCTACGCACTTGTCTCACTCTTATTGCTTCCCCCATCTTTCTTTTTTCCCGCCATTCGCCTGCCAAGGGAGAAGACCCCCTTTTGTTTACATGTCAGGGTGCATTTCCCTGACAGTGGCGCCACTGCCTCGTTCAAACGTGTTATAAGAGGGTGGTTTCATTTGTCTTCAGACGTGAATAACATTACAACTATTCATTACAAAAGTCGACCTGAGAGTAATTATTGCAAAAAATGTCCCCTTAAGTTAAATTGATCAGAGAGAAGTTGTGCGTCTGTATTTTATGGCTAATGGACAACGAGTACAAACTGTCTAGTATAAATATTACCGCTTACCTTTGTCATCATTATTATTTTCCTGTGGGGATCCTTGAAATTGATTGTTCTGGATTTCATGTTGCTTTTCTTGTCGCCATTCGTCAGATCGACAGGGTTTTCCGTTTTCATGTGCGAGGCTCTCAAGCTTACATTTGTATGTTCCATTTGCACTTACAAATCGTGTAGGTACACTGATTTCAGCGGTTTCCGAAACCTGCTGCGTGACATCAAAGCCCTCCTGCTTGAGGCACTGAAGCTTGTGATTCAGCCAACCACAGTCAACCAGCATCTCTGTGCAAGGCATTGCAATTCGAATATTTGACATTCCTTTAAGGCTTGCAATTTTGAGCATTAAAGCATTTTACTTGTCGTAAACACAGTTGCTTAACAAGCATAAAATGGGATCAAATGAAATCTAGACATTATTATTATTTGTTTTGCTTTTTAGGCTAGGGCTATCAATAATATCACAAAATATCACATTCTACATGTCAGTCAAAAGTAGAGGTGTGCATATATTTACACTTTAGCAAATCGCGAGTCTGTTTTTGCTACTTATACATGTAAGCTGAAAGTTTTAACATCTCTGCACGAAGTCCCAATTAATATTAGACAGCGGCAGTTCAATCGTTTTTGTTTACTTAGAGTGAGCACAGAAATAAAAATGTACCTTCAAGGCCATTGTCGAACTGAAAATAAACTGAAAAGTCTGTTTCTGTGTCGTTCACATTTCTAGAAAATTTACATTTTAAGTTCGTCCTTTCAGATGCATCGCAGTTTGTGTCTGTGTTCCCTGCAAAGAGCACACACACACACACACACACACACACACACACACACACACACACACGTGCGCAGACAGAAAATAAAATACACAGTATTACACGAGTGGTAAGTCAGAGTGACTTATTAGATTTGAAGTGCATTTCTTAGTAGCGATGCCATGCAATCTGGGTTTTCAAGAAAACAAGAATCTACATTTGTGATGCGTAAGCTTTAAATAAAACTGCAGACGAGTAAAATTCACAAATTACCTTTTTTAAATAATAATCAAAAATTATTGACATTGATCATTGAGACCACAATATATTTAGTTGAAGATAAGCATTGCGAATGCCACTTTACAGTTTAAAACTGCTCTTATCACCTTCCCATACTAATTTCACAGGCGCTGCAACCTTAATTAACTTTTGTGTCATGAGAAATTAAAATATTTACGACTTCTTTTCTTCTGGATTAGCCTTTGTTGGCGGAGAGGGAAGCAATGTTGCTCTTTTACACAAGTTCTCTTCTAGGTAAGGTATCCATTTTACAGCTTAGTCGATTGACGACCTGTCCGCTGCATAATACGTGTATCAAACTGACTGGTTTGCCCACATGCGGCTTCAGAAACCGTTGCCAGTCGACTGTCTGCTTTCTCTGACATGGGTTAGTTTGCTCAGATTTTGTCTCAGCGTGGATAGTCTTCAAAGTTGTGGCACCTCCTTACATGTCTGACTATCGAGGATTTCTATTAGTACAAAGAACAACAGCAACAAAAAAATCATAGAATTTCTGCCGTGGTCCCTTTCCTAATGTAATGTAAAAACTTAAGTTTTCTCTAAACAACATTCAACAATTCATTTCGTTTGCCTACCTCTTTGAAAAAGAGCGAGGAGCAGAGAAAACCACAAAATTACACTCATTTTTAAAGGTATGAATTCCGATGATGGATTGTTCCCTCTATATGCTCTACCTGAAAGGAAAATGTAATTTCATTCAAAATAACAAAAAATATTCTTATTATATAAATATTTTAGCAATTCCATAGTTTATGAAGAACTTCAACGTGTGTAATGCGTAGCCCCTTCGCCTCAGTGTTCTTGCCACTTCCAACTATTCGAAAAGAAACGAAAAATTGATACATTTTTTATATTTGAATCTAAACTGAAAGAGTTTAACGGTATTGTTCTCTGAAATAAAGTTTTTAAAATATAGTCACCGCTAAAGATTATAATGTGGTGTACACTGTGTTCAAGTTAAGTATATAATCTGTGACAGGTAAGCATCCACCTATTTGTCTGTGCGCCAAGGTGCATCCTGGACAACGTCTGAAATGATGGATGCCAAACTCATCATTATCATCTCTATGACAAAAACTCTCGTTTGAGGTGGCTGACCTGACACTGTTTATGGTATGCTGTATTTATCAGGTGGCATAATTGATGTGGGAAATAATCTGAATATAAATGATAATAAATCACCAACAACATGCTGATTGGTACGAGGCACATATCTTAAAAGTGAAGTGCTTACATTTTAGAATCATTAGATCACATTCCTTAAATCAGTAGCTAACCTTAGTTTGTACCTAGAATCACAGATCACATCGACCATCTTTTTAAAACGAAATTCTTGCTGGCCAACGTGACAAGCGAATAATTAAATAAAGTACTCAGCCACTGGTCATTTCCGTAAACTACTTTCCTTAACTGACATCTAAAAAGTCAGTCTGAACAATCTTAGGTCGAGATCAATGCCTAGTAGTAAAAACCCGCCATCAAACAAGTGGAAATAGGTATACAATTTACGTATTTTCCATATTTTCTCTATTAGTTAACGGTTGATGTAATGCTTGTGATTCATAAGTTAAACTCAGAGCTTACGCTCCTTGTTCGCATTGTACCTATCGACTTCTTGAACTATTTCGTGTTTCGACCAGTCATAGGACGTCATAGAATTATGACATGACACTGAATCGCAAAGGGCCTAAGCCGAAACTTGTCGATAGCTGGTTAAGGTAGGTAACCTTGAACGAGCAGCGAAAGGTATAAGCTCGCCAAACCCCCTGTGATGGGGAGGGGTGAGGACCATCGATTCTACCACGGCACGAGTCGATTTGTGTGTGTGTGTGTGTGTGTTTCTATTTTTTACAGACTTGGGTAAAACCTCTTTGAAAAGACGGGAGTAGTGTTGAACAGAATACGCAAATAAGAGGACAAAGTCGACATGAGTACCCTTAATAACTGTCTTTAATGAATAGGGTGACAAAATATTTTACCTTTTATTAAACACTTTCTGTGTAGGCTTGGCTCCTCCTTAAGTGCAATTTCACCTTATGTTGTGCAACTTGTCCAGTCCATTCAAGAGACAATATCATTCGTATCTTGCTTATTTTCGACCCGTATCGGACCTTAAGCTGTTTGAATTCGTGCCTATTTGACACAAGACAGTGTGCGTATACAGAAGACAAAATATACATCAGGGTTATGTCCCATTTAATACATTAAGTCACAATTAAACGCACAGTTTTCACTGTTCCAAATAAGTATGATGTTGAAATTTTACGTCAACCAGTGTATTTTGGAAGAAGCGAGTAAATAAATTAAATACTTACTCACTCGAGCTGTAACTTGCTTCCATTAACTGTCCTCTTAAAAGGGCCTAGGCCATAATTAGTTGGCCAGTTGCCACCTCATGGACTATAAAGCTAGTAGGTGTATTACGATTAACCACGTAAGCTTTACTTCAATCGTTAGTATACAAAATATGAAAAATGTGTAAATCGTGTAACGATTTACACTTGCATGAAAGTAAAAATTTACTACCAAGTACGCGATATAAGAATGATATAAGAGGACTGTACATTGATCTAAATTTCGCGAAGGGCCTAAGCCGAAACTTGTCGATAGCTCTGTGTGTGTGTGTGTGGTTGGGTTGGTTTTTCGCTCAGTAAATGTCACGATGGGCACCTACTTCAATTCAATGTTAGAGGTACAGGTGTCGAAAACATATTATTCTAATTATTAGGTAAGAGTGGCGGGCCCTGTCAGCTGCCGCGTCTTTCCATGTGCTCCCCCCAACGACAGGTGCCACGTAAGGGACGACTGACTGACTGACTGACTTCGTACGATGCGGTGAGGATCGGTTTATTCACGGGTACAATTCCAAGAGCAGGCAGAGTGGCCCTTTCATCGGACCTGGCTATTTTCACCTTGAATTCAGAAAACGTTGTGTTCTTGTATTCCCCATGTCCATGCAGCATCAAAAAGTGTTCCATCAGTTTTGCCTGTGCAAGACTAGAGTTGCTCAACTTGGCATTGCAAATCATGCAGATAGGACGGTGATTCCTATCACGTTGCGTGATACATGTGAATCCATGTTTAACATATTCGTCCGACTACTTTCTTTTTTGCTCGACATATAGTATGGATTAAAATATTAAGAAAGAAACCACACAACGTACGACTACGACAGTCACACGGTGACTACTGAGCACACTAAATTCCCCTCAGCACTGATTGGCCGATTTGCAGCAAGTGATGGTCAAACGGGGAGTGTCATCAAGAATTTACAAAATCAGTCGGGTGTGTCTTGACCTCCGTGGCGGAGGCTCCACCGAAGCCCTGAGACTGACTCACCGAACCCTTATGATTCGATAGAACCCCAGTTAAGAACCACTGCTCTAATATAAAGGAAATAATTTTATAGAAAATCAATGTGACTGTGACAGTATCCCTGGTCTCTCAACCAGAACGTGAATACTGGTCCCGGGGAAAGGGCACGTGGGCACTAGTTACTCAACTCTAGCCGCCCACGTCAACATAAACTGCAGGGGAAAACACACGATAATCACACGTCGATCATTCAGTTGCACTACTTGGCTCACGAGCCCCCACCCCTGCTCTTACCCGAACACAATACTCAACGACGTGTGATTTCAACGTAGAACAATAAGAAAAGATTTATTCATTACAAAAGCATTCCAGACAATGAATACAATCAAATGGACTCGTCTAGGGGGGTCCCAATATTATCCGTGCTAAAGCGTACTTCTGATGTTACAGTGCTGTTACCTCTCTCTATAATTACCATTCACACTCGCAAGCGCACCAACTTAGCTCTGTTACAGCTGGTTTGTTGTGAGTCCAATACTTCTGCTGACTGTCACGACACACTGACGACTTCCCTCGAAGTATTGTCTGATGGTCCGTCGTCTTCCTCCCTCGAACTGCCAACCACGTCAGAAAGCGACGACTACTACTCCCGGCGACACAGATTCGAGCTTTGCCCCACTCCTGGGCACACACGTGGTTTCTTCGACAACTGTAATGTCTCGTACAGCCGCCAAACGAACACCACCAACAGAAGGTCTCAGTCCTTGAGAACCGACGACTTATAGCGGCCTTAACACTTGGTCTCGAGGCAGAAGTGAAGCTGGCGTTAGGAAGCTGACTCGTTGCTCCGTCCACTCTGACATCTTGCCGAAAGTAAGCGAAGTGTGTTCTTGTCTCTCTACTTTTATCCCTACATTCTCACAGATACATACAATCGAGGGATGCCATTGGTCACTCACTCATCATCCAATCAGCAACAAGTATAGCCAATTACGACAAGATGGATCTGTCTACTGACCATTGGCCACGCCTAAGGGTGGCAGCAGACAGGTGTCTAAGCTTCCCTCCCCCATGTCTACTTACTACTTACTGTTTGGTGGACGCGCGTGGATATAGATATAGACATAGACATAGTATATCCTCTGTAAATCTAAACAAGCACAGTTGACTTAAATTGTGTTGATGGAAATCATGATGTAATCCTATTGATGGTTATGTTATGTTATGTTATGTTATGTTATGTTATGTTTCCCTCTGAAATGGGCCGATGGCCTAGTCAATAAAGTGATTCATTCATTCACATTTACAAAGCACCAGACCGGAGAGACGACTCTCTAATATAACTTATTTATCTGTGCGTTCTCATTGTGCTGGTATTTTCTGTAAATTTATCATATCTCTTGGTATATCTTCTGTAAATGTAAAAAGCACAGTGTGACTTAAGCTAGAATACATTCGTGTTGATGTAATCCTATTGTCTGCTATACAGTTTATGTTTATACCTTTGATGGTTTCGTTATGCTCCCCCTTGAGATGGGCCGCTGGCCTATTCAATAAAGTGATTCTGATTCTGAAAGTGATTCTGGTCACAGGCAGGTGCGCGCTGCCCCGAGATGTCTCTCTCTCTCTCCCTAGACTTTGTCGACGTTGGCCAGCCGGCCAGTCGCAATCTTTCAAAACAAATACCCATCTGCTAGACATACGCCCCCTCTTCCTTGCCAAACGGCCTCAGGCTTGTCAACAAGCTGCCCAACACTAAGTGGGCCGATTGTTACCTACCCATTAGAGTCATCTCATGACAATCACTCAGGCAACAAGAAAGGAACAACAAACAGACGCATTACATGTAAAAATACTGCGACAAAGGCAATTCGGGCAGTAGAGAAACAGATAAGGGCAGAATTCAAGCAAAACGTAAGTGTGTACAATAACAGCTGTTCTTATTTCAAGCGAAATGATACAAAGTTAAAAAGTATACCTACAACCGGATCTTGATTTGCGGTAAATACATTTAATTGCCATCATAAATATAATAGACACATTAACTCTTGAAGTCATATATAAAAGAAAGTTTTAACAAAAAGAAGTACATTTTTTGTTTAATAAAGACACTCACCATAGCTCTCTTTATATATCATCTGACAACCACACAAAACGATAGAAAAACTTACAAACAAAAATAATTAGAATTCTCTGAATCAAAATTCAGAACGGAGATACGGAGATGGTATCAAAACATGTCCATTCCTTCACATTTTATGTTGCTTGTCCCTCTTTCTGCCTCATACGAGACTGCGTTGGCAACAAGTCTTGGCAATATCGTATTCTTCTCAAGGTTAGCTGCCAGAGTCAACCTTCACAGCACAATAGAAGGATTTAGAAGACCAGACCTCCAGTTGATGAGTATGCTCACGGCTATCAGTTACGTGTCTTCTCTATGTGCTGTGCATCCTGTAAGTCTTGTTTTATTTTTTCTTATTGTTGCAGACACTAACTAAAGTGATATCATCAGCGAAGCGCAGTTTGCTGACAGCTCTACCTCCTGCACAGTCGATGTGTTACCTTTACATTGGTGCTATTTCAGCATCAGTTAAATTGTTAAGTGGGATTACAATTGTTACTCATGCTTCACGGTAATGAAACAAAACCTAGTAATTATTCAAAATACTTGGACTAGTACTACTCTTCATTTCACAAACACTGAAAGCTGATATCAAAAATACTTAACCCATTAAAAGAAAACAACAACTGATTGTCCTATGGGATAAATAAAGATTATCTTATCCTTAAAGTCATGGAAGTGGGAATACAGGTCTGCTTAAACCATCAAATATAACACAAAGAATATACATGCAGTCAGACAAGCATGCTAGCCAGAACAACCAATCAATGCCCATTCACAAGACAGGAATCTCAAATAACTTACCCAAGTGACATGTGAAATGCCCACAGTCTATCGCTTACAGATGTGGTAAGTGGTCAGTCAACTGGTCGTGGCCATCGACTAGTGAATCGAAAAACTGTTCGATACTGAAGATAGCCAAACTTCAAAACACTCGGCCGAACCGTATTTTCGCCCTTCTCTTTAGATGTAATAACAATCCCAGATCATTAAATCTGCCTGCAATCTATAGTTGCGGCTTACTCTGGTGTTCCAGTCAACACGGCTAAAAACAAAACCCTCATAGGAGGTGTATATGAAAAGTAACGAGACTGCTGTCATAAACAATCTATTTCAATTCCAAAAAAACAAACTACATTGTTTCCCCATCAAAGTACTACCCCTCGAGTGTAGCTGTTGTGATGAATGAGCCACAATACACCTACTCACAACGCCTTGAACATACTGGAGGAGAAGAAGATCACCATACTGGAATAACCTTTATATTCACCTGATTTAGCTCACCCGATTTTTTTCTCACCAAGCTCAAAGAGATCATCAAGGCGTAAGGACGGAGCTGAGAGCACCCAATCTTTCGATCGCCATTTCACGCTGCGCGAGCATCGGGTTCCCTGGTTTTTGCCTGGACATTGATTGGAACTGGACAAATCAAGCTTACAAGATTTTCCCAAGCATTGCCCAAGCCTGGCCAATTCTTGCCTGTTTGCTGGGTTAAAGGGTCTATGAAACCTAATATTATGAACGTATTATCAATGCATTCAAAATCATAAATATATTCAAAACTTTTACTTACTTGGCCTGAAACTGTTGTTTTCGATCGTCGTTTCAGGTCTTCGGTCACCAACTGTGAATTGTAATTTATTGGTTTATTATTCAATTGGGTTCAGTGCACTTGCTTTTACTAAGTTGCTACACGCGCATGTGGGAGTAGGGGTGATATCAGAGCGGTAGCATTGGTGACATCTGTGTGTGTGTGCGAGAGAGAGAGAGAGAGCTAGGGGAGAGAGATTAGGCATAACCAACCAAATAAGAAATCAAAGTAAATTGCACCTATAGAAAGTGTACAACAGAAAGACTAAAAAAACGGCCCACTGTACACATTACAGTACCTCAAGCGATACAAAGCATCACAGTGACTATACACTTCACACTTTTTAGGCTTTTAACAAATTATTAGCATCATAGTTTGCATAGCCATGAATGCATGAAAAGAGTAATTTAGCTCCCTATATACGCAGAAAGAATTAAATGATAGGAATAAGCTTTGTTTTAGACATATCGTGTTATTCATTTCAGTCAAATAGTGTAACACTATCAATTATTCATTAGGCTTACAAGAAAGATAGGAATGATTACTTAATGTATCAGTGCAAATGTGTTAATATTAAAGAGGTTAAATAAAAAAGTAAATTTTCAAACGTTTAATACTTTATTTCGAAAAGTGAGTGTTGTATACAGGTTACAATTTGTTTATAATACTTACACCGAGCTGTGTTACTGATGAGTACAAAGGTAATGTTTGAGATGCCAAGCTCTGTTGTAACATGTAATGTCCAAATCCCTTCTCTCATCTTCGACTCTACAGAAAAAAGCAGGGTCAGGTTGAAGTCTGGGGCATCTCCGCTTAGCTTACATTTTACTTCACTGCTTGCAGGTTGTGGGGACGATTTGGTCATGTGACATTTCCTGATATTGCTTGTGTAGGATTTCAGTCTAAGCGTCATTCCTTCCTTCAGAACTTTTTCCAACGGTAGAATTTCAGTCTCATTGTGAGAAAACTGAGGGAGGCCTGGAAAAGAAGAAAACAGGAAGAACGGAAGAAAAGGACAAAAAGTTGATTGATTGATTGATTAATTGATTGATTGTGACCTAATACTCACATCTTCCAACAAGGGCCACTGATCTGTTCAGTTCTGATCCAGGCGCCTCACATCTGATGGTCGGCCAGACATTATGGCAGCGAAAGTCTCCAAGAGAGAGGATGAGGGGGCCCCGTCCGTTCCTCGTTGAACTGTGCGCGTGACCCGTCTGGTCCAGCAGGTGAACGTTGACAGGAGGTTTTCCATTGATGAAGGAGCAGGAGACGCTCACCTCTTGGTTCTCGTCAATGACATTAGTCTCGTTAACTTCTCGCCCATTCACCTGCAGACTTGTCACTTTTGCCGGGTCTGTGGAGAAAGAAGAACCCTGCCTCTGATGTTTTCAACAATGAATGAAATCTAAACTTGAAATATTGATAACAAATGTTATCTGGTATATATTTGGTATATGATATATCTAGACAGCATATAGAAACGATGAACAGCGGCCTAATGCTTTATACTTACTGCATAAACTGCCCTGCATGATAGCTGGTATTTTCTTACATCTTATAACAATTATTACATCAAAGCCAAAGATAAGCTTTAGCTTACATGTGACTTGCAGTGTAGTGAGTTTGATGACACGTGGTGTAGAATCTTGTCTGTAGAGCTCCCACATGACATCACTATAGGTCCGTTTTACCAACAAGGAGAAACGCATTTCGGAGTTGTGGACATCACATATGGTAACATTTTTCTGGTTTCTGCATTGGGCATTATTTTCAGAAAGCCATCGGCATTTACAAACTCCGTGATAGCTTCCATTTTCGCACAACTTGATTTCAATTGCAAAAACAGAATCATTGAAAGTCTCACTATTTTCAGCTTTTGTTAGATAGATGAAATTAGCTTGCATGTTCTCTTTAACTGTTATTTCCTCGAAAAGTGTTTGCTTCGTCTTTGTTACAGGACCTGAAACAGAAATTATAACAAAATCGTTACTACATGTTTGATTTTTCCACAACGTTAATTAAGGAAACAGCCCTACACAAGAAAAAAGACTGATGAAACGTTGAAAAAATATATTTATTACAATAATTGTTGAAACATAAGTATCATTTAAGGTATCCATCACTCACAAGCAAAAATGTTTGTTTCTTTCCCACGCAACAGTTGCAGCAGTGTTATACTGAATAAATAATAGAGTCTGCCCATGTCGACCAGGACCTGCCTCGCTTACTTCATAAGATGAAGTGAGGACAGATAAGTAAGCACTGAGAATTTGAGCTTAGTCAAGTGCAGATATTGACAGTTTCATATTCCGTCCTCACTTGAAACACAGCTCAGTTTCATTCTTCCATAAAGCAAGTAAGAGCAGAAGACAGCAGAAGTGTATGGGTGAGAGAGAGAGAGAGCTATAAATGTTCTTCAAATAAAAGAAAAGGCTTTGCTGCAATAAGAAAGTGAAAGAAAAACAAACAAACAAACAAACAAAAAGCTGAAGCATCCTGTTTGCATGAGTTTAAAGCCCCTTATGTTAATGATGTTGGGAGCAGCCCTAATTAGGTATATTTCCTCATGCATTTCACAAGAGCAAGTTTTAATTTTAAATAACCTGGACATAGCTGAGGAAGCAGGCATTTTAGATGAAGAAACTGAAACTTACCCTCTAGACTAACAAAATTTTATTGCTGATTTAAATCACCTTTTGCATAAATCAAACCAGCCAGTGTGTATGTGCAAGCATGTATGAATGTGTATGTGTTTTTGTGATGATATCAGTGTGAAATACATCTGTCAAAAACCACTAGTTAAGAAAATGATTAATAAAAAATTTATAGCTTAGTCTTCAGAAACATCATTTTGAGTCTAAGTCATGAACTAGATACTCATATACTATTTGTGTATGGTGTGTGTGTGTGTGTGTACATCTATGTGTGTTTGTCCATCTCTGTGTGCATGTGTCTATATGTGACTATATGTGTCTGTATATTTGTGCATTGGTATGTGTGTGTACATCTCTGCATGTGCATCTCTGTATATGTGTATATGTGTTTGTGTGAGTGCATAATATGTGCCTGTGTTTATATGTGCTTGTGTGTAAATGTGTATGTCTAAGTGTGTGTGTGTGCATTTCTCTGTGTCTCCCTTTGTGTGTGTGTGTGTGTGTGTTTATGTGTCTCCATGTGCTTATGTGCATAAGTGTGTGTGTGTATATATATATATATGTGTGTGTGTTTTGCATACTGAGCAAGTTTCAGCTAGAATGAGGTACAGTATAAAAAAATTATCCTTTTCTCATTATTATGAAGATTTCCTGTGTCTTTGCTGTCTGCATGCAAGTCTGCAAGCACATCATCTCTTCCGGTGGTTGCTCTGGCTATGATGGTAGTTTATATCACTGATTTGCTGGTGGCTGTTCTTCTCAATATCCATCCCCAACCAATAACCTGAATACTTTATTTTATTTTGGTTTTCATCATTAGTTTTCAATGTGTTTTTTTTCACCCTCTTACATATCTTTTAGTTTTTTGCCCTGTACTGTGTAAAATTATAGCCTTCAAAAGGATGTCTTCATTTAGTTAATCTATTCGGAAAGAAATTAGTCTCAGAATTCAGTCATTTACTAAAAATTTAAGTTTTAGTTGATTGCTGAGTGATAGGATCTTGTTAGCTTATGGGCAACCTGCACGTCAACTTCAGGGTGGGTGATTATACCTGACTGGATACTATCAGCCACTAAGAGTTGTAATGAGTCAGAGATTCACCTTGCATAGCCATCAGACAGATTAATCATTAATTTCAGACTAGATCTCTGTTTGAGCTTTAGTGATATGAATGGGTAGTCTCTGAGTATATTTTAATTACAATAAATTGTTGTCTTTGTGTGTACGCATGTGTGTGTGTGTTTGTGTGTGTGTGTGTGTGTGTGTGTGTGTGTGTGTGTGTGTGTGTGTGAGCACAATGTGTTGCTTTAAAAGTAGTAGGGATTTCACGTCTTGCATAGTGGACCACCATATAATTAGCTTAGTTTTCCTATCAATTTAGCTGGACTAATCATGTCTTAATTGTGTTTAATTGTATTTGAAAAAACGAAGAACTTCTTTAAATGTTAGATCAGTTTTAATTCACTTGTGTTGTCCATGCTTCCTGTACAAAGATTTTTATCTGGTCAGAAAATTACTATCGGTAACTTTTAACTTAATTCCCATGATTTGTACAGGTTAGTTTAGGGGGTAGAATGCTGGATGAATGCAGTTATAGATAAAATTTCTTTAATGGAATTTCCTGAGGAACAGCCAGCTGCAAGTTTGCAGTACTGTGTCTGTAGTGATTAGCTCCCTTCCCTCATTAGGAAGATGAAATACATGATCTTTAACTTAAGTGTTCAGGAATGCAAAAATCTGTAGAGATACTGGTGTCTCCATCCCCCCCACACATCAGTTTACTTACAAAGTGACCTGTGGAATGTAATCTTTCAGATATAGCAGTCAAGTACACAAAAGCAAGTATTTGATCTTTCTAATAAGGGTAGGGAGCTAATCACTTCAGACACTGTAAACAATTTCCTGCCAGTCAATACATTCTTATCATTTTTAGAAACTTCAAAGAGGACGAAAAGACTTAATCTAAGCTGCACTTTGGAGCATTGGAAATATTAAGTTTTTATTCTTAATCTTAAAATCACTACTGGGGAAAGTAAATAGTTGGTGATACCATTCATATGAGGTGGATTTTCCCTTAACTTGCAGCAAAAGTTGCGTTAACCTGCTGAATATTCCTATGACTTTAAAAAGATCATAAAATAGACTTTAGAAGACATGACTGCCAAATGATGACGAGGGTTTCTCAGTCACTGCTACTTGGAAAGTCTGTAAAGCTTAACTAGAATTGAGTGAAAGAGCTTGTTCTGTATAAGGAGGGAATAATGAAGATGGGTGCAGATGGTAAAAAAAAGAGTTTGCAAAAAGGATTAAATTAAAGAAAAGCAGCTGAAGCTTCCTTTTACAAAAGAAGCAGTTGACGGTGTTCACAAGATGTTTGATAGGCAAAGTTTATTTTTCGCTAAAGATTTATACATGCTGAGAAACACATACTGGGATATCAAGTAGTAAGCACTAAAGGTTTTGATGACAAAACCAGTGTAAAACAAATCTTTCATCATTTAATCCAACTTAACTAAGCAGAAAATTTGGTCTTAGACAATATGTAAAGAAAACTTCATTCACAGGTTTAAAAATGCATCTTATGATCACTGTGATTTTAGACATTAGGTTGGCTCTATAAGTACTACTGTCAACGACCTATAAAAAATCATGCTTTTCTTTTATTTATTTATTATTAAATTAAATGCCAAATGCTGCTTCTGTTCTTAATAAAGCATAGTTCAATCATATTTTGAGGGTGAATAACATAGGTGCCACAGCTACAAGGTTTTTCACTCTGCACTCCACAACTTGCAGAGAGAGTGCTAGGCAGTGTCCTTGCTTCCCCTTTTAACAATACATTCTTGGTATTCTGATGATTAAAGCACACACAACACTGTATTTCACATAACTAGCCTCTCCTGATGCTATTTTGATACTGAAAATAAAACATGGTATAATTATTATTTGAGTCAATTCAGAAAAAAATTTGAATTTGTTTTGTAAGGTTTCACATTAAGTAAAATCAAGAAAGAAAAAAGTGTGTACAGATATTATGAAGAAGTACCATTTTGAATTATTTTTATGTTCAAAAGTGACAGTTATTTAACTGCTTGCAACAATGAAAAAAATATTATTTTGTGTTTTAGGAATTTGGCACTTGTTCTCAAATGCATGGATTCTCCTTTCCCTGTCGGCGAGCAGTCTTGTTTCACATTGGTAGAGCAGGATGGTACTACCAGAGATTTGTACAGCTTTTACTTTGTATTAAAGCTGATGTTATGGCTGCTCAAGAGAGTTTAACTGTAACTATATCTGACTTTCTAGTCTGGGACGTACTTACAAAGGAGATGTAACTACTCTTAGGACATTTTCATCGTCAAAAACTTGAAGGAGCGAGTAGAAAAATACAACCTTACAACCTCGTCTTAACAAGCCTGAAGGTGAGGCATTGCACAACCAGTTTTATCCCGTGTGACGTGGAAACCATCTCTGGAAACACCAAAAAGTTGCTCATGTACCTAGCCAAAGCAGTTCTGGGGGTCTAAAGGAAACTACGGAAGAACTATTATTTACGTATGCCTGATATCTTGCCAACAAAGATCATCAGAAAACATCAGTCATCAAAGACAGACATCTTACGGAAGGCACTTTTTAATCAACCAGTGGACTAAATACGGCAATGACGAATACGATAGTAGATAAAATGGAAGAAAGACAGTTTTATGTTGAGTACGAATTTACAAGTTTAGCCTGGAAAGCTTAAATCTGCTCGCTGTACGATTTTTGTGGCGCATTCTGAGACCTACTATGTTTAGCCTGGGAGCACGAATTACTTACTTCACTACATGTTGTGACGCAAGCTTGGACATCAACACTGACATGATCCTCCATTAGAGTCAATAACGCCTGTACTTCCTACGGAAACTCAAATCTTTCTCTGTCATCTCTGTCATCCTCACTCGGTTCTATCAGTCCTTCGTTGAAAGTCTCATCACTTTTTCTTTCATCTCCTGGTTCCACAACCTCTCCCTAGGGAACAGCAATATTCTGGTCTTCCTTGTTAATATCTGTTCCAAGATCACCGGAATCAGACAGAGGGACTTGGCAGCTTTCTGTCATCAGCAAATCCTTAGGAAGGCCTCCCGTATCCTCTCTATTTCTGATCATGTGTTGGCATGTGAATTTTCACTCTTGTCATCCTCTCTATTTCTCATCATGTGTTGACATGTGAGTTCTCACTCTTGTCATCCTCTCTATTTCTGATCATGTGTTGTCACGTGAGTTCTCACTCTTGTCATCCTCTCTATTTCTGATCATGTGTTGGCATGTGAGTTCTCACTCTTGTCATCCTCTCTATTTCTGATCATGTGTTGGCATGTGAGTTCTCACTCTTGTAATCTTCTCTATTTCTGATCATGTATTGACATGTGAGTTCTCACTCTTTGTCATCCTCTCTATTTCTGATCATGTGTTGACATGTGAGTTCTCACTCTTGTCATCATCTCTATTTCTGATCATGTGTTGACATGTGAGTTCTCACTCTTGTCATCCTCTCTATTTCTGATCATGTGTTGACATGTGAGTGTTCACTCTTGTCATCCTCTCTATTTCTGATCAAGCATTTCCGACAAGGAAGAATAAATGAGGAAACCTGTCTCAAATCTCCTGCTTGAATTCCCTTCAAACTTACAGTAACCAATACTGTATTATTTTACTTTCATCTGTTTATTTCATTATACATTGATTAGTGACAAAGGCAAAGATGTAACCAATCTCGATATTATCAAGGGAAGTAGCCGTTTTATTCCACAGCAAAAATTTTCAAAACGAGTTAATAAGAAAGCTTTTTGAAATCATATTTTATATCATCCTCTGACAAAACGCTGTCAGGAGTATGAGTTTATGGGACTTATCAAGCGCACTGATCCCACGAACAGTTCAATGTGCTTTGGAGTGATTGAAAGTCATGTTAAAGTCTCAAGAAGCCGCTTAAAATCCATTGAGGTAGCCTGGCAAAAAGTGCTCAAAACAGACGGAGAAACAAATAAATGTTCGATGGACAACAGTGCATAAAGCGGAAAATCTGAAGTCGGAGTTTACAAGACGCTGTTGGAGTCTGGGGAGGGGAGGTGCGGCAGTAAGAAAAATAATCAGGAACATAGTGATAGAGACATTTAATGGAAAGACAGTCCGGCTTATAAGAGATACAGTCGGTGATAGCCAGTGAAGAAAGAGCAGGTGTGATGGTCTGTCATAATGAGTCTTATGCATCATAAGCACCAGACTGGTAGCAGCGTTCTGAATATAGATTTATATCTAACAGGATATCTTGGTCAAACAGCAAGTCTACAGAGAGATTCTGCTGTGTTTGTTTCGCTCAGCACGCGATAAGAGACGAGGGTTGTGGTAGGACAAATCGTCGCTGCTTCACCACAGCAATTTACCCGCTCAAAACGCCCTTGGGCCAGTTGCACAACATGTTTCTAAACCTTAAAACTGTTCTAAAGAAGCAAAATCTCTTCTTAGCCATTTTGATGCATTGCAGAAGAACATATAAAAAATTGTACTGACAGGACGGACAATCAGACTTAAACAACTTTATCTTACATAAAGCAGTTTTAGTTTCAAAAATTCTAAAATTGTGTTGTACACTTGAAACTATTTATCTAAATAGAGTTAAGGCCTAAAAGTGTTTAAAATTAGAAATGTGTTGTGCAACTGGCCCCTGAGTGTTCGGCAGTTCCTGGTCGAGAAGAACATCGCCGGACTGAAACAACCTCCTTCTTCACCTGATCTTGGTCCATGTGACTTTCTTCTTTTTCCCAGACTCGAGAATATTCTCAAGTGAGCCCGTTCAAATACGTGGAGGCCATCGAGAAAGCCGTAACGACGGAACGGAGGAAAAATCTGATAGCAAAGAAAAATCGAAAAGAGCATTAAATTCGAGGGGGATTAATTTGAATAGGAATCCATGTAGCTTTTTTATTGGTATTGATGCTAGCCCCACTTCTTTTTAGACAAACCTGTGTGTGTGTTTATATATATAGGTGTGTGTGTGTGTGTGTGTGTGTGTGTGTGTGTGTGTGTGTGTGTGTGTGTGTGTGTGTGTGTAAACTTGTATGTAAGCTTGACCTATTAAAATATGCTTATAAAAAAATCTGTTACGGCAATTGTTTCAAACTGTCACAACCACCACGCAGTGTATCAGTCACTCAGTCCTTTCAACACACACACGGAGTTGGACAAATGCGTGTTCTTTCACATAAATTAAAATAAAAGAATGACTTGTCTGAAACGAATCTATCTGCTTTAATAACTATAAATAAAAAGAAGAGAACTAAGAAAATACACAAATGAAAAGTCCGTTATAAACCGATTCTTACACCTAGATTATTTTAAAAGAAGAAAATTCCTACCCTTTGAGTCTTTCCTGGTATGGATATCTAAAAGATTTCCTAAAGCTCTACTCAGTAAATTCACTCTACTAATTCCTACTAATTAAATTCAGCTTACTAATTCTTCTTCCTAACCCCTACTCTACGCTCTGTTTTCCTTCCTAAAGTTCTTCCTACTTTCAACTGTCTACCGACCCCCCGCTCGTGCTCTCCCCCACGTCATTTCCTTCATTTTTACATCATTCATACACGCCTTCCGAACAACTGACGTCATTCACGCTCTCTCGTTCTTCCACACTAGTCCTTATAAAATTTAAACTTAATCAAACAATACAGCAAATAACTATGATACCTGACACAAACGAAATAACTAAGCAGCTGCTAGGTTAAAAGCCCGTTTGCAATATGTGCTTATTGAAATCCTTCGTTTTATAAGTTAGGTCAGAAAATATTTAAACGCTTCTTTTAATGCCTTCAAGGGTATCATAAATACTATCATAAATATTGCGTTTTGTCTCTGAAATCATATAGTGCGTAAGACATAAAGTGATAATTGTCTAATGGCGAGCTTAGCAAACAACTTAGCTACACTGACAACGCACCGCATTTTATCGCATGCGCGGATGCTTACACCTCACATTGATTACAGGTGCAAAACGCAGGCAAATACTTTATAAGCAGTTGTGGTCAGTGTGTGTATATATATATATATATGGTGTAAAGGCAACGTGAGTAAATAATTTAATATTACCAGAAGGACAGAAACACTATTATTATCCTAACTAACCTTAGTCTCTTACTACACGGAGAAAACAAATGATCAAGTTTTTTGTTGTGTTAATGTGTTTATTTAGGTGAAATGAAATACACTGCAAATTCATATTTAAAATGGTCAGAAAGATACCTTTGAGCAATCAGATTGAAAAGAAAACAAATCGAAATGTATCCTGGCTAAGTGGCTTGGAAGCAATGACAAACAATAAACGAGAAATTAAAATATTTTGTAAAGAAATGTTCTTAAATGGAAAACTTTGGCGCGAGGAGTCATAAGACTTTCACTTTCATTGTGAGAAATTAAGTGTTTTATGCATAATGACAACGACATTAATTGAGCATTTAGAAGAATGTACAACAGACCTCGCGAATAAGAGAAGACCCATAAATATTTAAGCAATAAATCCTGTTGCTAGTACGCTCATCAGAAAAAAATAATAATATCAACCGCTCCCTCATCCACTTCTAAGTAAACAATAATATCAAGCAGGTAATAAACTTATAAATATTTCTCAAGTGATTAGCCAAATAACGTTTCTATGCAAATGACCCAAATTACAGCATTTTTGGTGAAACACAGATGGTTGTTACTCCTGGAAAGACATACCTCTTTATGAACAGCATGATTTAAGATTGCTATATTATCCAGGAGATACATGTCTGCGCGTATTTTAGATGCCAAGAAATATTTTTCTACATAAAATCTCGAAGTTTGAGAAATCGGTCTGTTTCGAATTTCGCCGATTGTCTTGGAACGGATTACCGACAAAAACTGAGGTTTGACTGTATTTAAAATGATAGGAACATAAAGTCCTAAAACCTTCTTCAACGAAGTCTGCTGTACTTACTTCCATTTATATCTAGTATCCACTTCATGGGTGCAGCTTTCTATTGCACTTAAAAAAAATGAATGAACTAAATGTTTTATTACGCCATATCGCTTGTGTTTGATAAGTTTATCTACATGTTTCTTGCTGTTTTGTCACCAATACAGTTATTACCTACAGTTTTAGTTCTTACATCTCTGTTGGTTAGGAATACATTTCACTCTTGTATTTTGATAACTGCCGAAGCCTTTAACCGAATGTTACTCCAAAGCAGCCTAAGTTTTTATGAGTGTCCTGTATGAGTTTTCTTGTGTCCTTTTATGTAAATAATAAATGCAGAGTTCAACAGTAATTTATATACAGTATCACACCATTACAGCATTAAAGCAGTGTCATAAAGTCGAGACCATTTTCATCAAATTGTTTCTGCAAGAAGAAGGATACAAGTTAAGGATCGTTCTCATTTTTTGTCTAGTCAAAAAGTAAAACCCACAGTTAAGTTAAAGATGAGCACATACACTGTGGATGTCATGCTGTTGGAATCGATATCACAAATGAGTATAATAACATCAGCTTTCACGGCATTTTAAAACTCGTCTCATTCTCCACACACTCTTCAAACGTATTGTTCTGAGATCTTGCCCAGTCTTGTCTAAATCAGTCAACCATATGTTGTTCAAAAATACACAAAAAAAATTTTTTCTTTGGATACATCGCCCTTTTATCAAACATTAGAAGGTAAAACTTCTTTTAACATTGGATATCATTATAATTTATTTAATTAAAAAATTCATGAAGATACTTCACGTTTACGTAGAGAGCCGAGAAGACACGCCGTACACCACTACCGTGATGGTATATGAGAGAGAAAGAGGGAGAAAACTAAACTATACTAAAGTCTTCAGTATTCAGTATCATCATATAAAAATAAAGCACATCATTTCTAGACTATACAATTCCACACAGGTTGAACATAGTCTTCTTGATTCCAGTGTCTAATAGCAGAGTTTAACATAAGATCGATAATTTAGGGAATTTAATGCTCATACATTTGTTTTATATATGCAGGATAGATAAGATCTAACTCCTGAAAGACATTGAAAAAAATGAAAACTTGTTTTTCACGTTTGAAGAAAATGTTGCCAAAGTTATTATTTATTGCTCTTCCTGTATCTAGCTCTCTTGCAATCCAGTATTGTGTATTTCAAAATTATGTTCTTCACAGAAGAAAACTGTAACGCTCATATGACTCATGACTGTTTCAAATCCTATTTAGGTATATTTTAAATTCAATTGGCATAAAAACAAATATTCAGTAAACTATATGGGATTATAAGTGGATTTTTTTTCGGGGGAAGAGGGGCAGGGGGATCGCCTTGCCTAGTTGACCTATTTTTCAGTTATTAGTTTAAGAAATATGACGTGAATTAATTAATATTATATGTTTCTTATTCAGTCTGCCGTCGATTTAGAAGAAAAATAAAATATTGTTATAAGGTTGCTGAAACATGTCATATTGCTGTACTGAGTAAAGTATTGCTCGCTTAATACCTACAAACATACTCGCATACATTCGCGTTCACTAAGCTGTGACATAATATCATCACTTTTAAAAGTGCCTCTAAAATCCATGCCATTAAGAACATCCTATTTCCTATCAGTATCATAATCTTTATCAATATTTCAGCTCTCCCTCTTCGCAGTAAAACAAACGAATAATCAGTCAATGGTCTTTCATACACTACTCTAGTTATCTTCATTTTTCATCAAAGTTTAGATCGACCATATAGACAAACAGATAAATATTATTTTTATGGTAAACACACGATCCAATAAACACTTTCCATTTACAGAGTCTGTGTCTTTTTAGACAAAGATTTTTTTTCGTTCATCATTGAAAAGTTTGGCGAGCTGCTTTTATAAAAGATTTTTGATGAGTCCTGCTGGCTGGAATAAGCCCGAGGAAAGGTCATGCTTGAACGGTCTAATTTCGCATAATTGCACGCGTCTGGTGGCAGTAGAGATACGCTGTCCATGCTAAATCTTTTTCTGAAAGGATAAAGATATATTTACGAAATAAAGCAGGAAATAATTTGGAAACTATGAAATACAAAATTAGAATGTTGGTGCGTGTTAGGCACGTGAGTGCGTAGGCTTGCATGTCCGTAAACTGCATTAAAGTTTGTATTTAGGTTAATGAATGATAGAAGTTATAAGCACCTTATATTATATACGACAATGTGACGATGTCTGTTAAATTTTTCTAGAAACCTTTGACAAGACATAACTTACGATTGATGTTTCTTGAGCCCTGAAAAAAAATTAAGACAGTTTACTTACTTCAAAACAAAACATGATGGGTCAATTAGCATAAGGTCACCACTGTACCTTAAGTACCTAAGAGGTAGAGTACCATATCATATCCTTTGAGAATTTAGCATTTTTTTAAAAACTAAACCACCTTTAAATTCAGTGACAAACTTATGCTGTACACAACAGTCTTCATTTTCCCACAATAATGAGTAATAGCTAATTAAAGACAGTCCTGATGAATACTTCATAAACAGACAGCTGTAATTTATAGCGCTTACCTAGAAGAACAATATTTTCTTTTTAATACTGTTTTTCATTTGGCTGTAAAATTATCTCTGCTACTTTTCTTTTATTATTCATAGACAAAAGTATTTACTTCTCTTCAAAAGACCCCTCTTGTACATCACCATGATGACTAGGCCTAGTATGATGAGGACAACAATGCCACAGACACCACCAGCAATCACTGCAGTATCGTTCGCTTCTGTTGAAGAAAACGCGACGTTAATTCACATTCGATAAAATAACGACTTTTCATGAAACAAAAACTACTTGAAAGCATTTATTCGAAAAAAATTATTCCAAAAAACTGTTGAATGCAAAATAAAAAATATTATTGTAAGGAGATAACGTTATTTCTATAATATTATCATCATTATTATCTTCGACCTCCATCTTGTCTTTATAATCGTCGTCATAATCCTTTCTCGTAAATTCTGGCGCAATTACACTCAACATAATCCACCGTTATTATGTAATAATTTCTACAGCAGAGCATGACCGGAACTGTTATAGGTCTATGATGTAGTGTGTGTGTGTGTTTGTGTGTGTGTGTGTGTGTGTTTGTTTGTTTAAAGAAGCATTAATTTTAGTAAAGACTTTATTGAAATCAATGATCTGTCAAATGCTAAAACTGAATAATTAATAAAATTATATAAACTAATGACTTACGTTTATCTTCATCATTAGAATGGTTTGTACTTGTGGTTTGTTTAACATGCTGGTTTTCATGTTGCCTTTCCTGTTGGCTTTCGTTAAATCGACAGGGTTTGAGGTCTTCAGGTCCAGACCCGTTATCAATACATTTGTATGTTCCTGGTCTGCCTTTAAATCGTGTGGGCAATCTGATTTCAGCGATGTCTGTCACTGGCTGCTTGTACTGGAAGCCTTTCTGCTTGAGGCACTGTAGCTCGCCATTCATTCATACACAGTCAATCAGCAGCTCTGTGCAATATTTGTAGAATTATTACTGGAGATGGGATTTCACGGATTAGCAATTAGGTAATTTAGATAAAGTTCACACCATTAGTTGGAAAGCATGAAAGCAGTTCTTATAACTTTAAATGATTTCGTCCCGCTATTTTTTAATCATAAAACGTTTCTTTTCTCAATAACGTTGTAAGCTTAATTAACACATCTTAACTACCACTAGAGTAAGTAATATTGTAGCTGTTAGCATGAGTCTGTTGAATGTATTTATAAAGACAATTTAAAACAACGCTTCAAAATATAGTAAAGGTAGTAAAAACTTGAGCTGTGTTCATCAAGACTTGAGACTAAGATACTCGTGTACATTCATTGCCATTTTCGGAATAAAAATAAACTCTAAACTCCGTCTGCGTAGAGTTGACATTTTTTGAAAATATGCATTTCAATGTCATATCTTCATATGTAGCACACTGTGTTTCTGTATAACCTGCAAAAAATTTGCGCGCACGCATGCATTCACACATAGACGACAACAAACACGCGGGTGATATAAAAATTACAATGACTAAGCAGTAATTCGGAACACTATTTTTTGATTTAAAAGCACACCCTGCATTAGTAATATTAATGATCGGTTGTGAAGAGAACAATTTAACAGCATTTGCTACGTGAGATCCAAAGAATCTGAAATGTGGTGACTGGATAATAAAGTCTTCATTAGTCGTTTATTATCGACTTGCGTACTCTCATCCATGCGACACCTGTTCACAGGGCTGACTGTAGGAAAAATTTTCCTCTTTCTCACATTCGCAGCACAAAACAGTTCTTCCGTCGTCAACTTCCCAACAGTGCATAACGTCTCATCTATTCCTACAAAATAAAGTTCAAATTAAAGATAGAAGATCATAACCTATACCTACCTTTGGGAATCAGAACGAGTAGCAAAATGTAACTGATAATATCTTTCATTGTTAACGCAGTTATTGGGTTTGATGCTTGTACCTGGAATGAAAAATGTATTTTCATAAAATTCATGAAATACCTGTATTCATAAAATAATTAACATAATAGGCATCAGAATACACAATCACATGAAATATTTTATGGGACGGTACTATGCAGATAGCATCAATATCAATAATAAAACCACCCTAAAAACAGATAGAGTCTGGAGTTAGCTCCCCTGCTTAACGAAGGTTGTTTGTTTGCCCTCAGACTTTCTTGCTTTCTGAACTACTATCTGTTAAAAGATTATTATAAATTCACTTATGTGTGTGCCCTGCAGTTATTGCCTGATACTTAATTGCTGTTGTACGTCTTAAACATTCCTTCTTTCTTTATCCCCCTGCACTTATATCTTTATTTCTGCAAACGGTGTTATCCCATTCTTTCAATTTCAATCTTTTGTATACTTCTTAAACGATCAGCACAATTTTTGCCCAAACTTCACTTAATTGATTTTTCTCTTGCAACATGTGTGATTTGTTATGTTTGTAACAATATAAAAAAATTAAAAAAAACCAATTGTATATTGTGTGCTGGAATGCATGCATATTACATGTATTCCTAAACGTTATTTTATGGAACTGGTGGAAAGGCTGATGAGGTTTAAGTGTCTATAACATTTGTGTGAATGATGTAACCAAGATCAGTTGTACATTTGTGCTGGTGTACCATAAGGCTGTATCTGTGCCAAAGGCTTTCTAAAATATGTTTATTGCATAAGCATGTTTGTTCTAAACGGCAGAAATTAGAAAGATAATTCTAATAGTTACTTTACATTAGCAATTTCCTATATAATGAGGTAAAGCTTTTTTGTACTGTTGCATATGGACATGGATTTTTTTCTACTCCCTACCCCTACCTTTCCACTTTTAGAATCTCTTTTCTATCCTGCACTGGTCTCTTTTACAGATTCAATAATGAAGTTATGTAAACTGTACTTCTTGAAATAAAAAAAAACTATAGATTAAAAAAAATTCAATCTTACATACAGAATGCATTTAAATCACTGCATGTTGTATTTCATTTCCACACAGTACACAAGCAATTTGATTTTGCTAAAAATTTGACTTATTACAAATTTATATTTCTGAAACCAATAAATAATATCATGGTGGCAATTTGACTTACATACAGAGCATATCACCTTGCTGACACATTTTGCTTTGGTCATAACCAGTTGAAAGTCAATGGTCACTGCGGTATTTGTTTTAGACAAACTAAACATTATAAGTAACGTTTAATTATGTTTTTTTCATATTAGTTAGTAAACTTTTGTTGAAATAAATGTTTTCTAATGTGAAAATAAAAATAATAGCTTGTTAAAAATTTCATTAATATTCCAATTTTAATTTATTTGTAAGACGTGTTTTTACTGATACTTTTATTATCCGCTAAACACGAGGTAGCATGCTTCATGTTTATGAAGGTCTTCTTACACTGTATACTTATCACTTAGAATTATAGCTCCATTCTCATTTGATGGTCACTGCTGCTGTGTTTCTTATTTGTAACGACTGAACAGTCCTAATTTAGAAGCTTTGAAGCCAGCTAAGTCTATGTTTTTTGTGAAACAGTTTTCACATATTACTTACATCATATGACATTAAATCATACTATGTTCTGTTATAAATAATTATATGATTAAAATTAAGATATTTAATAGAAAGCATGTGTGAAATGGGGTAAGCCTCAGATTGTAACTACCAAATTCCATTCATAAAGACACTAAAGGTTTTTCATCTGCTATATCGACCATTAATATTACATATATATATATATATATTGGAAAATCGGTAAATAAAGTGGTAAGAACTCACCGAACGGTCGTCTGTTGTTGAGTAAAATCAACTCTCATTCAGTGACTGCCGATCTATGGAAATATCAACAGGAAGCCAGCGTCGACTGAAAGTTTTCGGGACACGGGAAATGTTAACACGAATTCAGTGTCAAGTCGCAACATGAGTCAATCATACCGACCTTGTATAGGCAATTGTTGCCTTTCACATCTCAACTATTATAAACTATTGCTGCTCAACCGCGATTCTTCGTTTTTATCTATTTTTCCTAACACAGAATACCAGAAACAAATGTAAGGTCGACGGCTTTTCTATTCCTATACCAACCGACAAATTTCGGCCTAGGCCCTTACGACTATTATAAGATAAGGGTTACAGAGCGCAAAGTGATATTACGAGGCCAGAAGGACAGACATGCAGACATAACTTATTCACCTTCAGCGTCATCTTTATTCCTTCCTTCTTTTAATTAAATAACAAGTAAACAATTAATCAACCTTGGAAACACAATTTTTAAATATTACCGAATCGGAAAGCTTTGTTAGATCTTGTTAATTATTGACTTTTAATGAAATCGATTTGTATCGTAAGACAATTACTGATATATATATATATATATTTGCACTGTCAAATATGCATGCAGAATAATTTACACAGCGGTGTGCATTGCTCCGTGATTACTACTTCTCTCTTTGTAACTATATGTTTTTATATTTCTGTGTGTTTCTATCTTCCCTTTTTCCGTGCTTTATTCATCGTCTATAAATCACTGCTTTAGTGCATCTGAATTGTTATTCGATGACGCTTCAGTAACCCAGAAGCTGTCGGTTGTACTACCTCCATGGTAATGGATTTGCAGCAGCTATTTTGACCTACAAAAGCTTGTACTGGAGGACTGCACCTGCTATACTCGGCTTTAGCGACAAATTGAGGCCTAAGCCCTGTGAAGGCTGCAGTGTGCAAGATGTCAACAAGCGGCGGCAGTGCTTGACCTATAGACTATTCGATCTTGCTGTGTCACCTCACTAGTAGTTTCCTTGTGTCAGTTTTTGTCGTACTTGTTGTGAGGTGCAGGGTCCCTTTGGCGGTATTAGAACCATATTTATTTAGAATATAAAGCATATCTCACACGCCATTTTAAAAAAATCCTTTGAAAAATATCCTGTTCTATGTTAATTCCTTAAACTCTTCACACCACCCCACAGACTACAAAAGCATGTATGTCAGAAATTAACTTTTTTTTAATCAAGTAACCAAGTTCTTAGCATTTAAAAATGTTATTATTAGAACACATTCTTGCAACAAGAAATCATTCTACACAAGAAAGGAAAACCAAGATGGCAAAGAGAAACATGACAAAGAAAAAAGTAAAGAGAGATACATAGACCCCATCCCCGTTTTAGTTGTTTACTGAATACTTCCCTAATCATCTTCCTTAGTAAATTCACAACACTCTCAGTTCTTGCTATCTGATTCCTCCTTGCTGTTTATCTTTCCGTCTTTTGTATGCTGTTGATATCTTGTTCTTGTCTCAAGCGCTAAGAGCATGCATCTAAGCACACTTCACACTTGATAACCTGTCGTAAATATCACGGTGTTCTGTTGCTATAATGTGGCTCCCACACCAGCTGGTATTGTATTGTTGGAAAAAGAAAGGGGGAAATATACGAGAAAGGGGAAAGGCAGCAATGTAAATATAGGAAGTGGGAGGAGGCGATCGCTGTTTGGGAAAGCTGTTGATGTTGTTTCTTGGAGTCGGAGCCTTTAGTTACAGCTTTTTTGCATAAAAGAAACAAAACTTTCATTTTCCGAGGTCACCAACATAGTTTATGCATTTTTTTAATATAAAAGACAACATTTTTTTGTCTGCTTCAATTTATTCCCGAATGGTTTACTCGTTAGCCATCTGTGGGCACGGAGGCACGGTAATATTTTGGGAGGAAATAAATACATTTATATTTTTAAAGGAAATATAATTATGGTCAGGTAAGTTCTCGATTAAAAAAAAGGAAAAAACGGCATCAAAGATGCTGTCTCAATAGGAATAATAATGCAGTGGTCTTGCCATTCTGTGCTTGCGAGCAGGAAACATCTTCAGAGAATGGAGGAAAATTTATGTTTTGCCTGTTAACTGCACACTGTCTTACTTGAATACGTTCACAATTTGTAGGCTATAGCCTTCACTTTTTTGTAATGAAAGGTTGCGATGCCCTGTTGATTTGCCCCGTCTCATTCACCTCGGCGCACTGCACTCCGACGATCAAGTGTCAGACATTTATAACATTATCTGAAATAAAGAATAAAGCACGAATCATTACAGAATCAATCACCGCTTTAGTTTTTGCATTTTTGTCGATTTTATTTATTGTAAATAGACAATTGCTTATTTAAAAAATACGAAACCACTCGTTTTGACACCCATGCACTGATCGAATATGAAAACAAAGACTACATACAACAGCGAATGCACACACTAGCCAGACCAAACATATCCAGACTACGTTTATCTTACCCAACTTGTAAAACGTCCACAGACTGTTCCGCACATATGTGGTAGGTCTTTCTTCAAAATAGTCGTAGCAGCCATTCGCTTACCGTTCGTTATCACAGATAGGCAAAGCTCAAAAACTCTGCAGAACTGTGTTTTCACCATGATATCAAAACACCTCTCATCTAATAGCTCTGCCTGTCACTTTGTGGCTCATTCAAAATACTGACTTCAGTTGACAACGATAGAAGACGCTGCATTAGAGTGAGGAGGATCACGTGAGGAACATTGCGCTTGCTCACTGCAATACTTACAAAAAACGTTGAGAGAGATCTACAGACGGTGGGAAAAAAATGCTGAATATTAAGGAGAATCAGCAATACTGTAGATAATAACAGAAATACCATGTCACAGAGGAAAATTCTTGATGATATTACGCTCTACAGAGGGAGCCATTGAAAAGATGATTGCTCCTTTTTGTTCTAGGAGATATGACGACATCCCTTTCTCCCTCTTTTTATTTATTGTGCATGCTACTTCAACGGCAAGATGACTGCAACTACGTTTATAGTAATTTATATAAGGGAGATTTACAAATACAATGATTTTTTAACAATATTTATTATATCTTGACAGGAAATGGAGGCAAATCAAATTGAACTTTTTTTAAGCCGGATAAAACTTTGGACAGCAATTTTACAGATAGTAATGAAGAAACTGAGTCTGGATTTGTTTCATCAATTACCCAGTGTCAAATCATTCGTTATCAGCTAATTATCAGTACTCGGTAAAGAGTTGAAACCAATGGTCCCTGAAATTATATCAATATTTCTCGTGTTTTAAATATAGCAAAAAATGACAATACAGAATTAAAACTTCAACATGTAGTCATTAGAGCAACGTTTGGAAGGTCCATCAGTATTATTTTTAGTTTGGACGTTTTATTGCAAGAAATAAGATAACAGAAGTAGAGAAGGAGAACAGCGATAGAAGGGCACCATGATGGGAGAAGACAGTTATATTCTGTGTATTGTTTATGAAGGAGAAGACGATGCTGACACTAAAATGACTTATAAAGGAAAAACATTCTAAGATAAATTTGGTAAAATTGTAATTCAAAGGAATCTAGACGAGAAAACTTTGGAAGAAAATGGTCCTTCATAATGATGGTGAATATGATTATGATGATAGTTATATAGTGAACACTTTTATTAAAGAGAAACAAAACTTACACTATCTTTGAACGTTTACAGACAGCACTCTCTCTCTCTCTCTCACTATATATACATATAGAGAGAGATAGGTGGGTGGGTGGGTGGATAGATAAAAAGACCAGTCCATTGAGACTTCCGATGGTGTCGTTAGAGATTAGGGATCATAGCTTAAAAATAGCTTAAAAGTAAGTTCAGTTGTACAGATGAACTTAGAAATGGTTAGTAAAACGTCAATAATCAAGTAATTATTTTAATATATTCAGGGCTTCATAATTTCTACTCACTCGTATTTAATCTGTTGTTTGTGGCCGTCATCACAGGTGCTCGATCATCAACTGTGGAATGTCGTTGATCTTGGTAAAATACACTTCTCTACTACGTATTTATCAACAAGAAATTGTCAAAATATGGGTGGCAATAATTGTGGTAATGAGTGTGGGTACTTCCTGGTGTGTGTATGCATGCGTGAGTATGCATATGTGTGCATATTAAATGTATAAGTGTGTGCGCGTGTGAAATTAACATGTAAAAGGGGCAAAGCCTTAAGTAAATTTCAAAGTAAACATGATTACTTATTCAAAAACTTTTTCACCAAAAAAGGATTTTGAAAAGAATGAAAAATGTTTTGTTCTACAAATTCAATAATTTATTTAGAAGAAATGATGCATTTATTACTTACACTGAGCTGTATTTTTGACGAGTACAAAAGTAACATTTGAGCTGCCTAGCTCTGTTGCAACATTTAGCATCCAAATCCCTTCTCCAATCCTCAGGTCTGAAGGAAAAGTGAGAGTTAAGTTGATATCTGGGGCACTTCCACTTAACTCACACTTCACCTCCCTGCTGAGAGGTTGAGAATACAATTTGGTCATGTGACATTTCCTGATTTTGTTTGTGTAGAATTTCAGTCTAAACGTCAGGCCTTCCTTTAGAACTCTTGCCAACGGTAAAACCTGAGCCTCCGTGTTGGAAAACTGAGGAAGGCCTGAAAAAGAAGAAAAAAGGAAAGAAGAAGAAGAAGATGATGATGATGATGATGATGATGATGATGATGATGATGATGATGATGATGATGATCTAATACTCACATCTACCAAGGAGGGCCACTGATTTGTTCAGTTCTGATCCAGGCGCCTCACACCTGATGATCGGCCAGACATCGTGGCATCGAAACTTTCCAAGAAAGATGATGAGGGGGCCCCATCTGTTCCTCGTAGAACTGTGCGCGTGACCTGTCTGGTCCATCATGTGAACGTTGACAGGAGGTTTTCCATTGATGAATGAGCAGGAGACACTGACCTCTTGGTTCTCGTCAATAACATCAGACTCGTTAACTTCTCGCCCATTCACCTGCAAACCTGTCACTTTTGCTGGGTCTGTGGAAAAAGAAGAACCGTGCCTCTGATGTTTTCAACATGAATGAATTCCAAACTTAAAATATTTAAAACAAATGTTATGTAATTTCTGGTATACTATGTATCTTAATTATAATTCTCAATGTTTATTATTATGATATCTAGACAGCATATAGATAGGATGAACACTTAATGTCTTATAATTAGTGAATAAAATTCCTTGCATGATAGGTGCTATTTTCTTACATCTTATAACAATTAGTACATCAAAACCATAGGAAAGCGATACCAAAGAAGAATCTGAGGCAGACTGTGAGAAAAAAATATTGTATTTGATACAGCACATGCTTGGCCTGACAGAAATGAACAGTGCCAAAATCTCGGCCCTTCATCGAGTAGGGAAAATGAGAGAAAATAAAACTCGGCCAGTGATTGTGAAATTTGTGTCACGCAAGGACCGAGACAATGTTATCAAAGCGCGCAGTCGACTCAAAGGTTCAAAAACTGTGATTACAGACGATCTCACCAACTTAAATGCACAAAGATTAAATCGCCTCAGACAGCACGAGGGAATACTAGATGCTTGGTCTGCCGCAGGTGGACGGCTGTTTGTGAAACTGCTCGACTTGTCGATAATGGAGGTGAGAAACGGCGACACAAACCCTATCGAGAAAAAACTGTTAGGGATGCCAAAGGAAGATCGCCAGCAGCAGCGGCAGAGCTGGGATAGACAACATCGTAATCACCAAAGAGAACAGCGACGGCAGACTGATCGACCGCAACACCACAGATCAGGACAAAAGAAGGGGGACAATGGCCGCCATTGGACCTCACCATCACACTCGCAGTTCTCCCCAACCACCTATTCTACTCCAGCGACTAACTGGGTAAAGGCGCCAAGACAGGGGACAGAGACAGCTACAAACCCTCACCAGAACGAAACGTACAAGGGACAGCACCCACCTCCAAGCGATGGCAGCAACATCGACATGAGAACCTAAGCAGAACATTGGACGGTTCGGTCGCACACAGTGCTACATAAGTGTCAAGAACAATGTGAGTTCGTGAGTAAAAGTGTTCTGCTTGAGGCATCGGTTGAAAACAGTGATATTGGGATGCTGACATGGATCACTGACGCTGACATGGGGCCTAGTGGACAATTTGTGCGTTGTTTTGGTGGGGACTGATGATTCATGGATACATTCACCTCAATCTCTTCTCAAACCTGTATGTATGGAAACTTGTTATTCACCCTCTCCCTACTTCTTATTTTACATAGTTTTTCTCACTCTTTTAATAAGGGCGGGGAGCAAAGAAGTGAAACAGTAGTCCATATGATGAAAGAGTGATATGGAATCTATTCCTGGTAGTATGTATACCCTCTTGGCATATTGACATCATCCACACACTTGTGGTAGTATTCCATCTCACCCACCCACCACCGAAATGTGAACGCAGTTTGTCCGCAGTTCTCTCCCCTTTCTCTTTCTCTCCCTCTGTTCCTTCTCTCTCCTAAAAGACGGTTCTTAGTATTCATTTGAATCCTAAACTAATTCTACACTTATCATTCATATCCCAAATCTACCTTTACACGAATGTTTGACGTATATACATACACAAGTAAAAAACTAACTCTAACACACAGGTGTGCAGTGGAACTTGCATTAACATCCCGCTCTGTAATAAATTGCATCATCAACATAATTGGCTCGTCGCTGAATATCGCTCATGGCAAAATATGCCAGTCTCCCTTTTTGTTTTTACTTGCATTTATGTCTTTGTCTTTGCTACCTTTTTTTCTGTCTTCGATACTGTGACTACTACTGTCCACATGTGCTCGACTTGATTTTGCCTTTTGTCACCAAGTATATTGTTCTTTGTTTACATGTAATAGCCAGACCAAGAATGGAGAGGTTAGCAATAAAATGGTATAATTTGACAACTGTACTGCTGCTTAGAAACAAAATTAAACATGACTAGCATTAAGATTTGCTCTGTTAATTGTCAGGGACTGGGTAACTTACAGAAAAGGAAAGATGTATTTAACTATATTAGACAAAAAAAATTATTCAATATATTTCCTACAAGATACACATTTTGACCCTAAGCAAGAAAGGTATATTAGATCTGAATGGGGGTATACATGCCTTTTTGCATCCAATAATACCTCCTCCAGAGGTGTTGGAATTTTATTTAAAAATAATTTTGAATTTAAAGTTAAGAAAGTGTGTAAGGATGAGAAAGGGGATTATATTTTGGCAGTAATAGAATTTATGAGCGAGAACTTCTTACTAGTCAACATTTATGGACCCAATAAAGATACCCCAGAATTTTATGTGAAATTAGAACGTTTAATTCAAGATATGCAGATTAGTAAAGTTATAATAGGGGGCGACTGGAATCTAGTTATGGACCCTAACATTGATTACCATAATTACAAACATATAAATAATCCGAAAGCCTGTGGAAAAGTAGAAACACTAATAGACAACTTAGAACTAATAGATATATGGAGACATCTTAATCCAGAAATAAAGCGATACACCTGGAGAAGAACCAACCCTTTACAACAAAGTAGGCTGGACTTTTTTCTTATTTCAGAATCTTTACTTCAATATGTAGCCGAGGCAGATATTGAATTTGGATATAGAACAGACCACTCAATGATTACTCTTACTCTTCAGTTTGGAGATAAAATAGCACATCACACTTTATGGAAGTTTAATTCCTCCCTCCTTAAGGATACTCACTATGTGAAGGAAGTACATGAGACTATTGACAGAGTTGTAGAACAATATGCTGCACTCCCTTATAATAGAAACAGTTTGTCTGAGGTTACAGTACAGGACCTACAATTAACAATACCAGACAAATTGTTTTTAGATGTACTACTTATGGAAATTAGAGGGAAAAGTATAGCCTATTCAACAATGAAAAAAAAAGCATCCGAGTTAGAAAGGAATTTAGAAAAGGAAATTAAAGAGCTAGAAAACGAACAAAATAAAAATAACTCAGTCCTGAAAAGGTTGGAGGAAAAAGAAAGGGAATTAAGATCCCTTAGAGAAAAGAAAATGGAGGGCATCATAGTACGGGCAAAGGCAAGATGGTTGGCAGAGGGAGAAAAAATTAGTAAATACTTTTGTAACCTCGAGAAAAGAAACTATGTCAATAAAAGAATTATGAAACTCACTAAATATGATGGAAGTTGTACCACAGATGCAGAGGAAATAAGGAATGAGACTAAATTATTTTTTGAAAGGCTATATCAAAAGGGAGAAGTAGACCAGTGTGAAATAGAGGATCTAGTTAACGGTATTCCTAGACTGCCCATCATGGTGGCAGAAGCTCTTGAAGGTGAAATAACCATAGAAGAAGCAGGAGATGTCCTCAAGAATATGAAAAATGGGAAAAGTCCAGGAACCGATGGGTTTACAGCAGAATTTGTTAAGTTTTTCTGGAAGAAATTAGGGTCATTTATCATAAGGTCACTCAACGAGGCCTTCAGAGATGGAGAACTTTCACATCCTCAGAAGGAAGGCCTCATTACTTGTTTACCTAAGGGAGACAAGGCTAGAGAATTTATTAAAAACTGGAGGCCGATATCGCTCTTAAACGTTGTCTATAAAATAGGTTCAAAATGTATAGCCACACGTATTAAAAAAGTATTACCATTACTGGTCGCGGATGACCAAACAGGATTTATGGCTAATAGATACATTGGGGACAATATTAGATTTATATATGACCTGATAGTATACCTCGACCACAAAAATTTACCAGGTTTACTGCTTAGTTTGGATTTTGAGAAAGCGTTCGATACCATAGACTGGTCCTTTATGCACAAAGTATTAAAGACATTTGGATTTGGGACTGATATCTGTAACTGGATAAAAACATTCTACCAAAACATCAAGTCAGCTGTTATGGTTAATGGAAGAATATCAGATTGGTTCGAAATAAAACGTGGATGTAGGCAAGGTGACCCAATATCGCCGTACCTATTCATACTTTGTGCTGAAGTCTTAGCAGTAATGATAAGGAAGAATGTTAGTATAAAAGGTATTAGAATAAATCAAAAGGAACACAAAATATTACAGTTTGCTGATGACACACAAATCTTTATGGAGGGTGACGAATCGTCTTTTAACAACACTTTGGTTACATTGGATAAATACAGTAGAATGTCAGGACTGCAAATAAACTTTGAAAAAACAGAAGCTATCTGGTTAGGTAATAGGAAAAATTCCCCCATAAAATATGCCCCATACCTGAAGTTTAAATGGAACCCAGCAGAATTTAAAGTATTAGGGATATGGCTAAGCACTAAGTTAGAAACATGTTACACTCTTAACTTTAAGGAAAAATATGTTGAAACAAGAAATTTAATGAAATCCTGGCTTAAAAGAGCTATTACACCAATGGGAAGAGTGGCTGTGCTAAAATCATTAATACTATCTAAATTAATTTATTTATGGATACTGCTGCCCAACCCCCCTATCCAAGATATACAAGAACTGCAAAAGCAATGCTTTAACTTTGTGTGGGATGGAAAACCTGATCGAATAAACAGAACAGTTGTAGTGAAAACTGTTCGTAATGGTGGCTTAAGTATACCTCACATTTACCAGTATATAAAAGCGCTAAAGTTAATATGGATTAAAAAGCTAAATGTCACTAAACACCAATGGAAAGATGTTGTGATAGAAATATATCCAAAACTCATAAATCTAGATAAATATGGCCCAAATATGTACCATGACACACAACATAAAAATAACTTCTGGAAAGATGTATTAAATGCCTATAAGGAATTCTATTATTGTGTTAAGCCAGAAACAGCAGAGGAGGTGATGGCAGAACCAATACACTTTAACAGTAGATTTCAGCTTGACAAAAAGATTATTTTCTTCAAAAACTGGGATAGTAGGGGTTTATATAGCATTCAACATTTTTATAATGAATCTGGAGTACTTTTGTCCTTGGGTGAAATTAATGCCAAGTATGGAACCACAATAGACATAGTTACATACATGGGATGTGCTAAAATAATTAAAAAATTTATTCAGTCAATGGGCATTACAATAAGGAACAACACTGCCCTAGAAACACCAAAAACTATTAAACTAATCAATTCCATAAAGAAAGGTGCCAAATATTATTATGAAATATTGACAGAAAGCACAATCAGGCCCAAATGTTGTGATAAGTGGGAACACAAAATGGGTGTCCATTTACCCTGGAAAATAATCTTTTCAAAGGTTCAAGGAATAATAGATATCAAACTGAGATGGTTTCAATGCAGAATTACCCATAGAATTCTAGGTACAAACTCCCTGGCAGAATATATGGGGCTAGAAGTTAGTAATAAATGCACTTTCTGTGGCAATGAAAGGGAGACAATTGAACATCTATTCTGGCGCTGTAAGGTAACCCAACTATTTTGGACAAGTCTAGAAAAGGCAATAAGGGAAAAATGCTCTAATAATAATAAATTAACACTTAACGAATCTGTAATACTATTCGGATATGAAGCAGAATGTCCATTGGATAAGACGTTAGAAAATATACTAATAGAAGCAAAGTTCTTTATCTATAAATGTAAACTAGAGAAGAAACAGCCAGACTTAAGAGTTTTTATTCTGCAACTAAATGGAAAATACAAGATTGAAAAATTCAATGCACTTGTTAACATGAAATTACAGGAATTTATAATGCACTGGTCTGATTATATGAATCTTATAAGTTTAGCTGGAACTATATAACTTCACATATTCTAGAAAACACATAAAGAAGGAAGGCGTCTCTCCATGTATGCAGATTATTTTTATGTTAACATATCAAAATGGTGGAAAGGATAATGAAGAATAAGTGGTTAAAACTGTTATATGTATGAAAATAAACTGACCACTTCCTGTGGATCAGGAACAATTGTACATTGTGTGCTTGTGGATCACAACTATATTACCAATGTAAGTAGGTACAGCGTTTTGTAATAGTACACGAGGGCATTGTCTTTCTTCCCTCCTCTAGTTTTTTTTTTTTTTCCTCACATATTTAGAGGTTTTAATAGGTGTATGTTATATATATATGCCAATTTGATTTCATTTCCTCCAGTGTAAATGTGTAACTTATTGATCCTATAATTGTCATGCAAACCAGGAACAGTTGTGTGTTTGTGCAGCGTTTTTAGGTACAGCTTTGTGTAATGCTACATGTGGACACTTTCTTCTTGTCTCTCTCTCTTCTCTCTCTTTTTTCTCTAATTTTAAACATGGATATCAAACACTCTATATTCATACTTGTGTTCTGTGAAGTGTAATATGGAATAAAAAATGATGTATCCATGAAAAATGAAGATTAAACTGTGTAAAAAAAAAAAAAAAAAAAAAACATAGGAAAGCTTTAGCTTACATGTGACTTGCAGTGCAGTGAGTTTGATGACACATGGTGTAGAATCTTGTTTGTAGAGCTCCCACATGACATCACTATATGTCCGTTTTACCAAAAAGGAGAAACGCATTTCGGAGTTGTGGACATCACATATAGTAGCATTACTCTGATTTTTGCATTGGGCATTATTTTCAGAAAGCCATCGGCATCTACAAACTCCGTGATAGCTCCCATTTTCGCACAACTTGATTTCAATTGCAAACACAGAGTCATTGGAAGTCGCGTCAGTTCCATCTCTCAGATGGTAGCTGAAATTAGCTTGAATGCCCTCTTTAACTGTTATTTCCTCAAAAAGTAATTGCTCTGTCTTTGTTACAGGACCTGAAAGAGAATTATAACAAAATTATTACTACATAATTGACTTTTTCTCAAAATTATTTAAGGAAACAGCCATCCACATTAAAAAAGACTGATGAAATGTTCAGAACATATATCTTTGAAATGCATAGACAATAAATGTTAAAACAAAAGTATCCTTTAAGGTATCCAACACTTACAAGGGAAAATGTTTGTTTCTTTCCCATGCAATAGTTGCAGCAGTGTCATACTGAATAAATAATAGAGTCTGCCCATGTCGACCATGATCTGCTTGGCTTACTTCATAAGACTGAGGACAGATAAGTAAGCACTGAGAACTTGATATTAGTCTAAGTGCAGATATTGACAGTTTCATATTCCTTCCTCACTTGAAATGTAGTTTCGCTTCATTCTTCCATAATGCAAGGATGAGTAGAAGACAGCACGTGTATGCATGTGTGTGTGTGTGTGTGAGAGAGAGAGAGAGCTATAAATGTTCTTCTTGTAAAAAGAATACTTTGCTGCTATTAGAAAGTAAAAGAAAAACAAAAAAGGTTAAACATGCTGTTTGCATGAGTTTAAATTCCCTAATGTTAATGATGTTGGGAGCAGCACTAATTAGGTATATTTCCTCATGCATTTCGCAAAAGCAAGTTTTAATTTTAAATGACCTGTACATAGCTAAGGAAGGATGCATTTTGGTTCAAGAAACTGAAACCTGCCCTCTAGACAAACAAAATTTAAATCACCTTTTGTAAAAGTCAAACAAGCCAGTGTGTATGTGCTAGCATGTATGAATGTGTATGTGTTTTAAGGATGACATCAGTGTGAAATACAACTCTGAAAATCCACTATTTAAGAAAACGATTCATGAAAAAAAATTATAGCTTCATCTTCGAAAACACATTCATGAGTCTAAGTAATGAACTAGATACTCATATACTATTTGTGTGTGTGTGTGTGTGTGTGTGTGTGTGTGTGTGCGTTTGTGTGTATCAATGTGTATTTGTCCATCTCTGTGTGCATGTGTCTATATGTGTGTACATGTGTGCATCTGTTTGTATGTGTGTACATCTCTGTGTGCATTTGCATCTAAGTATATATATATGTGTGTTTGTGTGTGTGCATATGTGTGTGTTTATATGTGTTTGTGTGCGTATGTGTATTGTCTATGTATGTGCGTGTGTGGGTGCATGAATTTCTCTGTCTGTGTGTGCTTATGTGCATGTCTGTGTATATATATATATATATGTGTGTGTGTTGTGCATGGTGAGCAGCTTTCAGCTAGAATGAGGTACGGTATAAGAAAATTATTCTTGTTCTTGCTGTTATGTAGATTTACTGTGTGTTGCTGTCTACATGCAAGTCTACAAGCACCTCATCTCTTCCGCTAGCTGCTCTGGCTATGATGGTAGTTTATACAACTGATGTGCTGGTGGCTGTTCTTCTCAACATCCATCCCCAACCAATTAGGCCTGTAAGGTTTGATGTGAGCGAGAGTTACTTGCCCTTACTTGAGGTAAACAAACAAGATCAAGAATAAGCGGCTGTGTGCTGTCAGTGAGACAGCATCGCATTTTTAAGCATTTAAAAGCTGTTTTCACACGATTTTTTTCTGTGAAAAATACACGGCCATGTTATGTGGAATAATCTACATTCATTTGTTTTTTGTTTTTTTTTAAGCTGGCTAATAAATCAACACAACTTACTAAAAGTCCCTATACTGTTACAGTTGTAATTCACTTACATAGTTACTGATAGTAAGTGGCGCCAACTCAAAGAATACCGTCTCATTGCCTTCAAGACTTTTATGTAGGTTAGTCAAAATATTGGCCACACCAGCTGTATGTGCTTGTTATTGAATAGCAATAACAGTCGAAAAAATACTTATCTTATTCTATGAATATTTTATTTCATGGGAAGGCTCTTCATTTTGTACGGTTTGTTCAAAACAAGCATAAAATATTTCATAGAAAGGAAATAGAAAAACAAAATAGAAAAAAAGAATTAATTGCAGACTGCATCATGCAGTACCCCAAATTTAGTCATTTTTCTGACTGCAAGATCTAGTAAAAACTGGTAATATAAAATACTAACATATCAGTTTAATTAAGTTTGATATGTGGTCCTTTCATTCACACTACTTCTCTAAAGTTAAAAAAACCTACATTTATCCTTCAAGTCATAAGCTTAGTTTCTTTTTGTCTGTTTGGGTACGAATCGCGTGATAGTCAATTATTTTAAGAATTTTAAATCACTATTGTTAAATAAAATACTTTGGTGACTTTTGAAAATGACAACACAAGATTCAAGGAGAGTTTTGTTAAGTCTAAAAAGGTCATAAAGTTGGACAGTTTGCAGTGCACGTGTTCAATGCTTATCTGCAAACTATCTGCAAATTTAAATTTATGGTTACTTCTGAAAAGATATTTTAGCTTGTTTTCTACTTTGCACTTTTATGTTGCTTATTTGTCTCTTACTTTTGCATATGCACACACACACACACACACACACACACACACACACACACACACACACACACACACACACACAACATTCAGCGCAAAACACACACACACACACACACACACACACACTGGTTGATAGAAACACATTGATCTTCATCAATATATTCATTTACACATATAGATGTTTGTCAGTTTTTTTTTCAATTGTCACTTGTATTGTTTGACAGAAAGAGCAGCATCTCTGATGCTACAGATCTCTTGTTCAAATCATATATCATCAATGTACTGTTTTTATGTTCTATTGTAAAAGTACCTGTCTAGGAAATGTTAAAAGATGTTTGGAAAGAAGCCTGGAACTAGTTCCAATCTGTTTAAATCCTGCAGTTAGGATCAACTAACCATTTTGGTTTTGGTTTTGATTAAGGCTTATTAATTTTTCTTCTTTAAAGTTAAGCTTTAGGAGGACTATTAAAATCATCAGTTATTTTTAGAGAAAATTTGTACTCCTGTCTTATATCATAACATTTTTTACAATTAATTTTAAGAGTAGAATATTCTAATTGAATGTTCATCCACCCTTAAAAACTTCTGAAATCCATGGGTCAGTTTTAATTACAGTAGGTTAAATGTCAGGGTTCTATCTTAGTGTCTCCCTCTATATATATATATATCTTGATTTGTATGCTTATATATGACAATCTAAACTGTGATGAACTATTAATAATGCTATATTAAATTTATATTGATTATCAATGTTTGTTAAAAATACAAAACAAGAACACACAAAGTTATAGACCTTACCTTACATCTAAAATTCAGTTCATCCGATTTATACCACATATTTTCCACAAAACAGGATGGATAATATAATCTTTTAAGTAAGATATTTATATCATAGTACAAAATATTATCATCTTTATATACCACAGAGTTAGACTAATATGAATATGAGCTTAAGGAGGACCCATGGTGCAAAGGCGTTGTTAAAGAATTGATCTCGGTATAGGCGACTCATCTGTCACCTGTTGTAAACATAACTGACAGTTGTGTACTTGGATAAGTAACAGAACTATAGCACACATGGACTTTTAACAATGAAAAAAATGCGATCGACTTACTAATTTATTTCCATATTTAGCATATGGCGCATTCAGAATTTTTAACACTAGCTCAATAATGTCTTGGTCTTATAGTTTTCGAATCTCACGAAGCTGGCAGCTTCGTAGGCGGCTTTGTTTACCCCAAGTAAGGGAAGTCACTCGCAGGTGATGACGTCAACTTTACAGGCCTCATAACCTGAATACTTTATTTTTTTGTTTTCTCATTAGTTTTTAATGCGATTTTTTCACCCTCTTACATATCTTCTTGTTTTTTCCCCCGTACTGTCTAAAATTATATTCTTCAACAGGATGTTGCCTTCATTTAGTTAATCCATTAGAAAAGAAATTAGTCTCAAAATTCAGTGTTTTACTAAAATTTAAGTTTTAGTTGATTGCTGAATGATAGGATCTTGTTAACTTATGGGAAACCATCAAGTCATCTTCAGAGTGAGTAGTAATACTTGACTGGACTCTATCAGCCACTAAGAGTTTTAATGAGTCCGAGATTCACTTTGCATAGCCACCAGACAGATTAATCGTTAATTTCAGACTAGATATTTGTTTGAGCTTTAATGATATGAGGGGTGCTAGTCTCTGAGTATATTTTAATTATAGTAAATGGTTGTCTCTGTGTGTACATGTGTGTGTGTGTGTGTGTGTGTGAAAACCATGTGTTGCTTTAAAAGGAGTAGGGATTTCACAAGTTGTCTTGCATAGTGCTACATCATATAATTAGTTTAGTTTTCCTATCAATGTAGCTGAAATAATCATCTCTTAATTGTGGTTAATTGTATTTGAAGTAAAACTGACATGAATGAAGAACTTCTTTATATGTTAGATCAGTTGAAATTCATGAGTGTTGTCCATGCTTCCTGTACAAAGATTTTTATCTGGTCAGAAAATTACTATCGGTAACTTTTAACTTCATTCCCATGATTTTTACAGATCAGTGGAGAGGGGTAGAATGCTGGATGAATGCAGTGATAGATAAAAATTTTGGTGGCATTTGCTGAGGAACAGCCAACTGCAAGTTTGCAGTACTGTGTCTGTAGTGATTAGCTCCCTTCCTTTATTAACAAAGATCAAACACATGGTCTCTAACATTAGTGTCCAGGAATGCAAATATCTGTAGAGATACTGGTGTCTCCATCCCCCCACACATCAGTTTACTCACAAAGTGACGTGTGAAATGTCATCTTTCAGATATAGCAGTCAAGTACACAAAAGTTAAAGAGCAAGTGTTTTACCTTTCTAATAAGGGAAGGGAGCTAATCACTTCAGACACTGTACACAATTTCCTGCAAGTCAATTTACTTATCATTTTTACAAACTTCCAAGAGGCTGAAAAGACTTAATATAAGCTGCGCTTTGGAGCATTGGAAATAAGTTCTTATTCCTAATTTTAAAACCACTACTGGTGAAGGTAAATAGTTGGTGAAACCATTTATTTGGCAAATGAGGTTGATTTTCTCTTAACTTGCAGCAAAATTTGGATTAATTTGCTGAATATTCCTATGACTTTAAAAAGATCATAAAATACACTTTTGAAGTTTTGAAGACATGACTGCCACATGATGACGAGGATTTCTCACTCACTGCTACTTGGAAAGTTTGTAAAGCTTAACAAGAGTTGAGTGAAAGAACTTGTTAAGTATACAGAGGGAATAATGAAGATGGGTGCAGATGGTAAGAAAAAGAGTTTGCAAAAAGGGTTAAATTAAAGAAAAGGAGCTGAAGCTTCATTTTACATAAGAAGCAGTTGACGGTGTGCAAAAGATGTTTGATAGGCAAAATTTATTTTTTGCTAAAGATTTATACATGCTGAGAAACACATACTGGGATATCAAGTAGTAAGCACTAAAGGTTTTGATGACAAAACCTGTGTCAAAACAAATCTTGTATCATTTAATCCAACTTAACTAAGCAGAAAATTTAGTCTCAGACAATAAGTGAAGAAAACTTCCTGCTCAGGTTTAAAAATGCCTCTTATGATCACTGTGATTTTAGACATTAGGTTTGCTCTACAAGTATTACTGTCAATTATCTATAAAAACATGGTTTTCTATTATTTCTTTATTTTTAAATTCAATGCCAAATGCTGCTTCTGTTATTAATAAATCATAGTTCAATCATATTAAGAGGATGAAGAATATAGGTGCCACAGCAACAATTATGGGTTGTCAGTCTTCACTCCACAACTGGCAGAGAGAGTGCTGAGCAGTGTCCTTCCTTCCCCTTCTAACAATACATTTTTGGTATTCTGATGATTGAAGCACACACAGCACTGTATTTCACACAACTAAGCTCTTCTGATATTATTTTGATACTAAAAATAAAATATATGGTATATTTATTATTTGAGTCATTTCAGAAGAAAGAATTAAAAATTTTATTTGTAAGGTTTCACATTAAGTAAAATCAAGAAAGAAAAAAGCGTGTTTAGACATTATGAAGAAGTACCAGTTTGAATTATGTTTTTTTAAACAACAGTTATGTAACTGCTTGCAACACTGAAAAAATATCATTTTGTGTTTTAGGAAGTTATAAGCACTTCTCAAATGCCTTTTCCGTGTTGGCGAGCAGTCTTCGTTTCACATCGGTAGAACAGGATTGGTACTACAAAGGATTTGTACAGCTTGTACTTTGAAGTAAACTTCATGTTATGGCTGCTCAAGAGAGTTTAACTGTAACTTTGTCTGACTTTCTAGCGAAATATAACTATTCTTAGGACATTTTTATCGTCAAGATCTTGAAGGAGCGAGTAGGGAAATACAACCTCGTCTTCACAAGCGAGTTACGCCTGAAGGTGAAGCGTCACACACCCAACTTTATCGCCTGTGATGTAGAAACCATCTCTGGAAACATCAAAAAGTTGCTCATTTCCAAGCCAAAGCAGTTCTATGGCGTCTAAAGGATCACGAGCAGGGAGAACTATTATTTACGTATGCCTGATGCCAACAAAGATCATCAGAAAACATCAGTCATCAAAGACAGACATCTTACGGAAGGCCCTGTTTTAATCAACCAGTGGACTAAATACGGCAATGAGGAATACGATAGTAGATATAATGGAAGAAAAACAGTTTTATGTTGAGTGCAAATTTACAAGTTTAGCCTGGAAAGCTTAAATCTGCTCGCTGTACGATTGTTATTGCGCATTCTGAGACCTACTAAGTTTAGCCTGGGAGCACGAATTACTTACTTCACTACACGTTGTGACGCAAGCTTGGACATCAACACTGACATGATCCTCCATAAGAGTCAACAACGCCTGTATCTCCTACTCCTACTCAAATCTTTCTCTGTCAGCTCTGTCATTCTCACTCGGTTCTATCAGTCCTTCATTGAAAGTCTCATCACTTTTCTTTCATCTCCTGGTTCCACAACCTCTCTCTAGGGAACAGCAATAGTCTTGTCTCCCTTGTTAATATCTGTTCCAAGATCACCGGAATCAGACAGAGGGACTTGGCAGCTTTCTGTCATCAGGAAATCCTTAGAAAGGCCTCCGTATCCTCTCTATTTCTGATCATGTGTTGACATGTGAGTTCTCACTCTTGTCATCCTCTCTATTTCTGATCATGTGTTGACATGTGAGTTCTCACTCTTGTCATCCTCTCTATTTCTGATCATGTGTTGACATGTGAGTTCTCACTCTTGTCATCCTCTCTATTTCTGATCATGTGTTGTCACGTGAGTTCTCACTCTTGTCATCCTCTCTATTTCTGATCATGTGTTGGCATGTGAGTTCTCACTCTTGTCATCCTCTCTATTTCTGATCATGTGTTGGCATGTGAGTTCTCACTCTTGGGGTCTGGCTGCAGGTATGCGATGCTTGTTTGCAAAACCAATCGTCACTGCAATTCATTCATTCTACGTGACATTCACCTGATTCACTATACTGGCCGTCATATTGTACTGGCTCCCTTTCTTTACGACTGAGACGGTTGCTGACTTCCTAAACTTTTCTTGCAAGTTATTCTCTTAAATTAATAACGTTTATATGCTTGATCGGCTAATAGGTATTCTCAAATTTTGTTTTACATGAGCCGGGAGCAGCACGAAGAAAATAAACGTGATCCTGAACAACCTGGATCTGTAAAATATGTGGGACATTAAAACAATAGTTCTCCCATATTCGGATCAGGCAAATGGCGTACGCACACGCGTTGATAACATAGACAAAAGTACATTGTTATAAATAATTTATTTTTTTCAATATAACATAGAAGCACGAGCTTTCTACAATGACAAAAGGATCACACATACTAAAAACTATTTAGTGTGATTCGAAGGAGAGTTTCAATGCTCGAGGTAATACAGATAAAAAAAAATCTGCATTCTTCTATATTAGCCAGAGGTGACAAATTTTACGGACCACCCGCGGACATGCGCATTCTTACCAAAAGATGACAACAACCGATCACTTTGGAGCAGCTCCCCATTCAAGAGACACGAGTAATTATTTTTATACTCAATGTCAAAATTAAACAAGCAATTCAAATCAATTACTGGCTTCTTTGCAAACAATTCACAAAAATTAACCAAACTAACAATGCAAAATGCCAGTAACTTAAAAACAAAGTAGTTAATCTAGTATCACAATGCCGGGAACATTGCTTAAAACCCCCTTATGGCATGTACAAAAGATATTCAAATATCTTTACCTAAGTGCACCCAGCACACATCTCTTTTAATTCGATAACCAAAAAGAGTCAGAAAGGGCAGCACACCGCTACCCCTAGTATATCTTGTGGAAGGATAAAACACAAAACAATTCTCCATCGAATACTTAATTTTCACATCCCTGAAAGAAACCGACGCTGGACCCCCTTCGCCCGCGTAGCCCTCTTGGTTCGACAAGCCACGATCGTGGCCTAATGTTTATCTCAGAGCAGCAATAATAAAAAACAAACCACCCACTGTCGTCTTCGCAATCTTCACTTATATGCCAGTCATTGTAATGTTCATTTTAATCTTGAACCAAGAGGATTAACCTTTAGGTTGACACTATGGGGGGAGAGCAAGGGGGAGGAAACCAGTGTCCCAAGAGAAAACCCCCGGGGCCCAGTGGAATGGAATTAATAGAATGGTGAGGTAGGAGAAAAACACTGTAGATGATAGAATATTTTCTGGTGTTGTTTATTGACTGCTATTTTCTCGCCCTTATCTATCTTCTCTCTCTTATGTAACAAAGGCACGTGGCGCCCAGTCTCCCAGGTAAAGGGGGACAACCTCTTATGTCTGGTAGCGTGGTGCTCTAGTTATACTCTTTTCTTATTCTCTCATTCCTTCCTTCTTGTTCTGTAATGGAGACGCGTCTCCCTCTATGTCAGGTCGAGGAGTTTCTAGATGTCAATGAATCACTCTGAACTTAAATGATAACTATTCTACTGTTATTTTTATCAATAACAATTTAAAATACCGTCGAATTTAACATCTGGATATCAAAGTGAGGGTCAAGAGCACGCAGCTAATAAGTATGTTTATCCATATTGAGTTTCCTATAAAATGGGTTTAAGTTTAAATGCAGAAATGTGTTTCTGTGTGAAATGCATTTGTTATTGTGATTGCTCTTACCCGCTGAGATATGTAGACAGATGAGTAAAAGGACTCTTAATATCATTCATTAGTGAGCCAAGATTTATGATAACAAAGATTTTACATTTAAGCAAATGTGGTCAAATCACATGGAATAATATGCTCACAATAAATTATTGAAATAAAATTGAACAGAAAGCCAACACAAATTTCTTGGACGTTTCCTGGAGTATTACTGGACTGTGCCTTAAGGAAATCTCAAAAGTATTTTGAGTTTTCGAATATTCATTTCATAAACGTTTTTCTCTAACGCAGCCAAAACTGTTGTCATTACTTATTGACCAGATGTCAAAGGAGGCTTGACTTCCCCAATGTCGACTGAACACATGGAGTCACTCTCGTCTGTCAGCCTTGACTCCATTTCAGTGATATCAGCTTTGCTGTATTGGCAGGATTGGTCACTGAAATACAGACTCGGTGTTAATCTCGCTTTCACTGCGCTTATGTTCATCTTCCTTTCTCACTCTCCCTCTCTCTCTCTGTGTATGCGTGCGTGTTTGTTTGTGTGTCAATAATTAGAGAGGTTTTACGTACAGAAAATAAGAGATTATCAGTTGAAATAAAAGGAATTGAGAGATAAAAAAAATTAGTAGTGGAAGAAAGAGCTGAAGGAAACAAATTATTTTTTTACGATACGAAATGGTTCACCTAAGTTATTTCAATGACAAACCTTAAATTGATGTTATTGCAAAATACATCTTTTTCACACCTCTCTAGAAAACTTGTGTCGTAAAAATTAAAAATTATTTACTATACTTACGATTTATGTTTTGAAGAACCTGAAACAAGCAAGGGAACAAGTAACAGTTTTTCTTTCGATGGTTTGAAACAAGCGTCTTGTTTTTGACCACACATCTTTGTTCGCTTCGAAATCAGCGCTAACCAGAAATATCTTCAATCTTTCATCTTACCTTTCTGACCTTTACCTTATAAATATCGCATAAAAGATGCACTGAATCAAGCATTTGCGCTGAATTAAAAATCAACAACTGGAGACTTGCCTTAAATTCATGTTGCAGGAGCCATAATAAACTCCCATAAATCACAAAGTTTTCGCAATTTCAAGCGCATTTCAAACGTGTTTATACCTACTAATTAAAATTAAATTACTTTGACATGCCAAATCAATGTTGAGCCAAATAGTTAAACATCAAAAGGCCCTAAGCTTCTAAGATTTGGTTTGCTATTACCTACTTTTAGCCGTTGCATTATCTCCCTTTATTCATGGGCTTGCGACTGCTCTGAGTAAAGACCCCAAATCCATCCTCCTTACCGTTGATCCCCCAAAACAATTGTAACTTTTAAGATGAGGTCCCAAAATATCAATGACTCAAGACTAAATTGTCGTTTGCAGCAGACACCCTTATCAGGTCCAACGAGCCACCCACTAAGTGGATCAAGAAGAACTTGCAATGACTTGCTCCATGACTAAGGATATTATTAAGAAACAGGCCTTCCATTAAAGCTAATTCATCTATTTCATAGTCAAGAACCAAAATATTTACTTCTCGGCTTCAATCGCTTAACCAGCATCACAGTCACAATGGCAATGACAACAAATCCCAGAACAGCTCCAGAGACGGCAATTATCGTTGTTGCAGAATTGCTTTTTTCTGTTAAAAAATAAACATTGTTTTAGCGCACTTCAATTTAATTATGAAAGAACACAAAAACTAATACATAATTTGGCAATATATTTTCAAGGAAAGATCTAACATTAGCTAAACAAGATATTATTGTTTTTTTCAGAATCCAACATTAATAATGTTTATGTGTGCTAATACGTTTACTGCTGTTTCTACTACTACTAGTTATAATAAATATCGATCAGTTAGTATTTATGTCAAGTACTTGCTATAAGCAGGGCAGCAGGACGACGATAATCATATCGCATTTCAATATAGTTAGTTTTCTTTGAACAATCTTGTGTATCCGTGTCTCTTTGTGTTCTCTCTAAATCTCTTCCTATATCTATATATCTAAATATATACATCCATCCTTATTTATGTAGATATATTCTATAGTGCTTCCTAAAATATATTTTCGCAAATCTGTAGATAAGCAAGACGAGGCTCCAATACATTCTAAGAATATGATTTTACCTTTTTGATCAGGGTGGCTCTTGTCTACGCTGTTTTCAACTAATTCAGTTTGGTCTTTATGCTGGTTGGTGACAAACTGACAGGGTTTAGAGTCTTCAGTGTTGTAGCCTTCAGGTAGACAAATGTATGATCCGGGTCTGGTTTTAAATCGGGAAGGCACACTGATTTCAGCAACATCTGTCACCGGCTGCTTGCACTCAAAGCCTTCCTGCTCGATGCACTCAAGCTCGTCGTCCAGCCATCCACACTCAATTAACAGCTCTGTGTAATTCATTTCAAAACGATAAATAAAAATGAAAGTCTAATGCTCTTAAACAGGTTTTAAAAGATGAGCATTGTCTATTTGTTCGTTACTTTTCTGTGTTACTGGTCTTTCTGTCAAATAAAACAGCAGTGTCATAAAGTTTCGTTATCAATACGTTTCAAATAAAAAGTTTGATAGTACGTATACACACCTAAAACGAACTTTTATCAGCCCAGACTAGACTTTGGCTACTCAGCAAGTAGTTCTGATCAACACAAATGAAAAAAGCAACTCCCCCCCCTTCTAAAGTTAAGTAAGGGAACTCCAAAGGCAGAGATAGAAAAACACAGAAAGAAGCAAACTCACTAGAGTTAGAAAATTTACCTCGTTTTCCATTGTGTGATATAAAATATATTGCAAAGTCGGTTTTTGTAAACGAGATGTCCTTCGTAAATTTGCATTGTATTGCTGTTTCGTTATATGAGTTGCATTCTGCTGCTGTGTTACCTGAAATGAAAGAGAGTACAGGTGGACGTACACGCACGCACACACGCACAGAGATGCACACATGCACACACAGATACACAAGTTATAAAAAAGAAATGAAAACAACTAGTACATATTGCAGTAAACGGCAGTCTAAAACACATAATACTGAAAACAAGTAATTTCCCGGTCGTTTAATTTATTTTAAAGTGACGAGTATGATGCCCTATTTTGTATTGTATAAATATAAATATGATTGTATAAAGCTTATTGCAAGGTACCATGTACAGAAAGCGGTCAAAATCGTAAGGTGACGATATGCTCTTTTGCCCAATGTTCCCAGACCTCAACTTGGCTGAAGCCTTCACAACAAGTCTACCCGCATTACCCTGATATTTGTGTTGTTGACCTCTCTCTGTGTATAGTTATGTGTGTATGCTTTATCTCAAGAAGGGAAAGTGTGTGTTACACATTAAGCTATGTGATCAGTCAGTGTCACATGGTTGTTGGCAGCGCCTTTATATAACCTTTGGCAGACATTTATCGAGTAAACCTAAACAGAAATGCTCTTTCTTTAAATTGCATGCCGCTCTATTGGCCTCTGTTTGAAGACTGGCAGGTCACCAGGTCGAGGACCACAAGACTTTTTTTTTCTTCTGCTGTTACAGCGGGTTATCTATTTATAGTTGGGGAAATAGTGGCATCTTTAACCAATCGTTAGAAAAGTGCACTCAATTTGCTCTTTTAATAAAAGATTTCACACTGTTTATTTACCTTGTAGGACAACGGACAAGAGTAGACAAATCGTTAGTCCTTTCATCTCAACCCTGTAATTAAAAGGCAAATGCAATTTTTTACCACCAAATAATCAGCAGGAGAAAAATAATTACTTGAAATACTTCTTAAATAAAAAAAATAGAAAAATAATCTTTTTATTAAAAGATTTTCCTACAAATAGTTTGCAAGGTCCTTGATCATAATGCACTCACGTTCTTTGCTGTTCATTATCAGTTTATCACGTGAAATTAGGCGATGTGTCATGTGATGATACTACTAGCCCCTGATAACCTTGTTCTCTGTGTACGACTACTAATACTAATTATAAAGCCCATTTATTCAGCACCATATTCCAGTATGATGAACTAGCACAAATAAGAAAAGAGAATCGTGATCGGGAACATTGAAAGAAAGAAGCCAACACGACAGAAAAGAAAAAGGGAGAAACGCCTGGTGCTATCCTATTGGCAACTGACCAGACAGACCAAACAGAGTGCTCCTTTATCCAAGAGGTCTATAAATCAGAAGAAATTCACCCATTTCACAACGTTCGTAGTATATTATGGAAAAATATCCCATAGACAAAAGAAAATGAAGGACCACAGTTGTCTTTACAGCCTGGGTTCACTTTTCACTGTCAAAGATTTACAATTTACATCTGCAGCTGCTTATATCATTAGGGAATTCACTTTAAAGAACAGATGACGAATACTCAGGATGAGTCTTAGACATCCGGCCTATCCAGCTGGAGACAGTTTTGGATGATCCAAACATGTAAGCATTGCACAAGATTTATCTTGCTATAGACGTGCAAACAAGAAATCTGACTTGGATGAAAATGGAAACGTGCAGGACTGCAACGCATGAGCTAAAACCATGAAAGGGAGACAAAGTGCAACGATCAAAGAATAAAGTCCAGTAAAATCACAATTACAAGGATAACAACAAGTGAAAACCTGGATTCGAAAATCAAAAGTAACTTAGTAAAATATAAAAATCAGAAGAAATCTTTAAGCCCATTCCGTAAGGCGAAGGATTACCACATCTAGTACTAAAATGATCATGTAACGCAACACGGAGGTTAGCTACATGCGCTCTATAAGAGAAATGAGAAAGTAGGTAATAATGTTTATGACAGTGATGGGCAGCAGGATTCAGCAACACACACACACACCACACACACACACACACCAAACACACACACACACACACCACACACCATACACCACACACACCACACACCACACATACACACACCAAACACACACACCACACACACACCACACATACACACACACCATAAAAACACACCACACAGATACACACCACACACACACCACACACACACCAAACACTTACACACCACACACACACCACACACACACCACACACACCACACACACACCACACATACACACACACCACACATACATACACCACACACATACACACACACCACACACCACACACACACACAGAGGGAACATTGGGAGGGACATGAAGGAACGCAAGGAGGAGAAGGTGGAGAATGTAGCAGGGTAAACCGATTATAGTAGCTATTTCCGAAACATGTTTTATATCGCAGATCGGGGTGGATGTAGCGTCTGCACTGTAAGGAAAGAAAGAGCCGAGACATTGGCCGGAGAAAGAGACTGAGCGACAGCTTAACCTCACCAGTTTGATAAGTGGTACAGTGAGAAAGCCTCACCTGACATAGCCAACTGTCAGGTGAAACAAGCTTAAACAGATAGACACCAACAGCAGAATAACAAAGTTCTCTACAGAAAGAAGCTATGTAATTATCGACTATGTATAAGAAGACAGTTACAGCTGGCTCCTATGTATCTTTATAAACGTGAATATCTTAAATAAAAACATGCCAGTCAGTTTCCTGTATTTACGTTTGTTATTATCAGTCGTTTTGGCGATGAGAGGGACTCGTAAACTGAGCTCATTGAGTCATTAAAGTGAGACAAATAAAATGGCATGTCATTAAAATAAACATCATGTTATCACTCACTCACTCACTCACTCACTCACTCACTCACTCACTCACTCACTAGTTTAAATGCATATGATCTGAGATCAATAAGTTTAGAAGTAAGCATGCCAATATATTTTGAATAAATAAATAATAGACTTGAATTCAGTGGTACTCACCAGGGGATCACTTGAATGGTGGAGTGATTTCACATAAAATCCTACAGCTTTCTTACATTAGCCATGTGCTCACAAAGCTTCGTCTGCCTTTCCGTAAGCTCAGTAATTACACTGTTTTAGTCGGATGATGTTTATCTATTATATCTAAAATTTCACAAATACATTCCGTTGAACAAATCATTAATTATTAGATGGGATTAACGCACGATTTTCAGATTTCACCAAGCAGCGATAGGTTAAGGAAGAAAAAAGACCGCACTGCTCCTAGGTTACAACATGACCTTCCCCTTTGGGAACTGATACCTCTTATGAAAACCCACCCAGTGTGTAAGGGAGCTCCACGAATTTCGGCTTAGGCCCTTTAATGTGACCCACACCTGGTCAGCCTTTACAAACCATTGATACTGCAGCATGAAACGCCGGTTTGTTTTCTACAACACCAGGAAGTGTTGTACATTTTGACACTTGCCGTTTGATTCATTCACCCCACACCCCATGTCGGGTATAAAGATATTTTAAATATACACAATCAACAATTCCCCCTTCAATGTTTAAATACATGTACATAGATAAAAGATAAATGCAATTAAATACAAGAAACACAAAACTGTGTTATCTCAGAAAGGAAAGAACAACAGTGAGACTAATAAAAACGACGATGATTTATATAGCGCCTTTCCAAAGATTTGCTCATAGTGCTTCACATTAATAAGACATATACTAAATCATTAACAACCGTGCTCCTATATTCACATATAGCAGACTCGCCCACTTCTACAACACACACTCACTCATACACAAAGTAAATTACAGACACACGATATACACGGTCATGGTCAGGAGAGGGTCACAGTGAAATCTTAAAGGTGGTAAGAGAATCAGTGTCAAATGCTGACGGGTAATCTGTTAATAATAATAATAATAATAATGTTGGCTTGTATAGCGCCAAATCCTGGCCTGTGGACAGCTCAAGGCGCTGACGTCAAAAAATAAGATGACGACAAAATGTGGGTGTGTAGCGGCCCGTCTCCTCCACGTCACAGGGCAGCGTCCACACACAACAAGAACACAGTCCTCAGCACAAATATATATATATATATACCACACACAGCAAGAACACAGTCCTCAGCACAAATATATATATATATATATACCACACACAGCAAGAACACAGTCCTCAGCACAAATATATATATATATATACCACACACAGCAAGAACACAGTCCTCAGCACAAATATATATATATATATATACCACACACAGCAAGAACACAGTCCTCAGCACAAATATATATATATATATACACCACACACAGCAAGAACACAGTCCTCAGCACATATATATATATACCACACACAGCAAGAACACAGTCCTCAGCACAAATATATATATATATATACACCACACACAGCAAGAACACAGTCCTCAGCACAAATATATATATATATATACCACACACAGCAAGAACACAGTCCTCAGCACATATATATATATATATACCACACACAGCAAGAACACAGTCCTCAGCACAAATATATATATATATATACCACACACAGCAAGAACACAGTCCTCAGCACAATATATATATATATATACCACACACAGCAAGAACACAGTCCTCAGCACATATATATATATATATACCACACACAGCAAGAACACAGTCCTCAGCACAAATATATATATATATATACCACACACAGCAAGAACACAGTCCTCAGCACATATATATATATATATACCACACACAGCAAGAACACAGTCCTCAGCACAAATATATATATATATATACACCACACACAGCAAGAACACAGTCCTCAGCACAAATATATATATATATATACCACACACAGCAAGAACACAGTCCTCAGCACAAATATATATATATACCACACACAGCAAGAACACAGTCCTCAGCACAAATATATATATATATATACACCACACACAGCAAGAACACAGTCCTCAGCACAAATATATATATATATATACCACACACAGCAAGAACACAGTCCTCAGCACATATATATATATATATACCACACACAGCAAGAACACAGTCCTCAGCACAAATATATATATATATATACCACACACAGCAAGAACACAGTCCTCAGCACAAATATATATATATATACACCACACACAGCAAGAACACAGTCCTCAGCACAAATATATATATATATATACCACACACAGCAAGAACACAGTCCTCAGCACAAATATATATATATATATATACCACACACAGCAAGAACACAGTCCTCAGCACAAATATATATATATATATACCACACACAGCAAGAACACAGTCCTCAGCACAAATATATATATATATATATACCACACACAGCAAGAACACAGTCCTCAGCACATATATATATATATATACCACACACAGCAAGAACACAGTCCTCAGCACAAATATATATATATATATACCACACACAGCAAGAACACAGTCCTCAGCACAAATATATATATATATACCACACACAGCAAGAACACAGTCCTCAGCACAAATATATATATATACACCACACACAGCAAGAACACAGTCCTCAGCACAAATATATATATATATATACCACACACAGCAAGAACACAGTCCTCAGCACAAATATATATATATATATATACCACACACAGCAAGAACACAGTCCTCAGCACAAATATATATATATATATATACCACACACAGCAAGAACACAGTCCTCAGCACAAATATATATATATATATATACCACACACAGCAAGAACACAGTCCTCAGCACATATATATATATATATACCACACACAGCAAGAACACAGTCCTCAGCACAAATATATATATATATATACCACACACAGCAAGAACACAGTCCTCAGCACAAATATATATATATATATATACCACACACAGCAAGAACACAGTCCTCAGCACAAATATATATATATATATATACACCACACACAGCAAGAACACAGTCCTCAGCACAAATATATATATATATATACCACACACAGCAAGAACACAGTCCTCAGCACATATATATATATATATACCACACACAGCAAGAACACAGTCCTCAGCACAAATATATATATATATATATACCACACACAGCAAGAACACAGTCCTCAGCACAAATATATATATATATATATACCACACACAGCAAGAACACAGTCCTCAGCACAAATATATATATATACCACACACAGCAAGAACACAGTCCTCAGCACAAATATATATATATACACCACACACAGCAAGAACACAGTCCTCAGCACAAATATATATATATATATATACCACACACAGCAAGAACACAGTCCTCAGCACAATATATATATATATATACCACACACAGCAAGAACACAGTCCTCAGCACAAAATATATATATATATATACCACACACAGCAAGAACACAGTCCTCAGCACAAATATATATATATATATATACACCACACACAGCAAGAACACAGTCCTCAGCACAAATATATATATATATATACACCACACACAGCAAGAACACAGTCCTCAGCACAAATATATATATATACCACACACAGCAAGAACACAGTCCTCAGCACAAATATATATATATACACCACACACAGCAAGAACACAGTCCTCAGCACAAATATATATATATACACCACACACAGCAAGAACACAGTCCTCAGCACAAATATATATATATATATACACCACACACAGCAAGAACACAGTCCTCAGCACAAATATATATATATACACCACACACAGCAAGAACACAGTCCTCAGCACAAATATATATATATACACCACACACAGCAAGAACACAGTCCTCAGCACAAATATATATATACACCACACACAGCAAGAACACAGTCCTCAGCACAAATATATATATATATATACACCACACACAGCAAGAACACAGTCCTCAGCACAAATATATATATATACACCACACACCGCAAGAACACAGTCCTCAGCACAAATATATATATATATATACACCACACACAGCAAGAACACAGTCCTCAGCACAAATATATATATATACACCACACACCGCAAGAACACAGTCCTCAGCACAAATATATATATATATATACACCACACACAGCAAGAACACAGTCCTCAGCACAAATATATATATATATACACCACACACAGCAAGAACACAGTCCTCAGCACAAATATATATATATATACACCACACACAGCAAGAACACAGTCCTCAGCACAAATATCCAACATGTCATACAATCCGGAATACACTCCATACAACAAATATCAAACATGTCATACACTCCACAGAAAATGCAACATCCAACAGAAGGCACAAGTTACACTGGAACGCCAGCACGCGCTCAAGTTCACTGATGAAAACATGAATCCCACACCACCGCGCAAGTCCTGAAGTCCAAATCCAACAAGACAGTATCAAAGGCCATCATCGACTAGCACATTGTCCAAGCCAGTTGTCTGCACGCATATGTCCAGTTTCTGAAATACGCTCTTCATCCATCTGTCCAGTGCCGGGAAAAGGCTGTCTATCAAGACCGGGCGGATGGGGTCGGATCGCAACACCTCATGGCCCTGCTGAGAACACCATCCCGCAACAGCTGCAGGCTGTTCCAAGTGGACGTCCTCAACATGCAGCAGTCTTGTAGAGAAGCAAGGATGGCGACTTCATCATAATAAGGGTTGCCGAAACTCAAAATACGACGGACGATACAAAAACAGACAAAAACGACAGAGAGCCATCCCCTCAAGCCAGTTAGGCGAAGGGACGTCACTCTCAGTTCCAAGTTTACTGGGTTTGGTATGAGAAAGACCTCTGTCAATAATGGCTAGGATAGTAATAACTTTTGTACCGCATTACCATGAATTGTTTAATTACATCATTTAGCAAATCTATCACAAATAATATTAATAAAAGCTTTTTCTCAGTGCACCCTTTCTAGCGGCGTAGAAGAGACTTAAATTTGACTGCATTCGGGTGCTTAAAATACTGTAATACACTTTACTGAAATGATCGTTATCTTCGTCGTTATAATCGTAATCTGCATCATATCGAGTAGCTGTTGTCGACTTTCTACCAAAGGCATCGCACGTCCACAAAATTTTGCAGCACAACTGCTCTCGACTAACTCGCTGGGGTCGCTGGATGTCAAGTGCGTGACCTCACCGCGTAGATGACGTCACACGTCTTGGCCCCCACGTGTACGCCCCGACTTGTGCCTGGTACCTGTTAACTCACCTTTATCGGCTCACAGTCCCTGAAAGTATCTGTTTTCGTTGTAAGGACAATAGGACATTATGTGCGCAGGTTTTTTTCTGATTGTGTCTATGGCTGTTGATTTTAAATACGACAATTAAGTTTGGTTAATTGTTGTTTTATGCCAAATCAGCAACTAAGGCTATCTCATGGCTTTAAATACGACAAGCATTGCATGCAAATCATACACGGGTACGACAGTGACCGAGCGACAGACATATTACTATTAGGCCCTTTAACATTTAATCGTTCACCTGTTACTCAAAATAAGTAAGATGATTATCTCTCAATTTCAAACCACCCGTTTGTACCCATATCAGTTTGTTATCTCTCTATAAATCTTTCATTGATTTAGTTTTAATGTCGTTAGGAGTTGTTTATTTCTTTAAACACGTTTTATAAACATAACCAACTATATCGCTAATACGGAGGCAAAACATTCCTCTATATTTAATATTTCCAATCGTTCTACAAATGGTAGTCAACGTGAATAGTGAAGACAGCGCAAGCAAAGATAAATGTGTGTGTGTTTGTGTGTGTGTGTGTGTGTGTGACAGAGAGAGAGAGAGAGAATGCAAAGAAAGATCAAGAAAAAACAAGAGATAGAATGGCAGGCACAATCAAACGAACATATTTTGTGAAAGAGGGACAAAAGATGAAACACATAACAGTGCCAATAGATAGATAAAGAAAAAACACAACACTGCCTCTTTGTTTCAAACATCAATACATGCACAACACATTTCATACTCACCGATCATTGTCTTGTTACTGCCGTTAATTATGACAGGACCTCGATCACCGACTAAAGATTGCCACCGATAAAATTAAAATACAGCTGTTTTTGTTACTCTGCTAAATACATTTGTTCAAATATACCAAGTTGTACGTATTGTACGTGCGTTTTGCGTGCCTCTGTGGACTGCATTAAGCAACTATTCTTGTAATGTATGACAATAATTATACCTTTTTCTTTAACATAAATGCGCTTGCCTTTGTGTGTATGTTAACACAATAAGAATTTATGGATGCATGAAGGCAGATATACTGGCAGAAATAATCAAACAATAAATAAAGTACATCAAAGACAGGAACTTATCAACAAAGAACTTTTCATTTACCTTTAAGAAACAATATCAATAAAGAGAAAAGGTTATGCATGCATACTATGTATTGCCTGGAGATAGAAACGAGGGGAAAGTTCATAGGAAAACATGCATTTAAAATATGGTAGATTTGCATATTCGCCATCGTATATTAATAATTGAATTGAAAAACTTCTCACTAAAAAAGTAAAATATTATAAATGATATCACAATATTATAAACATGTTTAATTAAAGGGATTTTGTTTTAAGGCATTAGTTTAAGAATCAAGACTGGTGGATGTTAATAGCCTCAATAATACAGCTTCTTGACGATAATCTCACTTACCAGTGCCATTGATGAGTACAAAAGTGATATTTGAATCTCCTAGTTCTGTTAAGGCATGTAATGTCCAAATCCCTTCTCCAATCCACAAGGCTGTAGCCAGGCGCAGAGTTAAGGTAAAGTCCGGGAGACTTCCGCTTAATTCACATGTTACTTCCCTAGAGACAGGCTCCGGGGGCAATTTTGTCAGGAAACATTTCCTGATATCACTGGTGTAGGATCGCAGTCGAAGTGCCAAACCTTCGTCGAGAACTCTTTTCAAATCTAAAAGCTGAGAACCAATGTGTGAAAACTTGGGAAGACCTGAAATGATAATAAATAGTTAAAAGAAGACGTTAAATGATGAAGACGAACATGACGACGCCGCTGTCAACGACGACGACGATAATGATGAAGATGAATACTTTTGTATAATACTCACATCTACCGAGAAGGCTGACAGAACGATTCAGCTCCGAACCAGGCGCCTCACACCTGACAGTCGGCCACACATGGTGACAGTGAAACACTCCGAGAGACAGGGAGAGAAGACCCTCCTCGTGACTAGTGGAACTCTGCACGCGCCCCGTGTCATCCAGCAGGTGAACAGTGACTAGAGGATTTCCATTGGTAAAGAAGCAAGAGATGCTGACCTTTTTATTTTCGTCAACAACGTGCGTCTCGCTAGCTTCTCTTCCATTCACCTGCAATCCTGTAACTTTTGCCGGGTCTGTGAACAAATCATGTACTCCTGTTATTTTAAATCCAATAATAATAATTATGATTATATCACAAATAAAATATCCCACTTGCATCTAGGAATACAGGTTCGCAATCAAATCACTTAAAAATGTTACTTACATGTGACTTGTAACTTTGTGTTTTTTAACACCAGAGGAGTCGATTGTTTTCTGTAGACCTCCCACAGGACATCGCCATAGGTCCGCTCGACAAAGAGGGAGAAACGCATTTCAGACTTGTCAGCCTCACATGCAGAAACATTTCTCTGATTTTTGCACACAGGGTTATTGTCAGATAGCCATCGACACCGACAAACATCATAGTAGGTCCCATTGTCACACAACTAAATTTCAATTATAAAAGCCGATTCCTTTGACTTTTCGCCAGTTTCTTCTCTCAGTTGATAGCTGAAGTTGGCTTGTGTCTTCTCTTTAATGGTTATTTCCTCCTGATGTGTTTGATTAACTGAACCTACAAAACAAATCGAAATTTTAATAAAATCTTTATTGCTTTTCCAGCATTTTCAACTAGATTGTTTAACGAAGTAAAAAAATGTACCTCTTTGTATTATCAAGAATCAAACATTACTAACGTCCTGACAGGAAAGTGGAGACACAAAAAGTAGAAAATACCAGCAATAAAAAACTACACAAAGATAGCTAAGAAAAAAAATCTGAGTTACTTGTTTTAATAAGATGCAACTGAAAATGGTTTGATCATATTAATCATGGAAATCGCAATAGATAATTAATTTAAAATATATTAAAACACTTACAATAGAGACCGGTGCTTTTCCCATTAGCGACCAAAGAGAAAAAAATGGCTATAAAACAAAAGTAGTGTAGTCTCTCCATTATGTATCTTTCTTCATGCATCACTTGAGAGTGAACACGAACAGCTGATCGGTGGATAATAAAATGTTCAGATCAGATGTAGACTGAAACAGTTTCGTATTCTCAAGTTTCATTTGTGCATGTCATGGAAGAAGGAAATGGGAACTTATTATGAGTCTCGTGTTCTGATACATTTGTTGAATATGCATACTTATACTTCGGACTTTAGAAATAAATCATTCCACATTTTATTACCAGTTTTGTAGCTTTTTGCTATTCTGTCACTGACTTTATTTTGCATTTTAATTGACTTGCTTAAGTCCAGAAATGTTTATTCTCTATGTTTCTGTCAACACAAATCAATTGTACTCCTTCTGCTGAAAAGGCCTCTACAAAAATATTTTGTTTAAATTGTAGCGACCTGCGTCCATGCTGGGGTACAGGACTTGTCTATTACTTTTACCGCTTGACATACTTGCCTACCTAAATATATAGATCCACACATACCTGCTGAAAGGTCACTCAAAGTCTGGTCTAAGAAGCTTAAGGAACCTGCATTAACCAGAGAAGTCAAGGACCCTTGAACATTAACATAAGTTTAAAATCATCTCCTCCATCCATTGCAGTCGACAACTTTTCCGAACGACGACTTCACTGCGACCCTGTCCTGTCCATGAGCGTGTATCACGTGTGTCTGTAACCAGATGTGGCCCCAGTTTGTCATCACAGAGGGTCAAATTTATTGTGGCTTTCTTAGTAACCTAGTGTGTTTTGCTCTAATAAGTCAGAACAGAAAACTCTTAATGGGATTATATGACGAATGTATAATTATCAAACAATTATAGATTCTCAGAATGGTATCAATGAAAATGCTTTCAGATTTTTTATTTGGTAGATACATGCAAGTGTGTGCGTGTGTGTGTGTGTGTGTGTGGTGGAGGGTAGGGTATGATGTAATGTGAGTTTGTATGTTAGTCAACTACTGACTGCTAAACATAAAGTTTGCAGAGTCACTATCTCGTTTTATCATGTCCAGGGTGTGTACCATACTCCTTTACTGACTAAATAAGGCCTGACATTTCAACTTATTTGCCGCTACTGGGAGTGCCTTGCGTCCATGCTGGGGTACAGTACTTGTGTTTCACCAGCCATGTGGCCTTGTGTTGACAATAGAACCAACTTGAAACGAAGCTTTGGCAACATTAGTATGATAGCTTAGAGATCCTGAGATTATAGTTGAAGAATTTACGATGACTCTTCACGTTGATAACAGTGTTATAAGTGCAGGTGGTTCAGTGCAGTATCAGATGCTCTAATACTAAGATAAATTTTGAAGTTTTAATAAGACTGATTTTTTTTAAACGTTATTGAAAAATTCAGTTGATTATGGTGTCATCAATGCTTAAAGTGTATTTTTTAATCATACATGATGAATAGCGTGTGTAAGTGAGTTTACAGCACTTGATAATCGTTGATTATATGAACTTGTACTATTGTCAATAACTATAGAAAAACTTTTTGTCTTTTTGTTGCAACTTTAAACATAATATTCATCATTACTACCACTAGCCAACCACAAACTATAACATGAATACTGAAGCCTTGTACAGGTGTTAAAAACCCTTTATTTTAAAAATAATTGTAACCATACCGGCGTGTCTGCCCTCCACACACTCAGCATTTCTCTGAGCGATCAGACGAGTCACATGGAGGGTAACACTCTTGGACTGTGTATTCTGTTAAATTCAAACAAATCATTTATTTTTAGGGTTCATATAGTTAATGTATAGATTATTAACATGTCTTTTATTTTGATGATATTAATGGTTGTGTTGCTCGTGTGCTTCTGTGTGATGCATGTTGTGCCGTATTTTGTAGTCTGTGTGTTGTGTATTTGTTGTAATTGTTCAGTTTGATATGTACCATGTGTGTTACTTGTTTGCTTTGTGTTTTTTGTTTTGCGTATTTGTAACCCTAAACTGCATTTTAAACTGAATAATAAAATCTCTTAATTCTTTTGAAAGTACAGAGATACTCTTCGAGTCTTCTGTGTGCCATCCTCTTTACGTATAAATGAATGAAAGAATCAAAAGCCTTAAATGTTTTAACGAAATGAAGTATGGATCACTATAACAAGTTTTGTTTCTTGCGATGTTGTACAAGTAAGAAAACAGCAAATTGCGTTGTGATTTTGTGGTGTGGCCCACCTGTTCATCTATAAAATGCTCCTTGTTCATACTACTTGGCTTAATTGACTAATCTTCATGCTATTTTTAATCAGCAAAAAAGCCCCTGCAAGCAAAAAAAAACCACACAACAAACAAACAAAAAATCAAAAGAAAGCAAACAACAACAAAAACCCCACTGGATGCTTGTTTTTTCCTCTTTATATCTTCTCAGTCTGTGCAGGCGATGACCGAAATTAGAAAATAGTACAGGTACTAGCACAAGCACACCTACCAAAAATGGCCTTAAATACAAAAATGCTTTGCTGTTGTGCGAGATAACTTCAGGAACCAGTCACACCTCCTCACCTAACTGAAGACAGTGAAGATCAAGATCTGTAGGTTGTTAGCGAGGACAACGCTCGCTGTCACGTGACTCGGAAGCGGGAGAGAAATAAATAAAATGGTTGGGTGTAAGAAGAAAAAAGTTGTGTTTAACGATAAGGACGCCAAGGGCGGCAATAACTGAATGTCTCCACTGCTTGGTGTGCTGTGGTTGTCACCCATGTTTCTATTCAAATCGAACACTGTGATTGTCTGTCCTCTCCCTGTGATAACTACGCTTTTTCCTCTCGTACTGAACACTAGATGTTCCCGCAAAATTCCCCAAATAAACAAGAACATTTAAAAACATTTGAAATTGCACAAATATATTTGACGGTCACGTGTTGCCGATTTCTAACGACAAGTCATATTCAATAATAAAAGAATAACTAGTGCACATCACAGTTTGGTAGACGGGCAGGTCCAGAGAGCTCCGCGGGCCGTAGTTTGCCCAACCCTGAGCTGAGCTGTCGATCTTGACACTATCTCATTTCCCTCATTTTTCTTTTTTGCAGGGGTGAATGAAGCATTGTCAGTATAGTGCGTGTTTGTGTGTGTATGATTTGGGAAGTATGATTTTATATGCGTATGTTATTGAAGGCACGGTCACTGTCTCGTCCATTTCCCGCAATACCATAGATTTTTATGACTAAAGAGGCCTCCTTTTTCAACTTATTAATCGCTATTCGTAGCGCCCTTCGTGTTTCACCTCATAATAAATACCAGCCAAGAACAAACGCTATAAATTATGTGAATATTTAATCACTCGCAACATACAACTAAGAACAACCAAAAGGTTGTCGTGTTAACAGGCCAGTGCAATAGGAAGAGATCACTTTGACCTGTAGTCTTGGCAGGCACTTGTACTTTTTTAAAACCCTCAAACGTGTGATACGATGGCGCATGCAAAGAAAATGTCGGAGTAACCTCATTACCTCATCTTCTTTTATTGATATGGAAGAACGATAGAAAGGAGGATTTAATTTCATAAGGTAAAAGTATTGCTTTTAACTAGCTTTAGTTCTAGAAAAAAGGGACTGTAACGTTCAGGGGTGGTCCAGGCAGTAAGGGGGTATACTGTGTCTTTGTTTTACACAAAGTGAGTTTTGGTTTTTGTCGCTGCCGCACAGGTCCGGGAAGAGCTCACCCTCTGTCCAAGTGGATAGAGGTGAGTATTTAGACCCGACTGTCACCAGCCAGTGGGCTGTTTTCTGTCGTCGTTCGAGCTATCAGTCATCATTTTGACTGTCGACGTGAGCGCTGGTGTTTGAGCCATTGGTATCGCTGTGTCTGACTGAAGTTGTCACAGTGGGTGTTGCTATTGAACCCGGGGGCTATTGTAACTGCTACCAGTACCGCTGGCGTGGCTATTGCTGTGACTTGGAGACAGCCGTCAGGAAAACTCTCAAGTTCACCGCCAACTTAATAGCCGGAGTCCGCTTACCTCCTAGGTGGAGGGACCGTTACAGCGAGGCCGAACGATTGACCAGTGCGGTGTTATATTCCGCAGCCGATATCCTTGTCATCCTGAGGACCATTGACATTGGGCAGACGCGTGGGCTTCATAGGACTAAACAACGTGGCGAACAGCGAAAATAAAGTAAGACCTTTCTAATTTAACAGAAGGTTAAGCGGAGAACTATGTGTTTAAACCTCAGTTTGGAGTGGTTAGAAATTAGGTGCCCGCTGCCATTTCTGACTGTTCTTGGTTAACGTATTTATACAGGAGTGTGTTGAGTGCACATAACTCCGCCATTATCGGTCCCAAGCCCGGATGAGAAAGGAGGAGGGTTGGGCATAGGGCTAGCAACCCTATCCCATTAAAAACCTTGATGCTACGGAAACGACAGCTAGAGAAATAACTTCATCTGGTAGAAGGAGTGAAGCAGTCCAGACAACTGGCCCTATGACGGCAAGAGATCAAAGCCAAATGGAAGTCTCTGGCCGGACAGCGGAGCTCCTGACACCAAAACATCACATGCGAGTTGGTTGCTGGAATGTACGGACTTTGTTCCAGACACAAAACGTGAAAGAAATGAACAGCTACAACCTCACAATGCTCACAGTAGCAGAGGCCAGATGGACAGGTACGGGAAAACAGGTTCTTAACTCTGAGGAAACCATTATCTGGTCTGGCAGGCAAGACAACCACCACCATAAAGGAGTCGCCCTTATCATCAGCAGGAAACATGCAGATGCCATCTTACAGTGGAAGCCCATAAATGAACGCCTACTCTACGTGAGGTTTAACTCCCAGTTCACAAAACTATCGATTGTAGTAGCCTATGCCCCCATTGACAACGCTGACGAAGGAGAAAAAGACAAATTTTATAGCGCACTTCAAGCGGCCTTAGACAACATCCCCAAGCATGATGTGATGCACCTCATGGGCGATTTCAACGCAAAAGTAGGCAACAAAAACGAGAACAGAGAAAGAGTCATGGGGGGGATGGAAGTGGAGAGCCTACTGACAATGGTGAGAGACTCATTAGTCTGTGTGAAGAGAACGATCTTATTATTGGTGGTACTCTGTTTGCGCACAAAACAATCCACAAACTAACCTGGACATCACCTGATAGAGGACACAAAGCCAGATAGATCACATCATCATCAACAGCAAATGGAGACACTCCCTGCAAGACGTGCAAGTCAAAAGAGGAGCAGACGTTGGCAGTAACCACCACCTCTTTAGTTGCAAAATTAACACTTAAGTTGAGAAAAGCAAATATTGGACAGAAAAGAAACCAGCTTTTGGCCAAACTCAGAGACCCAGCAATCAAAAAGGCCTTCTGCATTGCATTGAAAAACAACTTCAGAAACCTCCGAGATGAAGCAGCAATAACGATGAATACCTTTAGCAAAGCCACAATAGAAGCAGCAAAAGAAACCATTGGCTACAGGACAAGCCCCAAAAATGTATGGATATCTGTGCACACATGGAACTTGATAGAAGAAAAGAAAGAAATGAAGAGGAAGCTCCTGAACACGAAGTCCCCCAGGCTGAAATAGAGGACTGCAGCCCAATACAGGGAACTAGACATCAGGGAGAGTAGGGTAGGGGGGACGAGTGCGAGCAAGCGGGGGGTGCGAAATGAGAAGAAGAAGCGTAGGGGAGGGGGGACGCGCGCGAGCCATCACTGAAGAGCGAGCCGAACTGAAGAGATGAGGGGAGCATTTCCAAAAGATTCTCAACCAGCCAGACCCATCAGTGCTACCTGAAATCATCAAAAAAAAGACCTAGATATCAACACTGGACCCATTGCACTACAAGAAATTATGTAAGCTGTTTACAAAACAAGGAACGGTAAAGCGCCAGGAGGGGATGGTGTATGTACTGAAATGCTGAAAGCAGAAGAGGAACAGACACCACGTATCCTACAAACAATTCTCCAGGAGATCTGGGACAGTGAAGAAATCCCTGCTGAGTGGAGAAAAGGTGTTCTAGTCAAGATACCAAAGAAAGGAGCCATTGGTGACTGGAGAGGCATCACATTGCTATCCCTCAGCAGCCTACATCGTGCCTCTCTGTGGAAGATTCTACGTCACTATGGCATCCCAAGGAAACTGGTTAACATCATCAAGTCCTTATACGAAAATTTTGAATGCCAGGTCATCCATAACAACCAGCTAGCTGAACCCTTTAGAGTGGACACAGGCGTCAAGCAGGAGTGCATCCTGTCACCAACACTGTTCACACTGGCCATTAATTGGCTCATGCGTCGAGTCACACAGGGAAGTCGACAAGGCCTACAGTGGACTCTAACCACAGTCTTGGAGGATCTAGACTACGCCGACGACCTAGGTCTGCTATCTCATAGGCACCAAGACCTTAAAGATAAGACCGAAAACCTTAGTAAGACTGCCAGAATGATAGGACTCAGAGTCAACACTAAAAACACACGTCCCAAGGAACAACAGAACAAACAATAGCCCTCTCACAATTAGCGGGAGTCCACTAGTGTATCTAGGCAGCAAGGTGACAGCAGATGGTGGCTGTGAACAGGAGGTCAACACCGGGATCAGCAAAGCCAACCAAGCTTTTGTAATGCTTAAGCACATCTGGAGATCCACTGGCCTCAGCACTATAAAAATCTTCACTATTATTATTAAAGATCAGGATCTTCAAGAGCAACGTTCTCAGTGTCCTCCTATATGGGTCAGAGTGCTGGAAGACCACAGCCTCCATCGATTAAAAAAAGTAGGTGTTTCAAACCAAGTGTGTGCGGAGCATACAAAAGATCTTCTGGCCCAACACCATCTCAAATGAAGAGTTGCGCGAACAGATGGGGGTGTGCACCCTGGCAGAAGTGATCCAACTGTGGCGCTGGCGATGGTTAGGTCACGTGTGCCGCATGCCTCCAGACTCTATCCCCAGGGCAGCCCTGCGATGGACACCACAGGGAAAGAGGAACAGAGGGAGGCCCAAAGAGACGTGGAGGCGATCCATCGAAAAGGACCTCACGAACAGAGGTCTGTCACTCGAGACAGCCCCCAGAACAGCAGCAGACAGAACCAGACGGAGGTCCCTAGCTGTCGCCTCACGTGCCAGAAGGCACAAGGAGGACTGATTATTGTGCTGAGTGCACGGGATTTGCATATTTTGTATACCTGGTATGTCCTTTATGTTGAGCTTGTGCTGCTTGTAAATATATATATTTGAGTGAGGTACTATTTTCCTGATAGTCAAGCAGTGTTTGCTTTGTTGTAAAGATAATTGTCATATTAGCTTAACTACTTGTTGCAAGAATACTGGTTTATTACTGCTTGGAGAAGTTTCTTGTGGATTCTTTGCTTAAGTTTTGTCGTTCAGTTTACTAATTACTTGTGTCTCCTGGAAAAACGCTTTACACCAAGGTGATCGCCTGTTGATGATCTTTTTGAAAGAATGCGCATGTCTATGGATGGTCCGTGACAGGGACACACACACAGGCAGAGAGGTAGCGAGGGGGAGGTGTAGCGGATCCGAACCTCCAGCCAATCTTAACCTCCAGGGGTACTCTGCGCATGCGTGTGAAGTCAAAGTTCATTACCGCTTGAAAAGGTCATTTCCTGCGTGTCGAAACGTCCCGAAACGTCCGTCCGGTGTCAAATTTTATGATGGTCAAGCTATATAAAGCGACTGTCCAGCCTTGGCCGTTCTCTTCACTGCCATCTGCACTTGGTCTCCATGAGCACGTGAATTGTCCACAGGTTTTTTGGTTAATATTCTGCATACGATAGCCTTTTGCGGCTCGTTTCGTTATCACTCTGCATTTAGTCCCTCTCGTTTCGTTATCACTCATTTGGTCCTTGTCAAGTCTCACTAACTGCATAACCTTTTTTCTTCTCTTTTCGCTGATTTACTTTATAGCTTCTACGTTTTTAACTCTAACCACGTGATTTTAAGTCTCGCTATCTCTTTTCTTTTCTTAATTTTTAACGAACAACTGCATAACTTGTTTACTTCTTACTGTATTATTTTTTTCCACATTTTAGCTCTAAAGCCTCGTCAATTCTTATCCATAGTCTTTTTGTGTAGGCTTTTCAGTTTGATCCTGGATTAGCTGTTGTTGTAATTTATCAGCAATTGTTTTCTTAACAGCTTTATTGTTTTAGACTAAAGTATCATTTGTGTAACAATTCTTGACCCATTGCCCATCATTAGTTAATTACTTATTGTGATTCATGTGAAAACAATCACTTTGGTATTTGGTTGCGAACTATTCATATCACTGCAGCTTTAATAACAAACTTCAGTGGCAGTTCTCAGTTGGTTTCAGCAGCAGTAAAGATGGAAGCCGAAAGGATGGAAAACCACAGGCTTGAAATGGAGCGTCTGTGCACATACATGACCACCGGTAAATATTGGAAAGGTGCAAGTGACACTGAGAAAAAGAGAAATCGGAGTGCATCAAAGACACACATTTTGGAAAGTGAGTATTTTGGTTTTATTATCTGTATGCCAGCTTTTTAAATGCACAAGGCAAGTACACTTGCCAGATTCAATATGCATGCGTTTTAAGGTTTGCGTAGGTGCAACACCCCCCGGAGGATCATTACCTTGTCGCGGTCGGGGGGCTTGTGTGTATCGATGACCCTAAGAGCTATACCGGGCAGGGCCACCCAAGCCGGGCAGGTCAAAGGGTAGATGCCAGACAAAACATGATCCCTGGTCCTCCAGGTTGGGGGTTGGGCACAGGGCTAACAACCCTGTCCCGTAAAAAGCAATACCGTTACGGAAACAGCGACAAAGAAAGACACCACTATTGTGTGCGATGGGCTCCCAGAGGTATCGCAAGATCCTTGTATGACTGCTAGTAGTGAAAACCGAAAGGAAGCTACTAGCACGAAGATGGAAGTCTTAAGCGCCAAATGCAAGACCAGAATAGGTTTCTGGAATGTGCGTACCATGTACGAAACTGGTAAATTGGCACAAATTACGGCCGAGATGAGACGTTACAACCTACACATCCTCGGAGTAAGCGAAAGCAGATGGACAGGTTCCGGAAGAATAAAGACCCAGACCGGAGAGACAGTGCTGTACTCTGGCAGAGAAGACAACCAACACCATGAGGGAGTAGCCATCATCCTGAGGAAAGGAACAGAGAAATGCCTGATAGAGTGGAAACCGATCAACAGCAGACTGATTACAGCCAGAGTGAAAGGGAGACATGGCAACATGACCTTGATCCAGTGCTACGCACCAACCAACGATACCGATGATGAGGCGAAGGACACCTTTTACGACCAATTACAAGCAGAAGTAAGTGCAGCACCCCGCCATGACCTGTTAATTATGATGGGCGACATGAATGCTAAAGTTGGGAACGACAACACCCACGTAGAGAGAGTCATGGGCAGACATGGTTGTGGCTGCATGAATAACAACGGAGAGAGACTAGTGGAACTATGCACTATGTACAACCTGGTGATTGGAGGAACATTATTCCCTCACCGTAACGTCCACAAGCTAACATGGTGCTCACCCAATGGTAGGGATAGCAACCAGATCGACCACCTAATGATCAACGGCATCTGGAGACGTTCCCTACTCGACGTCAGGGTGAGAAGAGGAGGAGATGCTGGGAGTGACCATCACCTTGTTGTAGCAAACATTAAAATGAAACTGCGAAGTACAGGACGCAAGTCACCAGCACACAGACGCTTTGATGTGGAAAGATTGCAGGACCCCAAACTAAAAAATGCCTTCATCCTTCAAGTGAAAAACAGATTTCAGGCACTTGCAGACATGACAGACACCTGCGAGGTAGATACAGATAGAATAAACCAGAGATGGGACCTTGTAAGAACAGTGTACCAAAAAAGCAGCGAGACTAGTCTTGGACTAAAAGAAACTAAGAAGAAAGAGTGGATAACACCAGAGACGTGGAAAGCAATACAGGAAAGAAGAGACATCAAGAAAAAGGTGGCTAGCACCAGATCTGAAAGACTGCAAGAGAAGTTCAAACTACAGTACAGAGAAATGAACCAGAAAGTGAAGCGCTCGGCGAGAACAGACAAGCGTGCCTACTTGAACAATCTGGCAAGTGAGGCCGAAGAAGCAGCAAAAAAGGAGAACAAGGAAAACTGTACAAGATCACCAAAGTGATTAGCGGCAAGTTCCACAGCACCAACGATGCCCCAGTCAAGGACAAGGAAGGGAAGCTACTAACGACAGAGAGAGAACAAGAAGCACGCTGGGCTGAACACTTCAAAGAGGTTCTGAACAGACCACCACCTTCCGAAGAAGCCGACATACAAGAAGCCACTGAGGACCTAGACGTCAACATCGCCCCACCAGAGAAGCAGGAAATCATCACAGCAATCAAGTCCTTGAAGAACAGAAAGGCACCAGGCCAAGACAATCTGAACGCTGAATTATTCAAAACAGACCCAGAACTGGCAGCCAATATCCTGCAACCCCTATTTACCGCAATATGGGAAGGGAAACAAGTCCCAAGTGACTGGACCAGAGGAGTGATCGTCAAAATTCCAAAGAAAGGACCCCTTAGCGACTGCAACAACTGGCGAGGAATAACTCTCCTGTCCGTCCCGAGCAAGATCATGACAAAGATCATCATTCGACGAATCTCAGAGGCAACGGACGCACAACTTAGAGAAGAACAGGCTGGTTTTCGTAGAGGAAGAGGATGCACCGATCAGATATTTGCACTACGCAACATCATTGAACAGTGTACAGAGTGGCAGAGACAGCTCTACATTAACTTCGTGGATTTCCAGAAGGCATTTGACAGCATCCACAGAGAAAGCCTTTGGCGCATCCTGAGAGCGTACGGAATACCAATGGAAATTGTGCTGCTGATCAAAAGCTTCTATACGAACTTTTCATGCTGCGTTGGTGACAGTAACATCTGCTTTGAGGTCGGGACTGGAGTGAGACAAGGCTGCGTGATGTCTTCCCTACTCTTTAACCTTGTCATTGACTGGGTAATGCGCCACACAACGGAGGATGAACCAAGGGGCATAAGATGGACACTCTCCAAGAACTTAGAAGACCTAGACTTTGCCGACGACCTGGCCTTGCTGTCACACACCCATCGACATATGCAGGAGAAGACGACTCGCCTGAACACCTTTGCGAAGCAGGTCGGACTGCACATCAGCCGGACAAAGACAGAAGTGATGACCCTCAACACCACCAATTCAACACCGATCAAGATCAACATAGAGGGAGAAGACCTGCCGATGGTTGAAAACTTCACATACTTGGGCAGCGTGGTCAAGCAGGATGGAGGAGCAGACCGTGACATCCAGAGCAGACTGAGCAAGGCCAGGGGCATCTTCTGTAGCCTAAGCAACATCTGGAAGTCAGCCCAGTACAGCACCCATACCAAACTGAGACTCTACCAGAGCCTTGTCCTGTCCACTCTCCTGTACGGCTCGGAGTGCTGGCGAATGATTGACAGCGACCTCAACAAACTGTCAGTCTTCCACACCAAAAGCCTGAGAAGAATCCTGGGCATCTTCTGGCCAAGAACAATCTCCAACGAAGAGCTACTTGCCCAGTGTGGGCAAGAGAGTATGAACACCATCCTGATGAAGAAACGATGGCGCTGGATTGGCCATGTCATCAGAGGCAACTCCATCACAAAAACTGCCTTACACTGGACCCCAGAGGGAAAGCGCAAGCGAGGCCGGCCCAAGAACACCTGGCGGCGAACCGTGGAGGCAGAAATGAAGACCCTAAATCACAGCTGGGGCACTGTGGGGAAGCTGGCCCAGGACAGACAAAAGTGGAGGTTCTTTGTCGCTGCCCTACGTGCCGACAGGCATAACGGGCAGTAAGTAAGTAAGTAAGTAGGTGCAACATGCCTTTTTTCACTGTTCCTAAACTCATTCAGAAGTCTGTTATCTGTTTCGAAGATGGTGTCCTGTTCTATGTTGATGCTAATGGGATAAAGACAGAAGTGATCACAAGCCTTGAGAAGGTGAAGGAGATTGTATCGCACTATCACGGCTCTAGAGAAGTAGGAATGCATAGTGGTATAGCCGCCACAGTGCAGAAGATTGCCAGTATATACCGCTGGGGATCTATTAGACGGGATGTTACACACTATGTAAGTTTTGTTTCTTTGTTGGGTTTATGCCATGCCATTAATGTCAGCAAGTTATATTTTAATTGAAACAATCTAAAACAGTACCTTTAGGTGGTAAAATAAACAATCAAGAAAATAATAAAGAACACAAACAGGAAAGTAGTGGCCTTCCTAACAGCCACCACTAAAGCAGGTAGCAAAGTTTTACCATCTTTAAAAAGGACAAAATAGCCATGAATAAAGAATACAAGGAATCAGCTGTGAGAAAATTATGACGATTACTGCTAAATACTTCCTCCTCCCACTGCACAGAATGGCCAGCAGGCAGGCAGTCAGAGAGATAGGGAAAGATGGCACATAGTGGACATTATGCCTGTTATTTTGTCAGTTTTGTAAATAAAAATAAGACATAGTTGTCAACTGGTAACTTTTTTGTTTTGTTTTTTTTTGTCTGTGTAAAATGTAGTAGACATCTATTACATCCAGCTATTACCATTAATAGTTATTACTTTTGGGATACAGATGTCAAAGGCAAAGGGAAGGAATAGTGATGTAAACAGATCCCCCTTTTCTTCCATTTTGCACTGTTATTGAAACTGATTTGAAATTTCAGATAAAGAGGTGTCCTGTCTGCCAGAAGCATGAAGTGATTAAGACACAGGCTCCTGCCATGATACCTATCAAAGTTAAAGAACCACTGGAGCTTGTTCAAGTGGATCTCATTGGTAATGAGCACACTAAGGAGATGTAAATACTGTATGCATGGCACTGCACAAGTCATGATGCAAGGATAGGCCCATACTTGCACTGACAGTGGAAATGCATAGAAATTGCCTATAGCTTCATCACTTGTCTAGAATGATAATTCATTTATTTGCCAAGTGTGGTTGTACAAGGAACATGTCTTAATAACGTTTGTCAACATCTTCACAGATGCCACTACAAATTATATGTACACATAAGAATTGAGATGCAAAAGAGAAAAATTCCCCAGAATGTCATGCTGAATGTGCAATTAACATTAAGTACTTCACAAATGGTTTTGTGGAGATCAGCTGAAATTGAAAGAAATGCGATACTGTTTTCTTTACATACTTGTAAAATATTTGAACTTAAGTGATGATCCCAAAAGTATGTTTTTCCCATGCTTAAGTTTCTTCCCTTACAGGTCCCTTGAAGCGAACTAAGGCTGGAAACCGATACATATTAACTATGATCGATCACTTCACAAAATTCGTAGAGCTCTTCCAACTGCCATCAAAGCATCCAGAGGGAGTGTGTCGTAAAATCAGGTCATTCATCAGAAGGTAATTTCAAAAGGGTTATGGTATTTATTTTCATTTAAACAGTTTTCCAGAAGTCCTTGAAAAGTAGTGCAAAAATAATGCAAACTAATTTAAGCATATACCATGATAATGTTAATCCAGAAGCTGAGTTTTGTTTCTTTCTTGCATGCTCGTGGTTCCGCTAGAAGCCTTGCGTGAAACTTTTTCTTGCCATTCACCATGTGCGCTCATTAATCTTATTCCAATTCCTGTTCCTTAAAGAGATGAATTATGATTTACAGGTATGGAATACCACGACGCCTGCAGTCAGACAGAGGAGGAGAGTTTGTTAATAAGGTATAGAAATTGTGTTTATTGTACAATTACACAACCCTTAATTATTCAACAAAAGCAGCATTTGGTGTTTTAGTACTTGGGCACAAAGATTGTCTCTTTCTGCATTAGCTACTTGTTACATGACATATTTTTTCTTCAAACAGTGGAACGATCAGCTGTGCTCAACGATGAACATTAAAAGGTGCATATCATCTGCATACCACCCTCAGACCAACGGTCTGGTTGAGCGCATGAACAGGACGGTGAAGACTCGGCTTTCAAAAATAGTTGAGCATTACAAATGTGATTGGGATGAAGTTCTTAAAGATGTGGCTGAGTCTATTAGATGCCAAAAACAAGCATCAACAAAGTATTCACCCTTCTTCCTCATGTTTGGACGTAAGCCGAGATTGCCAACAGAGGTGAGTTCCACTTGTTTGTATGCTTTGTAACTGTGAGCCATTTATAGCAAAACTTAAAGTGGTGCATGAAATTGAACATAATAAGTTTCCAACTTCAAACTGCTATTTTCCTAACAATTGCAGGTTGAAGAGGCTTACAAAGACCAAGGTATAGAATTAATCCCTAGTGGAGATCAGGAGCAGGAAGATAAAGAGCCCACACTGGATACAGTAAGCGCTGACCCAGAAGAAGAGTCCGAAAATGAGGAATATATTCCCACGGTGTTTAAAACCAAACTGCCTCTACAATCTGCCAGTGACAAGGACCGCGAAGACCACAGTAGTGGAATGGAAGAACTCATGAGCACCATTTTTGCCAACGTCATCGATAACCAAGAAAAGGCTAACGAAAAACAGAAGTTGTATGCACAGCGGACATCAAAGGGAGTAAAAACCTTCCAGCTACAGGCAGGGGATCTTGTTCTGCGCCAGAACATCAGGAACAAAAGAAGATATGGCGGTGCTTTGGATAACCTGTGGAATGGCCCATACAGGTATCTACAGGTTTATTTTTATGTGCATACTTTCTATGTATGTATATACTGTACTGGTGGTATTATCAGTACTTGGCTCCTTTTCAGACATATTATCATGATCTGTCATGATACTTTTGAACCAAATGTGCACATTTTTGTACGTTTTGCTTCAATTTCTGACAGCTGACATGAACATGTTGACCTTGATGTTGCCACTGTTTTATCTAGGAGTGGCGATTAGCATTTTTTATTCTAATATTTTTCTCACTTTTAAATGTGTTGGTCATTTCCTTCTTTATGTGACAGGATTGTGGACATAGACTCAAACCAAAGAGTGCAACTGGCCATGGAGGGGAATGATGGACGTATGTTACCAGCGAGGGTGCCATATGACCAGCTCAAGCCTTTTCTGGAAGATAACACGGTAAAGGGTGTTGCAAATGTGACCAGCCATACCGATATGAAAGACGCGGTGCAGGAAGTAGCACAGGCTGTTGAGAATTCAGCCTTTGTAACATCACCACACCTGGGAGTAGGTCAAGATGGTATTGTGAGTACTAATGTTGATGATGATGATGTTGCAGAGATGAAGCCAATAAAGCAGCATACAGTATGTTGCACCAAAAATGAGAAGAAGAGAACACAAAAGAAAGCTGCTTGTAATAATATAAATGGAGACTTTGTTTCAGAGACCAGGCAGAAGAAACAGAAGGTAGAAAAGACCATGGACAGAGATGATGTTGTATTTGCAGGAATGTTTGGACCCAAGAGAAGGAACACTGAACCACTACCAGTGGTTCCTGCTCAGAGGCAAGACACTCATAGTTTCAATGAAATGAAACTGGTCCTAGATCAGAAGAAAGAACTTTCTGATCTACATATCGATCATTTTTCTGCCATCTTGAAGGACCAGTTCCCGGTAATTGATGGCCTACAGAAAGTTGCCGTTTTTGAGTCCGAGGAATGCCAGCGTGTAGGAACACCAGTAGGGAAGTTTGTGCAAATTTTGCATGTCGGTAACCATTGGGTTACAGTTAGTAATATCCATTGCTCTCTACCAGGGGAGGTGATGGTGTATGATTCTCATTTTGAAACAATAAGGTCAGAACATAAGGCTAAATTTTTAAAACAGCTAGGCTGGCTATTGTATACTGATGCCTCACATATGTTAATAAAGCTTGTTAATGTTCAGAAGCAGCAAGGATCCATCACATGTGGGTTGTTTGCACTTGCATATGCCCACGCGTTGTGTGCAGGTCTACGGCCGGAACAACTGAGTTTTTATGAAGAATACATGTGGGTCCACTTATCCAGCTGTTTGTCAACTGGAAAGCTGACACCATTTCCAGTACTGCCTTGGCAAAGAGACACCAATGGTAAAGAACTGCACAGGCAGATACAGGAAGAAGTGTTATGTATCTGTCGACAGCCCAACTACCCAAAGCTGCCAATGATTACCTGTGACATCTGTAAGAAATGGTATCATTGCCAGTGCATGAAGCTGCCTGATGGAGCCAAGTTACCCAAAACGTTTGAGTGTATCATCTGTCGACCGAAGTAGTTACCATTCCAATATGCATGTCTTTACCTTTCTTTGTTGTAAACCTAAGTTTACTCTTTATATGGAAATTAGTATCATTCTTGTAGTGTTGCTGCTTAATGAACAATATTGTCTTTGCTTTAAAGGATACTTTTTGCCTGTTACATACGAGAGGATTTATATCGCCTTCAGTAGACTGCAAAAGTGCTTACAATGTATGCCATTCTGTAAAGTTGTTTTCCAAGTGTTGCAGGTGGATCTTCTGGATGGGAGATACAATGTTGAGGTCAAATGGTTGTCCTCCCCCCTGGCATTGCCTATGGCTATTCAGTATGCTGTTGCAAAAGTTATCTGGCAGCCTATGTGATGTTATGGGGGATGTCTTAGAAATGTACTTCCACTGCAGGGAAATGTAACGACAGTACCTCATTTTTACCCCGGTTACTTTGGATGCTACACTTGTAAATGTCATGATATATTCAAGTTACTTGTTGAATGTTGCAGGTGCCTCATCAGTAATTGGTGGTTACAGTGCAAGTGTCAGATGGCCCCTGTCCCCCAGTGCATTGCCTCTGGCTGTTTGATGAGCATTTGCTAAAGACATCTGTTTTGGGTGATCCTACAGAATGCCAATGCTTGTCACAACATACACAATACTGTCAACCGCTCTGTCTATATAGCAAGAAATGTGGCTTAATGCACACCACTGTTGCTAATAGTTTTTTCTTTCGAGTGTTTTGTCAACCATGTTAAGCTTGCCCAGTGGTTATGTTGTTTTTATGGATGAGTATCTGTACTAATCACACTTTCCTGTGTTTCAGGTGGGTCAGCCACTTCTGATGATTCAGTTTTCAATGTCTGCCAGCACGTACGCACAGTACACATTGTGGCCAATGTCTGTGATGTTGCAGGTGGTTTTTGCAGCTGTTTTGATTTTTTTTTTAAACATGTTGTCCTTGTGTTTGCCATAGCTGGATTGAGAACTAATAAAAGGAATTGCAAGAAAATTTTGTGTGGATAAAGTTTGTGAACTGGATTATGAGACTGATCGTGTGTTGTATGAGACAATATCATTTACCATTACCTAGCACTATAAGTATTGAATTGGTATACAATACCACAACCATGGAGTGCCTATGCCCATGATGTATTAATCAAACATTTATGCTCAGGCATTTTCTATCACACTGGCTGGTTAAGAAGCAAGTTTCAGATCTGATAAACATGCAAGCATTCAGGAAAGGAAGCAAGCAAGTAAACATAGTCACTTATGGTCACTAACTGATGGAGACCCTGACAAAGCAATGTAGTTGTATTCACTTGCCAAGATGCCTACTGACACTGAACCAGTTGTATTAGTCTCTACAAATCCCTGTCATCCCCATCCTTGGAGTACATGTCCCAGCAGAGAATATGAATAAATGGGATTTCTGGAATGAAAGCATAAAGTGAAGCATCAGTATACAAGCTATAATGTTCATCCCAAAATTGAAGAGGGCATTTTTTCATGATGATTATAGTAACACTGACAAGTTTGAAATATGGTTTTAGCTAAGTCTGGGTAAATAAGGGCACCCCATCAAATAATCAATAGTCTGACAGGCATGTCCCGAAATGAAATGTGTACAGACAGGATAATGATCAAGGTACAGCAGCGAAACCGAACGTCTGACCATGTAGTGAGGAATAATAAAGAATATGGGGTTATTCTTTGTTCGAAAACATAGCAGCACGAACTATGTGGTTTGGAATATTTTGAAAATATCAGCGTACTACTATTCGAAAGTACAGCAGCCAAACTGAACGTATGAGCATGTAGCGGAGAAACCCGGTAATTTAGCATACACTGAAAGATACAGCAGCGAAACCGAACGTCTGACCATGTAGTGAGGAATAATAAAGAATATGGGGTCATTCTTTGTTCGAAAACATAGCGGCACGGACTATGTGGTTTGGAATATTTTGAAAATATCAGCGTACTACTATTCGAAAGTACAGCAGCCGAACTGAACGTCTGAGCACGTAGCGGAGAAACCCGGAAATTTTGAACATACACTGTTCCAAGGTATACAGCAGCGGAACCGAACGTCTGACCATGTAGTGAGGAATAATAAAGAATATGGGGTTATTCTTTGTTCGAAAACATAGTAGCACGAACTATGTGGTTTGGAATATTTTGAAAATATCAGCGTACTACTATTCGAAAGTACAGCAGCCGAACTGAACGTCTGTCGAGCATGTAGCGAAGAAACCCATTATTTTGAACATAGCATCCTGTTCCAAGGTACAGCAGCAAAAACGAACGTCTGACCATGTAGTAAAGAATAATAGAGAATATGGGCTTATTTTTTTGTTTGAAAACAGCAGTACGAACTATGTGGTTTGGAATATTGTAAAAATAATTATCATTACTGAACGTCTGCGACTATGTAGTGAAGAAAAATAAATATATCGGTCTTCGATTGACATACTTAAAATAAAACTGAGACAAAACATTACACAACATACGAAATGAAATAACATAGCAAGAGCAACTCACAATATAACCAAGAATATGTTTACTAATCCATACGGACGTCTAGTACACCAGGAGCTTTCGTTTCGCTCTAACACGAAACCTAACGTATGGCCATAGTGCGCATGCCTCACTTAAATCCCCACGCATGCGCAGAGTACCCCTGGAGGTTAAGATTGGCCTGGAGGTTTGGATCCGCTACACTTGTAGTACACTGCTACAAGGGCAGGTAACTCTGTATTATAACAATTCACTTTACGTTTGACCACCTGCGTGTGAGTTATCAAGTTAAAGAGAAGGAATTGCAGAACATCTCTGACACCAGCAGGACTGCTGAAGCGAGTGCATGTTCACAGGAGAGAAATCTCAAACCAACTCTTTGTGTTTGGTCTAAGGCAGCGGCATCTCTTATTCAAGAGTTGGAAACGACTTACAGAACTTTAGCTCTCGACTTAAGCAGACGATACCAGGTGAGAAGAAACTTGTGGTTTTTTTCCCGGTTACCATGCGAGCTGTTGTTTACATGACAAATCTACGAAATGTCAGGAAGCGTAGTGTCACTCTATATCTCAAAATACTCCAATCGTTTATTTGTCAGATAACGAGGATATTAGATTAAAGAAGAAAGATTATATGTAATTGTGTATAAATTTCTATTGATTCTCTTGGAATTTTTTTGAAAACATAGTTTAGCCTGTAATTGTTCCACTACATCCGATAAATCCACAATCATTTCTTGCTCTATTCTGGCCGAGACAGAAAAGTAGGGTTTGAGAGTCGTGGCATTGACAGGGGGAGTGAGAAGTGATGTTGTCGCGGTAACAACTACCCCGTCAGTTCAGTAAAATTACAAAAATATCTGTAAAAGATTAATCTTTGATTATAACCAACCAGAAGAAACTTTGAATAGACGATGTTGCCTGCCAGTACGCGACCACGACCATTACAAGAACCTACTTTAAGAAAACCGCTAGTGTCACTGATGCCTACTCTCACATGGCTAGCTAGCTAGGTCGTCAAGAACATTTGCTGGGCTGTACGGGCATCGAACAGGCGTGCCTCTCAGTTTTGATGCTTATGCTCTAACCACAAGGCTATACGGTTCTACGCAGTCTTTGTGTTAAGGTGGGTACGAGGCTTAGTGCACAAAGACAGAAAGTCACAGGTCATAGACAATACTTTAGGACAACATAATGATTTGCGTGCGTATATATATATGACTCTGTGTGTGTGTGTGTGTGTGTGTGTGTGTGTGTGTGTGTGTGTGTGTGTGTGTTGGTTTGCGAAAGTAAACACTATCCTTTATGTGCCTATTTAATCACTCACACCATAGAAAGGACCATCCAACACACGTTGTTTAACTATTAATAGATTATAAGCGACGGGCTGATCGACCGTTGGACATCGATAATGTGAAGCGCGGGGTAGCCATAGGTGACGATAACGGCAGCTCGCGACAGATACCACATGTCGCTCGTCGACAACCGTGAGGGTGTTGGCCATAAGTCTTAATAGATTCAAATTTCGTACTGTTAGGCAAGCTCAGTGCCTGCAATTCCTTAATACAAGTCATCCGCCGCTCGTTGCACGCACCTGTTCAAGAGACGACGCGGAGGCCGGTCTCAGTCTCTCTGCCCAGCTGTGCACAGCAATTGTCATTGTCTGTGTGTGTGCGTGTGTGTGTGTGTGTGTGTGTTTGTGTGTCGCCATATTCTGTTTCGGCCAGCGTCTGTGTGCTCTGAACGTGCATGTCTCCCATGCAAACGAAGTTGGCTGGCTCGACGTAAAGCACCCCCGACTTTAAAAGCTAAGATTTTTAGTGCATTTAACAAAATATATAGATAACATTCAATTGTTTCTTCTTGGCGTTTAGCACACGTTAGTGTGAATTGACCTGACTGGGGCTGCTCAGGCCACCTCAAACTCACCAGCAGGATGCTATCAATGTTTACCTCTTTATGATAACACTGAACAGGCCGAAAGTACCATAGGAGAAATTATGTCTACAGGTAGTCCTCGACTTACGACGTTGATCCGTTCTTACGCGGCGTCGTAAACCGAATTTCGACGTAAGTCGGATCATACGTCCATACAGTACTGTACCATAATAACAGTACAGTACTGCAAACACTTAGCCTATCGAAACACCTATCCTAACACAGTACTCTACATAATTATAAATAAACATAAATACAGTAAAATATTGTGCAGTAAGGTACGTTTAATAATGAAATACTGTACTGTAAGTGCTGTAACAGTAATAAACAGTGTACAGTACTGTAATAAACAAAGATAAAAATTCTAAAGAGAGAACATGCTTACTTATTGGGAGGAAGCTCTATGACTTCCGCCGCACATGGAATGAGGCGTACGTATAGTTCGACTTACGACGCTAAACCTCGTAAGTCGGAATGAGCTTCGTATAAAGCGTCGTAACCACGAAACGACGTAACTCGAGACCGTCGTAACCCGAGGACTACCTGTATATTTTTGCTGTCTAAAATCTGTGTTTTTTGTCACATCAGCACTAAGCTATGCTGTTAATACAATCAGCAACCAAATCATGCAATTAGAGGACATAGCAACCCGCCTGACTCTGAATTGGCCAATGGGAAGCCGTGTTTTAGTAGGTTCCCTAGGTGTTCTCAAATTAAGTCTGTGGTTTCCTCTCAATTATTTCTGTGGTTTCATTTCAGTCAGCAAAGAATGCATCGCACTAGACTACCCGCATGTCCTGTGAATGGGCATAAGCCTCAGCAGTGTGTGTGAGCGTGTGGTGGAGGGAATTGCTATTTTACACCGAGCCAGCAACTAAATGTATAACACGGCAGCGAGCCGAAGCTGTGTCTAGTTTCAACCTCAACAGTAGCTCATTCAAGTACATTCAGTACTCAGCACGGGATTTTACTTCTATTTGATCGATAAAATATTATCTTAAAAAACGTATTATTTGACACAGAAACGCCTGTAGTAGACTTTGTCGTGGTTGTAAGCACTACAGCACATCTTGTTCTTCTGTGGCTGTTGTGCTACCCACATATTTACACTTTCATCCCTCTGTGACTTTACTCTAGATTTTCTTTCTCTCGTTCTCTCTCTTAGACACACAGGTCTATCATCAATTAAATCTTTCACTTTCTCACTCTCTTTTCGCCCATTGAACACTTATTTTCGGTTTCTCTTTCATTCTCTCTTTTTCTCTCTCACACACACTCACACACACAAACGTCGTCATCCTGTCGTAATGTATTGTTCCGGCCAGCGGCACTGAACTCTCCCATCCGTTTGTCTGAGGGTCGTCTCCCCGAGTCGAGCCTAAATCACATTAGATGTAAGTCCGAAGGGCTCTTATGTTTTGTCATAATGATTTACACCTAGGCATATGAATCATTCGAGCTCTAGTGTTAAGGACATTACAACTCGAGTCGCGCTAACAACACTGATCTTTTAACATAAGTGTTACTCCAGTCTGCCTAAGCATCTAACAGGCGGTCATGAAGGTGGGTAAGTTTTTTTTTCACTTATAACCGCGAGGGTCAAGCACATATCTACGACCCCGATCTGTGTTTTCATCATCAGTTCTCGTTTTGCCATGTGGCACGCGAGGCGACAGTATAACTATCGTTTCTGTATCGTAGAAGTTTTCTCCCCCTCCCCTACCACCCCATAGTGCGAAATCGCCGCAAGGTGGAAGCACTTTCCTACTAAATAAACCAACCAGCCATTCGTACTATCCTGACATTTACGTGTATAGTGGCGCTTCGTCGATTGACATGTTTGTCATTACCAGCTCTTTGAGAAATATTACAAAAAAAGCTGTTATACAATGCATAAGAGAAACAACACATATGCCGACAAATAACACTCATGGTGTCTCTAAGTACAGCTTGTCAGTACTCTCTCAGTTTGGACGCCAATGTTTTAACCATTTGCCTACCAGCTTCCACTTACTCGTCTTGCGGGTGGAAACTGAAGACGAAGTTCAGTGCGGGAACAGAGCCGAACAATACAATACAGGGAGAAACCAAACAACCACCGTCGTCCTGTGGTAACATATTGTGCGGTTCTGTTCCCTGCCACGGTGTGTGTCTGGTTACTCCTCGCGCTCTGTGTACATGGTGTTTTGTCAGTCGCCAGTTCAGAGGCCTTTTTGCTTCCTCGACCGCGTGAACCCCCGCGCGCGAGTGATAAATACTCGTACAGTAGTTACAATCTTCGAGAGCGACAAAAAAAAAAAAAAAAAGGTGGCTAACAGACGGCAGAACATCATTATTTACCTGCGTCGTGGGTTCCATTCAATAGGATCTGAGCCATTTAAAACCTCTCAAGTGTGACGAAAGACCCATCAAGTCAGAGCAGACAACTCTTCTTGTGATTCTGTGATGAATATATAAATATCAAACAATTATAGATTCTGAGAATGGTATCAATGAAAATGAAAAAGATTTTTGTGTATATATGTAAGTGTCTATGTGTGTGTGTGTTTTTTTATACATATAGTTATTTATATAAATTTGTGCATGTGTCTGTACATTTTTTAAGAACATGTTTGTGTTAGTAAACCACTGATGGCTACATAAACATTGTACATTGTAATTATCTCGTGTTTCCCCTTCAATGTAAAATGCTTTATCCCCAGTAAAAGTAAAAGTAAGTCTGACTTATTTTAACCTGCTCGTCGGGTATCGCCATACGCCAGTGCTGGAGTAACCACCCACACGTCGATTTGTAAAAACATTGGCAAACGAGGTCGTGCTAAGAAATGGTAATCAGGTGAAGAAAGAATCATTTATTTCTCCTGTATTGTTATCATGCGCTGCAATCGTAATTAAATATAATTTGCAAACGTTTTGGACCGTCGCCACAGCCTTATCACCGCTAGTTTGCCTTGAGAATCCCTTTAAGCACTGTACAGACGACTTCCTGCCCCTACGAACCCTTTTCTTAAACCTAATCTGCAAGTAGGTCCTTTTAAAAGCTATGTTGGCGGCCAGACCTTGAAATTCGAACAAAGGATCCTGAATCTTGACATGTAACATTCTTGGTAAACTGTATATCTGGCTGTCTCTGTTCAGTCAGTTAATGAATATTATTTTGTGGATTATATAATGAATGCATATTTGTAAGACAATGTAGGTTCTCAGAACGATATCAGTGACATTGTGTGTGTGTGTGTGTGTGTGTGTGTGTGTGTGTGTGTGTGTCTGTGTCCTACCTCTCTCTTCATAAACAGCCTCCAGGGACATAACTGGTCTTACCTCGCGTGTTGACAATTTTAAAGTTTTGTCCGCCTGATTTCTGCGGTTTTTGTTGGCAAGAATCGAGTTTGTTGCATTAGAGTTTGGGACAAAAAAGTGCGGAAATGATTTTTTTTGTTTCTTAAAAAGAATTATTGTGTTTTTCGAGGAAATGGGAAAGTTGGTCGGTTGGTTGGTCCGTTGATTTCTTAGCTTGAAATGATTCACACTCAGGTTTGGCTTAGCGCCGACTAAGGTCGCTGACGTCACCGTGCCATTCACTTTCTCTGCACGAAATGAAATCAGCCACCCAGCAAACAGTATCATGCAGCGCAAACGCAGACCAAAAGAATGTGCAGACGGAACGTGCAAACCGATACACCACCGCAGCACCAACTACCGACCGACCGGGCAAGAGAAAACAAAACGCGGGGTAAGCGCACATGAGTCCCCCCACACTAGCCCTCCTGGCTCTAAGGGGTAAACCAACCACTCGTACAAACTCATACACTGCGCACTAACTGCAGCAGAATACCCACGTAAAGATTGCGTACACAAACGTTACAAAACAGGACAAGTCTACGCTCAGAGGTTCGAGGATTCAAAGGAGTGGGTAAGTACCCCGCATCTCCACCAAACTGTCGCGTCACCACCTTTTGGGGTAGTTGGAAGCACACCTGCAGCTGCTCTCTTATTCCTTTTCGCCCCCAGTGGAGCATAGGGCCGCAACTACACCATGCCAGCGAACCCGGTTCTGGGTCTCCCTCCCCAGTTGAGTCCATGTCATTCCAGCTGCCTCCGCCTCGCCGTGGACCGATCTTCTCTACGTCTGTCTGGGTCTCCCAACCCTGCGCGTCCCCTGTGGGTTCCAGTCCAGAGCTTATCTTGTTAGATTTTTCGCCGGCTTTCGCTTCTTGATGTCTTGGCTGGCAGGTTTTTGGTTGGCTCTCTCCCACAGGTATGCATTGGAGATCTTCTCGGGCCATCTGATGTTGAAAATGTGGCGCAGACATCTGTTGATGAATGTTTGAATCTTGTTGGTGATGTTGTTTGTCACACGCCGTGTCTCAGACCTATATAGAAGGACAGATTTTACATTCGTATGAAAAATGCGGATCTTAGTGTGCTGAGATAATGCCTTGGAATTCCAGATGGATCGCAGGATGTGGAATGCTTGCCTGGCTTTATTTATTTGGCTTCTTACATCTTCATCTGCACCTCCATCCTTGGTGGCTATGCTGCCTAGGTAGGTGAAGCGGTCAGTGTCTGTAATACATTCCCCGTGTAGTTGAAGTGGGACTTCCTGCTTGTTGTTGATCCGCATTACCTCTGCCTTCTTGATGTTGATTGTCAGGCCAGTTTTCGCTGCTTCTTCTGAGAGCCGACTGAGCTTTGTCTGTGCTTGTTGTTGCTGAAGGGACAACAGGCTGATGTCTGCAAAGTCAGGATCCTCAAGTTGCATGGCAAAAGTCCATTGAATGCCTGTGTTGCTGTTAGAGGTTGTTCTTCTCAATCTATGACGATCAGGAAGATTGTCAGCGAAAGCATGCAGCCTTGCTTTACTCCAGTCCTCACTGCAAAGGGGTCCGTCAGCTTCCCATTGTGGATCACCTGGCATGTCGAGTCCTCACACAGCTGCTGGATGATGGCAATGAACTTTGGTGGAAATCCGTAGTGCTGCACCAACTTCCAGATGGTCTCTCTGTCTGCGGAATCAAATGCCTTCTCAAAATCCACAAATGTCATGTAGAGTGGGGACTGCCATACGATGGACTGTTCAATAATGATTAACAGTGTAGCAATATGGTCTGTCTCAACACCACCAATTCAACACCGATCAACATAGAGGGAGAAGACCTGCCGATGGTTGAAAACTTCACATACTTGGGCAGCGTGGTCAAGCAGGATGGAGGAGCAGACCGTGACATCCAGAGCAGACTGAGCAAGGCCAGGGGCATCTTCTGTAGCCTAAGCAACATCTGGAAGTCAGCCCAGTACAGCACCCATACCAAACTGAGACTCTACCAGAGCCTTGTCCTGTCCACTCTTCTGTACGGCTCGGAGTGCTGGCGAATGATTGACAGCGACCTCAACAAACTGTCAGTCTTCCACACCAAAAGCCTGAGAAGAATCCTGGGCATCTTCTGGCCAAGAACAATCTCCAACGAAGAGCTACTTGCCCAGTGTGGGCAAGAGAGTATGAACACCATCCTGATGAAGAAACGATGGCGCTGGATTGGCCATGTCATCAGAGGCAACTCCATCACAAAAACTGCCTTACACTGGACCCCAGAGGGAAAGCGCAAGCGAGGCCGGCCCAAGAACACCTGGCGGCGAACCGTGGAGGCAGAAATGAAGACCCTAAATCACAGCTGGGGCACTGTGGGGAAGCTGGCCCAGGACAGACAAAAGTGGAGGACCTTTGTCGCTGCCCTACGTGCCGACAGGCATAACGGGCAGTAAGTAAGTAAGTAAGTAAGTAAGTAAGTAAGTAAGTAAGTAATATGGTCTGTGCATGATCTGCTCTGCCGAAAGCCTGCCTGTTCTTGCCGCAGTCTCTTGTCTAGGGCATTCTTCAGTCTGTCCAGGATGGTTCTGGTCAGCACCTTGCTGGGAATGGACAGTAGCATAATCCCACGCCAGTTGCTGCACTGGGTAAGGTCACCTTTCTTGGGTAGCTTTACCACATAGCCAAGTTTCCAGTGTGCTGGAACTTGCTCCTGCTCCCAAATTTTCTGCAGCAGCAGGTGAAGCATCTCTGCTGCAGCTGTTGGGTCTGTGCTTTGAGTGCCTTTGCAGGAATGCCATTTGGACCTGCCGCCTTACCAGTTTTCAAAGACTTGATGGCTTTGATGATTTTTGATTTGGTTGGTGGGTTGGTGTTCACCTGGAGCTGCTCGGTGGCTGGGGCAATATCCAAAATTGTTGCTGGTGGTGGCCGGTTCAGTATTTCTTTAAAATGTTCTGCCCAGCGAGATCTTTGTTCTGCGTCCCCAGTAATGACGCTGCCATTCTTATTCTTTACTGGCCTGTATGCATTGATGTTTTTCCTTCCTGACAGAGTTCTTGTAATTTCATACAGTCTTTTCATGTTATTGTGCCCAGATGCTTGTTCTTCCTCTTTTCGTCATTCTGTATGCGAGCTGTCTCTTGTCACCTCTTCTTCACTTCTCGGTTCATATCCCAGTATTTTGCTCTGAGCTCTTCTTTTTTCTGCTGGTCTTGACACTGGTTAATCTGCTTCAGCTCTTTTCTTTCCTCTATCTTTTTCTAGGTCCCTAGGGTCAGCCATTCCTTGTGTTGTTTCTGTTTCTTTCCCAGAACACGTGTGCAGGCAGCCTTCTAGGTCTCCTGTAATCCTGTCCAGTGGTTGGCCACTGTTTCTTCAGAGTCCCTCCAGTGCCTCAAACCTGTTTTTGACTTCACAGTTGAACTCTTCTTGCTTCCTGCGATCTCTAAGAAAGTGCAGGTTGAATTTGTGGTGCGGTCTGTCTGATGATTCATGAAAGGATCTCAGCTTTATCTTCAAAGTTGCTACAAGCAGGTGGTGGTCTGAGGCTGTATCTGCACCACGCCTTACCCTGACATCCAGCAGACTTCTTCTAAACTGTCGATTAATGGTGATGTGATCGATATGGTTTTCTGTATTTCCATCTGGTGAAGTCCAGGTGGTCTTGTGAATGGTTTTGTGAGGAAAGACTGTGGCTCCGATTAAAAGGTCATTGTACAATCAGAAGTCTGTGAACAGCTCACCATTCTGATTGCAGTTGCCCACACCGTGCTTTCCCATTATGTGTTCTTTGTCTCTGTTGTCATCTCCAACTTTGGCATTCATGTTGCCCATGATGATCTTTAGGTCTTGTATTGGAGTACGATAAACCAGTGCTTGTAGTTTGTGGTAAAAGTTCTCCTTCTCCTCTTCTTTTGCTGCGTTGGCAGTTGCATAGAACTGGATGATGGTGATCTTTCTTCCTTTGGAGTTGAACGGAGCTGACATGAGTCGTAGAGAAACTGGTTCACATGCTATTAGTGCCTTTGCAGCCTCCTGTGTCATCAGTACTGCAACTCCTTGTGAGTGGTCGTGGTCAGGGTCTTCATGTCCAGAGTAGATGATAGTCTCCCCTGAAGAGAGTCTGGTCTGACCGCTACCATTCCACTTGGTCTCGCATAGGCCAAGGAGGTTGATGCCATAACTCTTCATCTCCTGTGCTACCTGAGCTGATTTTCCTCTCTCGTATAGCGTTCTGATGTTCCAGGTCCCCATCCTGGTTTTTGCCTTGGTCGTGAGAAGAATCATACTTCTGCTAATATCAGCTCTCTCATCGCCGTTAATCGTCTGGCTGACGCCATCACAGTTTCTTCATGCTTACGAGTCGTCCCTGGGATAGCCTTAACATCAGTGACAAACATTGCGTTTCAACATTGTGCTGCAATTTCTACTTTGTGATCGTCTGGATCTTATCTTGACGAGTGACTGTAGATCTGTCTCATTGACATCTTGATCTATGGATGTCATCCGGCAGAAGAACGAGCTGGTGTTCCTATTAACTTGACAGAGAGAGCCACAGGAACTTTGTTTGTCTTGTGTTTTTATGTTTGTAATTCGCGGAGAGCCTGGCTTTTGCTGGGATACCGCGCTATAAAAGCTCACACTATTATTATTATTATTCTTAAGATAGGTCGGCGAGCTGACTTCCCGAAGGCTTTCGCCAACACATCATGGGAGCCTCCAAAGAGGGATCTTCCCGCTCAGGCTTTCGTTGTGGTAATGTTTTAGTTGCAGTTTTGTTCTTCTGTTAGCGACAGTTTCGAGTTTTTCGACTTGCTCATTATCATGGCATCTTCTGTTGGGAATACTATAAAAGTGTGTTTTTAAGTAAGTAAAAGATAAAGCTGACTCTTTTCGTTAATTTTATATAATTTTTTGAAAAAGGGGTAAAGTCATGGTACCAGCTATGGTTGTAACGGCCTCTCAGCCTTGCGCAAGCAATGGAATACCCATTGCATAGGGAGAAAATGCCTGCGATTCAAATCACACTATCTTTCGCTAAACGTCAAAAAGAAACTATTGATTGTTATCTATAAAGTTGTTTTAATTTATTGAATCATGTATTCTAAAAATCAACTTTTGCCGTTGACTTTATTAAAACCTTAAACTAGACAAATTAAGACACTGCTTACCTTATGAAATTCAGTCATCTTTCCTATTGTTGTGCTTGTTTTCGTGGCAACGATTATGCTTTAGTTGGGTCTGCAGTCAGGACACTTTTGCTTTACGCCTATTACTAAATCCGTTCACCGGTTGTCTTGCGGCGGCGGTTAGCATCTGTCACCAGTACACTGGGGGTTGGCTGTCCGATGTTCACCTGTCGTCACGTCAAGCTGTTTCTCTTTCTGCATGTGACAGCTGTTTACAGCCTGCCTGCCTTGCCGTAGTATAGCCTGAACGAAGCTGTTCAGGCCGCCTCATGCTATTAGTCTTTTCCTCTTTATGACTACACTCATAAAGCCCCAAAGTACCATAAGATAAATTATGTCTATATTCTTGCTCTGTGCATTATGTGCTTATGTCACATCCGCACTAAGCCATGCGGTAAATGCAAACAGAATGTGATAAACACTCTACATTTTTTCAGCAACGGAGGGCTTGCGTTGCATGTAGTCATCAAATGCACGATTCTCCTTGTGTTCAGAGACAATGCGGTACATGAACAAACCTTTGCTAGCTTATCACCGTTTTCAATATCAGGTCTGAATTTTCCCGTGCCAGGCCTCGCAACACCGACTTTTCTACGCGCAGTTGTGATGTAGTTGAATGGTTTGACTTATTCATGCACTTAACAATCAACACGCACACGTGACCAGGTGAGCAAAAACTAGCGGGTTGTTGCTAACATGACAGATGTAAGAAACATCACCAAGCATAATATCTGACGACGAGAGAAAATAAACTACAATTGTTTATTTCCCATCTTTAAGAAAAATGAAACAAAATCTACACACTATACTGTTTAAATGACTATGCTTCCTCTCGGAATTTTTGTTAAAGGTAAATTTTCTTCTATAATCGTTGTTTACTTTATCCACAAGTGTACATTGTGGAACCAAGAGGGCTATTTTTCAAACGGCAGCCAGACACAGGTGACTTCCGTATCTGTAAAGGTAAAGGTCGTCCTCTGATCTTTCTAGATTGTTGGGGAATAAGGTGTTAGAGACCTCACTTATCTTGTGGCCAACTTTACATGAGGGCGGCGCCCCTCTTTTCTCCCCCGTGAGGTGTTGTTGTGTGTCGTGTGTGTGGGGGCGTGTGTGTTGTGTGTGTGCGTGGGGTGTGTGTGGTGTGTAATAAGAGGAAATAAACAATAACTGTTTTTTTCATATGAGTTTTTTTTCCAGAGAAAACAAAAATAAAGAGAGTCGCGTGCGATGAACAACTGCGTTAGTCAAGCCCGGATGTGGCTATCCGCATATTTGATTAGAGTAACACCTACCGCGGCAGTGCGACAGGCACACTTCTAGCAAGGCGGCTTTTTCGCCTCAGGGAACAAAAGAGGGTGTGTGTCACGTGTTTGTGTTCATAGACTGGTCAATCGTTTATGTCAGAGGGCTGAGCAGACAGCACCACGCGTGTTATGTAGAGATGCTCCATCTAGACTTTGCTTTTTTTGGGTCAAATGTCTACAGTGACGATTCCTTGTGTAAACATTTTTAATGCTTACCTAAAACATGGAATCAGGTTACCTCGCTTGAAATTCTGATTTGCAGTCTGGGGGTGTGATTTCTCTCCTCAAGCAAATCTACATGGAGTACGACAAAATAATTGCATAAGCTATCAGGACACTTGTCTTGCTTAAACTCCGATATATTCTTGATTGATGCCTGTCTCCAAAAAAAGTTAGTTCATACTAAAGTGACACAGACACACAATGCGGGATCATTCCTTGAAATATGTGCTCATCAGCTTTTAAGCTGAGAAATAGTAGAAACTAAGTTTATTTATAATGCATACAAGAAACAAAACGCTGACAAATAATACAAATAATACTCGGGTTGTCTAAGTACTGGTTGTAATTACCCTCTGAGTTCAGAGGTCAATGCTTTATTAACCATTCGCCTATCCGCTTAATTACGGTGCGAGACAAAGCTCAGTTCACACAAACGCAGGGAGCGGGTGGTCGGAAAAATACATTACCACAGGATATCAGTGTTTGTGTGTGCGTGCGCATGCGCGAGCGCGGGAGCGCACGTGTGTGTGAGAGAGGTGTAAGGGAGAATTAGTGGTGTTCGCCTCTTGCCTTCATCGCCTGTGTTAGTCCCGTGTGTCAAGCTACGTGCGAAGTTTCTACTAAAGATCGACAGGAATCCCTGGTTGCACAGTCACAATCTCCAACCTAAGTTTGTTAGTGCATTTTGGTGTCCAGTGAACGTACTTAACTCAGGACTGACTGAAAACAAAAATCTTTTTGTAAATGGAGAGGGAAGCGGTTGACAAAATCTGTTCCCTCCAATACGTCATCAGGAGCCCGCGAGAAGATGTCAAGCTGACAGAAGGTTACCAAAACATGTCAGGACAACCGGAGCTGGCGAAACGAGACTCAATCCAATCTGGATTTCAATCGTTCTTTGCCAGCTATGATACTTGCTATGGCGCTAAGCTCAACGATGTTTAAACATTATGAAGGGCTGCATACAGTTAATGTTGACAGGCAAAATAACTCAATACCTAAAACTTATGACAGTTAAGTTAGCTAGTTAATTGTTGTTTTATGCCAAGTCAGCAACTAAGGCTATCTCATTGCAAAAACAATGTACATGACTATTCAAAGGTTGACATAAAGAAATTGTACAAGTCTAGACATTTCTCTTTTCTTAGTTTTGTAAAATAAGTTTTTAAACACAAGTTCTATTATATCAGGTGAAACATCTGAATGGACTTTACATATGCCAGGATTGATGTGGAAGAGTGTTTGACAAAACTGTCAGCGAGAGTCTGTGCTGTAAAATAGTTTTGACGAATTGTAGCGAGTTTTGAGCAGGAGATGAGCAAATGTTCTAGGGTTAGGGGGTCTTTACACCAAGGACAAAGTGGGGGGTTTTCTCCTGCAAGCAAAAATCGATGAGTGATAAATGAGTGTCCAGCTTTTAGTCTATTTATAAACTTATGAGATGTAAAGGTAAAGATGAAATAAATGATGATTTAAAAACAACCGAGACGAAGTAGCCTGTTAAGTAGGTTAGTATGCGAGAGGAGATCTGTCGTACGGTTTGGGCTAAACACCACGCATTCCTTTGTCGACTAATAGAAAGCGTCGCGGCTCACCAGTCACACCACAACCCGAACAAGACAGCCGGCAGACCAACAGTTGCACAGCTCGACTAGATTCAGAAACTTACAGAACTTTTTCTCTCGTCTTAAGCAGACGATATCAGGTAAGGAGAAACATATATTTTTTTCCCGGTTACCATGCGAGCCGTTGTTTACATGACAAATGTACGAAATGTCAGAGAGCGTAGTGTCACTCTATATCTGAAAAAACTTCAATCGTTTATTTGTCAGACAACGAGGATATTTTAGATTAAAGAAGAAAGATTATATGTAATTGTGTATAAATTTCTATTGATGCTCTTTGAATTTTTTTTAAAAAACATAGTTTAGCCTGTAACTGTTGCACTACATCCGATAAATCCAATATCATTTCTTGCTCTATTCTGGCCGAGACATAAAAGTAGGCTTTGAGAGTGGAGGCATAAACAGGGGGAGTGAGAAGTAATGTCGTCGCGGTAACAACTACCCAGTCAGTTCAGTAAAAATTACAGTAATATCTGTAAAAGATTAATTTGTTACTATAACAACCCAGAAGAAACTTTGAATAGACGATGTTCCTTGCTAGCACGCGACCACGCCCATTACAAGAACCTATTTTAAGAAAACCGCTAGTGTCACTGATGCCTACTCTCACATGGCGGGCAGACGTGAGAAACCCAAACACCACACAGGCACTAGTTGTGTCATGGCACAGTGTACTCAAAGAGTTTATTTGTTGAACGGTTAACTCAGGACTGACTGAAAACAAAAATCTTTTTGTAAATGGAGAGGGAAGCGGTTGACAAAATCTGTTCCCTCCAATACGTCATCAGGAGCCCGCGAGAAGATGTCAAGCTGACAGAAGGTTACCAAAACATGTCAGGACAACCGGAGCTGGCGAAACGAGACTCAATCCAATCTGGATTTCAATCGTTCTTTGCCAGCTATGATACTTGCTATGGCGCTAAGCTCAACGATGTTTAAACATTATGAAGGGCTGCATACAGTTAATGTTGACAGGCAAAATAACTCAATACCTAAAACTTATGACAGTTAAGTTAGCTAGTTAATTGTTGTTTTATGCCAAGTCAGCAACTAAGGCTATCTCATTGCAAAAACAATGTACATGACTATTCAAAGGTTGACATAAAGAAATTGTACAAGTCTAGACATTTCTCTTTTCTTAGTTTTGTAAAATAAGTTTTTAAACACAAGTTCTATTATATCAGGTGAAACATCTGAATGGACTTTACATATGCCAGGATTGATGTGGAAGAGTGTTTGACAAAACTGTCAGCGAGAGTCTGTGCTGTAAAATAGTTTTGACGAATTGTAGCGAGTTTTGAGCAGGAGATGAGCAAATGTTCTAGGGTTAGGGGGTCTTTACACCAAGGACAAAGTGGGGGGTTTTCTCCTGCAAGCAAAAATCGATGAGTGATAAATGAGTGTCCAGCTTTTAGTCTATTTATAAACTTATGAGATGTAAAGGTAAAGATGAAATAAATGATGATTTAAAAACAACCGAGACGAAGTAGCCTGTTAAGTAGGTTAGTATGCGAGAGGAGATCTGTCGTACGGTTTGGGCTAAACACCACGCATTCCTTTGTCGACTAATAGAAAGCGTCGCGGCTCACCAGTCACACCACAACCCGAACAAGACAGCCGGCAGACCAACAGTTGCACAGCTCGACTAGATTCAGAAACTTACAGAACTTTTTCTCTCGTCTTAAGCAGACGATATCAGGTAAGGAGAAACATATATTTTTTTCCCGGTTACCATGCGAGCCGTTGTTTACATGACAAATGTACGAAATGTCAGAGAGCGTAGTGTCACTCTATATCTGAAAAAACTTCAATCGTTTATTTGTCAGACAACGAGGATATTTTAGATTAAAGAAGAAAGATTATATGTAATTGTGTATAAATTTCTATTGATGCTCTTTGAATTTTTTTTAAAAAACATAGTTTAGCCTGTAACTGTTGCACTACATCCGATAAATCCAATATCATTTCTTGCTCTATTCTGGCCGAGACATAAAAGTAGGCTTTGAGAGTGGAGGCATAAACAGGGGGAGTAAGAAGTAATGTCGTCGCGGTAACAACTACCCAGTCAGTTCAGTAAAAATTACAGTAATATCTGTAAAAGATTAATTTGTTACTATAACAACCCAGAAGAAACTTTGAATAGACGATGTTCCTTGCTAGCACGCGACCACGCCCATTACAAGAACCTATTTTAAGAAAACCGCTAGTGTCACTGATGCCTACTCTCACATGGCGGGCAGACGTGAGAAACCCAAACACCACACAGGCACTAGTTGTGTCATGGCACAGTGTACTCAAAGAGTTTATTTGTTGAACGGTAAATTTCTTGAGATCTCTCCCCCCATGTGTCCCCTTGCGCGCTCTGCCGACCCTCCCACACTCTCCCCCCATTTTTCCCCGCGCTCTCTGCCGACCCTCTCCTTTTCCCCGCTGACATGCACATTCGTTCCAAAACAACAACACGAGATCGCTTCAGTTCAGGACGTCCCTTCTCGGACACATTATTATACACACAAATGTCATGATTATCAAAATTATAAATGTCTTTGCCATTAGGCAATCTCCAAATCAATTCCAAAGAAACAATCTGCTATTGTTAGCAGAATAACAGGCACAAAAATAAGCAAACGCCAATACTAACACTGTCAATTTGCAAAAATTACTAGACCTCTCTTAGGCTACTCGTCGGCAGTCTCTAAAACTGCATACTCACAAGTCCACGTCTATAAACTGCATACATACAAGTCCACATAACAAATCTACTGTAATTACTGAGGCCTCTCAGTTTTACCTCTACCCACTGTAGAAGGTGGAAAAAAGTCAACGAAGTGACGGAATCTCCCTCTAAACGGAAAAAATGTCAAAAGTCTTACTGTCTGTACGCCGTGTCTCTTGGAAGTTCGGCGTCCCCGATAGCTCACGTTTGCCCTCCGTCAGAGGTACCCGGATGTAACGGTGCGGTGCACAATAGACGTGACTATCTTCAGCTCGCTGGCCGGGTTAAAGAATACCGCGACGGCCCTCTTCAGTATCGGTGGGTTACGTCGTTGACACTGGTGTTGGTGGAGCACAGTAGCTCGACACTGTGGAACGATGATGTGACTCGTGCCGCCTTTCTCGCCAGCTCCGGTTGTCCTGACATGTTTTGGTAACCTTCCGTCAGCTTGACGCTTGTTCTCCGCTCACAGCAGCAGAATGGCGTAGAGTCTTCAGCTCTCTTCTCAAAAAAACCCTTCCGGCGACAGCAATAGTAGCCTCATCTCTTCAGTAGCAGCCTGGCTTTAGCAACGGTTCTTCAACTGAAGAAGTAGCAGCAGCAGCCCACTGGCCCCTTGCGTTCGGGATTAAATACCCACCTCTGTCCACCTGGACAAAAGGTGAGCTCACCCCGGACCGCACGAAAAATACGAGATTTATGTGAACTCCTAACTTCCCCTGATCTGTATGAGGCAGCGACTAGAATAAAAAACACCCTGTCCACCTGGACACAGGGTGAGCTCCGCACGGGAAATAAAGAAAAATATGAAGAATTCATTTTCTCAAGATTCCTGTGTGTCCGTGACAACTAAAGCACCCTGTGTGTTGAACTACGACTTGTCTATATTCTGTGTACCCCCACCCCCTTTTACGTTACACTCACACTCTTCTAAACCTATAGAGGGAACAACACAAGACAGCACTGAGGAGCGAGGATTAGGGTAGTGGGTAACTACCCCGCATCTCCACCAGTTGTCGCGTGTAGCAATGAATCCAATCGCTGTCCAGTGCAAAACAAACGACACGCACACGTGTGAACAATACAAATACACGTTTAATGAAAAATAAAAAACAACAACAGACCAAGTTCCTACCAGTCTCTGAGACCGATGTGAAAGCGGTTATCCTAAAAGCTAAACCAACAACTTGCGAGTTAGATCCGATGCCCACAAGCCTTCTGCTCGAGTGCCTAGATACTCTACTTCCTGCCATCACACATATTCTAAATGTTAGCCTGTCGTCAGGTGTTTTCCCATCTCTGTTCAAAAATGCAGTGGTGAGGCCACTTCTAAAGAAATCCACGCTTGATGTCAATGTGCTAAACAACTACCGCCCAGTCTCCAACTTATCTTTTCTCTCCAAGATCATAGAGAAAATAGTTTTGACACAGCTCTGGGCCTACTTACAAGACCTCATATTCTTCCACAAGCTCAGTCGGCATATAGACCTTTCCACAGCACTGAGACCACTCTTATCAAAGTAAGGACAGACATATTATCTGCTCTTGACAGTGGTGATGTCTCTCCATTAACCCGGCTGGACCTGTCTGCTGCATTTGACACTATAGACCACTCTCTGCTTCTTCACAGACTTCACACCCTCTACGGGATTTCTGGACCTGCTCTCTCATGGTTCAACTCCTATCTCAGTGATAGGACCCAGACTGTGTCAGTTGATGGTCAGACATCTCGCCCTGCTTCACTTCTCTGTGGTGTTCCCCAAGGCTCAGTACTTGGCCCAGTTCTGTTCATCCTGTACACTAAACCACTTTCATCATGCATCCGGTCTCACCAGGTTTCTCATCAGTCCTATGCAGATGACACGCAGCTTTACTGTTCGACTCCACTGGCTGAGTCTCACTCTGCTATTAGCTCTCTGGAAGCTTGTATCAGCGATGTCAAGGGCTGGATGGTAAAAAACAAGCTTAAACTAAATGATGATAAAACGGAAGCCCTCTTGTGCCATAGAAGAAGACATCAACCTTCACTAGTCAGTCTGCCCAATCACATCAATGTGGGCGACAGCAACATCACCTTCACGTCATCTGTTAGGAATCTGGGATTTATTGTCACTGATGACATGACACTCGATAGACATGTAGCATCTGTCTGTCGGTCTGCCTACTATGAGCTGCGTAAGATCAGTGCCATCCGTCACTTTCTCTCTACGCGCGCTACCAACACTGTTGTCTGTGTGTTTGTTCTTTCACGACTTGACTACTGCAACTCCTTGCTGGCAGGCTGCCCCTCATCCCTCATTCAGAAACTCCAGAGAGTACAGAACTCCGCTGCGCGTCTGGTGCTTAGAGCAAGGAAACGGGACCATGTCACTCCTCTCCTTCGTTTCCTACACTGGCTACCCATCCGTTCTCGCATCCAGTACAAACTGTCTGTGCTGTGTTTTAATTTCTTTGCTGGCTCCTGTCCTGACTATTTCTCTGAACTTCTCATCCCTTACTCTCCGGCCAGACAACTCCGCTCTTCCTCTGACAACCGTACCCTAACTGTTCCTGTCACCAGAACAACAACCTATGGTCACAGGACTTTTGGCTAATGTGCTGCAAAACAATGGAACTCTCTTCCTTTCCATATCCGCCACCTTCCTACAATTGAATCTTTCAAATCTGCACTGAAAACGCACCTCTTCCTGGAGCATTACTCCTAGTCCACAATGCTAGTCCTTACCCCCCCCCTTCCCTCTTGCTACTTTACCCATCACTGTTTTCTCTGTTCCTGTTACTTGATGCATTTTGTTTTCTGTTTTTGTCAGTACTGTCATTTTCTTTCGTCCCCTGTGTTCTGTGTCTACTTAGTCCACGTCTCTTCCCCATTTTAAGCGCTAAGAGCATGCTCTCTATGAGTGTGAATATGCGCTATACAGATCTTCATTATTATTATTATTATTATTATTATTATAAGAGCAACAAGGGAGAGAACATAGAAAACAATGGGTCGGGGACAAAAGGGGACGCCTACGTACGCCCATTACCACCCCCTCCCCGTCTATACCCTGAAATATCACCCCTCCACGGGGAAGAACAACGGACGAAAGTTACTCCGCCCGCACCACGGACTCATAACAGACGAATGTTACTTCGCTCGCATAACGTATTTACCACAGTCGAAGGCTACTCCGTTCGCACAACAGTCTTTCGACAAATAAATGATACTCTCATCGCTCAACGAATTTCTAACAGATTTGTTACTCCGCTCAGCAACGGGCTTCTAGCAGATGAACGTTTCTCCGCTCAGCAACGCACTCCCCACAGATGAATGTTACTCCGTTCACACAACGGTCTTCTGACAGATGAATGTTACTCCGTTCACACAACGGATTTCTAACGGATGATCTATCTTGGTGACAGCTCCTCTGTCTCCCAGCGTCTTTATCTTCCAGCTCCCCTGTCTTTCAACTCCGCTTTTCCACCCCTCTGTCTTCCAGCTTCTCTGTCTTCGCTAACTGCTATCCTCCTTCCCCTCCCCCCACGCACCAATTACGTAAAGACAAAATATAAAAAATTTTCAGATTATAGTGACGCAGCAACACCCACCCCGCTCCTCCAGAACTAAAGCTCGGGCTGAGCCAGCATGCGACACGTGACACATCTGAACACAATGTTTTACAAAATTTTATTGAAAAACGTTGATTTTGCTATTGTCCTTCAATACATTTGTAGATCTTTCGTTTAGCTAATCATTTCAAACAGAAAGTTTAGTACACTTACAAAATTAACGGAGTTATAAGCTTTAAAAAAAGTTTATTTTGGCGCCATTTTTGGATTGTTTTCATGGTAACCGAAAGCATGACATGTGCAGTGAAAGCACTTTTTTGAAATTCCATTCAACGGCAAAACAGTTGACATAAACAAATAAACGACATCATGTAAAACGAAATTTTTTGTTGCGCCGTGTCGGGTCTTTTAAAATTTACGATTTAAGTAAGCGTAGCGTTGCTCATTGTGTTCTGCCAGTAGGGCTACAATCGTGCAAAGAGAAAATCGTGGAGCACAGACACGATAGTGCCTCATCGCGCTCTGCCGGGTAAGTCAGTAAACTGGCTCTTCAAACTACAACAAGCAGACATTACCAGGTGAGCAGAAACTTGCGGGCTGTTGTTTACATGACAGATGTACAAAACATTAGAGAGCACAATATCAGTCTGAATCTGACGACGAGAGGAAAGAAACCACAACTGTTTATTCCCCTTGTAAGAGGTATTTTAAGTGAACAAAAGGATAGACATCAGACTGTATAAATGTCTGTGGAACCTCTCAGAATTTTTTTAAGGCATATTTTATTCTGTAGTCGTTGCATTATATTCAGTTTATCCGCAAGTAAACATCACACCAGTCTGGTCGCGAGAGAAAAGTAGGGGTTAAGAAGGGTGGTGGGTGGGTGCTGTGGCGTTAAAAAGGTGAGTGAGAGAAATGGTGCTGTCGATTCAGTTACAGTTTACAACTGTTTCTTTGTACTTGATACGGAGAGACTAGTGTAGAAGGTGATGCATGACACCACTAGACTATGCGTGACAGATAGGGTATACCTTTTATGACAGACACATTATATTTTATCAGTTCAGATTTTAGCAGTAACGTTTTCAAATAAAAACATTAATATAGTAACACATGAAGTCTGCTTGGCTATCTGGTGGTGTGGTTTTCTTGTGAGAAAAAAAGCTAATATCGCACGCTGAGGGAATCTTCATAAAGTACGACAAAGAAAACCGTATAAAATATCAAGACACTTGTCTTGCTTCAACTCGGACATTCCCGTGATTGATGCCTGTCTGTCCTTAATAGTTTCTTTATACTAAAGTGACACAGGCGCTTATAACGGAGCCTCGTTGATTAAAATGTGTTTTCATCAACTCTTACACAAAGAAATATTATAGAAGTTTATTACAGTGCATACAAGGAACTACACGTATACTGACAAATAACACTCTGGTTGTCTAAGCGCAGGTTGTAATTACTCTCGCAGTGATCATTTCAAATAGTACACTGATACAAAACAAACTTAATGAGAAAACCCTTTTAAGCTAAGATTCTATTTGTTTAAGGGGAAAGAAACTGAAATTGTAGAAGTTTTGCTCTTCTAAGCAGCCTCATCCCCCTGACGCCATCGAAATTTTAAGTGAGATGACACTCACGTGTTGTAACTGTCTTTCCCGGTTACCTTGCGCGCTGCTTACGAGGCAAAACCACGAAACATCGGAAGAGTGACGACGAGAGAAATAAACTATGATTATTTGTAAGATAACGAGCTTTTTTTAAAATAAATGGAAAATAATTTATATATTACACTGTATGCATTTCTATGGATCCTTCGAAATCTCTCGACGCACTCGAGGAAAGTGTGGAAAGTGAAAGAAGAAGTTCAGTGCACACAGATGAACAGAGCCAAACAATACGTTACGACAGGACAACGGTGCGTGTGTGTGTGCGCGTGTGTGCCTGTGTGTGCGCGAGTGCGCGTGTGTGTTTACAATACATACAGGAACCAAGAAGTTTACTTACTGCCGATGTACTAGGTTACTTTTTAACTAAGGGTTTGCTGGTTTGAAGCGGGGAGAAAGGGAAGAGCGAGACTGATCAGCTCGAGACGAAACAGGTTGTAGACAGGGGACAAAGGGTAGACCGGTCCGCTTGCAAAGAACGTATCGTGAAAAACGTGGGAAGGCCCATCATCATGCGGTTTATACAAATGATATACATGAATATTTGTATAGCCCATATTCACACTTAAAGAGCATGCATCCGCTTACTCCTCGCGCCCTGTTTACATTGTGTTTTAACAGTCGCTTCCACAACCATGTAAACCGACGAGCGCGTGACAAATACGTGGGAAGGGTGATGACGCAATTGTGACCCAGGCTACCTGCTCACACTCGTTGCCCGATACTTTGACAAGCGGGTGTTTTTAAATTAATAGCACATGGCAAGCTTTCCTTGGTGAGTTTAAGTGACCCGCAAAGTCTACGACTCTACGGGAATCATACGAAGCAAGTATTAGGCGTAAAACTAAAGTGTCTTGACAGTACATCCACATTGAAATAATTTTAAACAGTCTTAACTTTGTGGTTCATCTGTCACCGTGAAAACAACAAGAACAAAAGGAACGTAGACTGAATTTCATAAGGTAAGCAGTCTCTTAATTTATCTAGTTTAAGGTATTTTTTAAAATTTAAATGACAAAAATGTGTATTTATAAATTACTGCTTACTTAATATAATAAAACATACTAGCTGGATGATAATAGTATATTTCTTTTTAAATACACGGAACATACCTGAAGTACCAACAGAGATATTGTGTTTGTATTCTTGCTCTGTAGAGTGTGTATTTTCTCACATCCGCACTCAGCCATGCACAGAGTGCACTTACAACTCTGTTTATATTGTTATATTATAAACTACATTGCTTTGCCATGTAAGTGGTCCTCAAGTCGAGGGCTCACCGTGTGTTCAGAGACAACGCCGTACGTGAAGAAATCCTTTGCCGACGAAATTTCGTCTGCGACATCTGATCTTAATTTCTTCTGTCCGACTTTGCCACGGGTAATTATGATGTAGTCGAATTGCAGGACTTAATAATCAACAAGCAGACGTTACCAGGTGACCACGGTTGTTGTTTACTTGACAGATGTACGAATCATCAGAGAGCGAAGCTTTACTCTAAATCTGACGATGAGAGGAAATAAGCAATAACTGTTTTTTTTAGATGAGTTTTTTCTAGAGAAAACAAAAATGCTCTAAATGTTATGAAGCTTAGTGCACAAAGACATAAAAAGCTACAGATCATAAACAATACTTTAGGACATGATAATGATGTGCGTGCGTATATATATATATATATGTGTGTGTTTTGGTATGCAAAAATAAACGCTATCCTTTATGCACCTATTTAATCAGTCAGTCAGTCAGTCAGTCAGTCGTCCCTTGCCTGGCACCTGGCGTTGGGGGGAGCACATGGATAGACGCGGCAGCTGATAGGGCCCGCCACTCTTGCCTGTTTTGGGCAATAGTCAGCAGGTCCTGTACAGGACGACCAGTCCAGTCTTTGACGTTCGTAAGCCAGTTCTTTCTCTGACCACCGCGGCGTCGGCTACCCTCCAAGGTGCCTTGAAGGATAGTCTTCGACAAGGTGTCGTGCCGGGTTACATGGCCAAAGAAGACCAGCTTACGTCGCTTGACTGTTGATAGTAGAGGTTCCTGGTGTCCTACCAGTGTGGCAATCTTGTTTCTTACAAAGTCGTTGGTTTTGTGTTCTTTGTATGAGATCCGGAGCAGCCTCCTCAGACACTTGTGCTCGAATGCCTGGATTCTCCTTTCTGTTTCGGCGAGTAGAGTCCACGTGTCGCATCCGTAGAGCAGGATCGGCACTACCAGGGATTTGTATAGCCTGTACTTGGTAGTGAACCTTATCTTGTGGCTATGCCAGATCCTATCTAGCCTAGCCATTGCTGCTGTCGCTGTTGCGATCCTGATGCGGATATCTTGCGTGGAGCTGCCGTCCTTGGAGAGAGTGGCTCCCAAGTACTTGAAGCTGCTTACCTCTTCGAGCTGTACCCCGTTCATATAGATCTCTGCTTTGCCGTTGCCATTGATCATAACTTTGCTCTTTTCTGTGCTTGTCTCCATTCCATATGCGTTTGAGCTGTCTGTCAGTCTGTTGGTGAGGTCTTGCAGTTCCTTGTTTGTACCTGCTAACAGATCTATATCATCTGCAAAGCGTAGGTTGCAGATTGGTCTTCCACCGATTGAAATGGAGGTATGGTGGTCATGAAGAGCTTCAAGCATGATGTTCTCCAAGAATATATTAAACAACACGGGTGATAGGGGACATCCTTGACGTACCCCTACTGTGGTACGAAAGTAAGCTCCTATTTGGTTGTTAAGCAGTACTGTACTCGTTGAGCTGTTATACAGCGCTTCAACGACTTGGACAAGCCCTTCTTCAATGTTGAATTTCCGCATCACATGCCATAGCCCCTCGTGCCAGACTCTGTCAAATGCCTTCTTAAAGTCAATGAAGTTGTGGTAAAGGTCCCGCTGATGCTGCAGATGCTTTTCTATAAGAAGACGACAGTTGAAGATCTGCTCAACTGTGCTTCTACGTGGTCTGAAGCCAGCCTGTTCTTCTGCTAGCAGCTCTTCTGCGGTGGTTCTGATGCGGTTCTGTATGACCTTCAGCATGACTTTACTTGGGTGACTGATAAGGCTTATTGTTCTGTAGTTCTGACACTGTTTGCTGTTTCCTTTCTTTGGGAGGGGAATGATTAGTGACTGCGTCCATTCTCTGGGCCATTCCTTGCACTCCCAGACTCTTTGGCACAGAACAGTTAGGGCTTTTGTAGTTGCTTCCCCACCCTGCTTGAGCAGCTCAGCTGGTACATTATCAACGCCTGGTGACTTTCCTCCCTTCAGACTATGTACAGCTTTTCGACCTCTTCCCGTAGGACTGGTATGTCTGCAGGTTCACTGTCTCTAGTCTGGTTGTTTTGGAGAATGTTGGCGTCGGTCTTCAGCTGGTAATTGTACAGGTCCTTGCAGTATTCTGTCCATCGGTTGAGTACAGCATTGCCTTCTGTGAGAAGGTGACCATTGCTGTCTTCGATGACTAAGATCTTTTGCTGGTCTGTCTTAGTGAGGGTCTTTAGAAGTTGGTAGGCCTTTTTGCTGTCACCTCGTGCCATTCCAACCTCTATGTCCTGGCACTGCTTCTCGATCCAGCTCTCTCTAGCTGCCTTCATCCCTTTCTTAATGGCACAATTCACTTCTTTGTATTTGGTTGCTGCTTCTGGTTTGCTTTTCTTTTCTCTCTTCAAGGCCCTCCTTTGGTCACAGAGGTCTAGTATGTCGTTCGTGACCCATGGCTGTTTCTTGTTTCTATGTCGCCCTAGAACCTCTTGGGCTGTCGACAGTAGCACCTCTTTGATGTTTCCAGAGAGGGTGTCTACATCACAGTCCACCAGGTTCAGTGCGCCAAATTTTCCGCCAACCGTGGCCTTGAAGACTTCTGCAACCTTTGGGTCTTGCAGCTTCTCCAAATCAAAGCGAATTCGGGGAGTGTTTGAGAGTCGCTTCGCTTTCAGCCTCAGCTTCAGGTTTGTTAGAACAAGGTCATGGTCGCTGCCTATGTCAGCGCCTGGGTACGTCCTTGTCTTGGCCCTGTTGATGCTGGATTTGAAGCGTCTCGGCAGTAGGATGTAGTCGATCTGATTATGGACCAGTCCGTCTGGTGAGTGCCAGGTGGCCGTCCTTGATTTCTTGTGGGGATACAAGGTGTTGGCTAAGGTGAGTCTCTGGCTCTGTGCGAACTCTAGGAGTCTGATGCCCCTGTCGTTGGTTTCACCAAGGCCAAATTTCCCAACCGGTCCTGCCCATTGCTGGTAGGCGTCTGGTCCGACCTTGGCGTTCCAGTCTCCGAGCACAACCAGGATGTCCTTTTTTGGAACTGCCTATTTAATCACTCGCAGCATACATAGGACCAGACAGCAAATAATAATAAGGTAGTGGAATACCCTAGACTCGTCACACACCACTTCTTTTGATTCAGTGGTGCCAGGGTCTGCTGTCGGTCTCAGTCGTTTACTTTCCTCACAAATCACGTCAATAGGAGGGCAGGTGTGTGGTTGCGCTTACCACCTAAGTTTCAGTGACCACCTTTACATGTCGGATGGCATCATGGGTAACGAGGACACCTCGCGTAGCGGAGGGGCGCACTCTAGCAGGGGGCTCGACAGGAGGAGATTCGCGTGCGATGAACAACTGCGTTAGTCAAACCCGGACCAAGCTAGCCGCCACGGATGACTAAAGAAACCCCTATCAGCGGGCAACGGCAGTGCGACAGCCGACAGGTGCACTTCTAGCAAGGCGGCCTTTTCGCTTCAAGGGACAGAAGATGATGTGTGTCATGTGTGTGTGTGTGTGTGTGTTCATACACTGGTCAGAGGGCTGAGCAGCCAGCACCACGCGAGTTATGTCGCGATGCTCCATCTTTGGGGGGAAGATTTGTCGCGTGGTGGCTCAGATCGCGACCTAGTCGTCAACTCGTCCAGTCGTCTAGATCGTCAAAGCGTCGTCAAATCTCCAGTTAATCGTCTAACTGTCTAAAGGTTAAATACAGTAATCCCTCGCTACTTCGCGCTTCATGTTTCGCGGCTTCAGTGCTTCGCGGGTTTTCAAAAAATTATATGTAAAATATTTATCGCGGTATTTTCGCTGTTTTGTGTGTTTTTACGGTACTCCGTCTAAAGTATTTTTGCACATATATAGTACGTATTGTACAGTAATGTTTCCCAGTCGCTGATTGGCTCAGTAACCGTCGCATCTTGTTTTCTTTCGCTGTGCGCAGCTACCCCCTCTCTCAGCTCTTCCATTTCCCGTTAGCACCCGACTGTCACGTGTGCGTAGTTTTCATCTGCGGTGTTGTGTACGTTATTTGTGAAACTTTCGTTAGAGACTGAATGTATTCAAGCCCTGCCATGCCACCCAATCGTTCATAACTCGCACGAAGAGATCTGTTACGCCTACGCCTTTAGAGGAAGTAGTAGAAGTTACATCCGGTCGAAGATACCGCACAACCTGATGAAGTGGTGCCTTTAGAATAGCATTAATGCCCTTCTTGGCATTCATCTCATCTTCATCGCCATCGTCATCAGTACTGTTAAGCTAATTAATCATTATCATTCTAGCTGTATGGTGTATTTTCAATGGTGACTACCCATATTAATTTTTTTAAATTACGTATCTAGATTTAAGAGTTTAAAACATTTTTATGGGAAAAGTTATTAAGGGAATGAGAAAGGGTTATGTGTAAGAGTGTTGGGAGGGTTTATAAAGACTTAAAATAATGTATAACTACTAAAAACAGTATAGCGTCCCTACTTCGCGGAAATTCACTTATCGCGGGTGGGCCTGGAACGGAACACCCGCGATAAGTGAGGGATTACTGTAGTCAAAAATCGTCAAGATCGTCAATTCGTCAAATAATCAGAATCGTCAAATCGTCAGCTCAGCGTCAAATCAGCATCACTTTTCTTAGGTAGAGGTGAAGAGCTTCTCTTCGGACTGCTGGTCATAGCAGACAGCGGGTGACTTGTGGCGTGTTTGCCCCAGGCAATGGTCCGGTAGTGGGTCGTGTTCTGTTTTTACCCGCTCAGCGAGTAGTTGCGCCTCTGTACTGTGGCATGTGGCGGGGAAGCTCGTTAGTTTGTTTAATTTACTCAACTATGTTGTTTGGTTGTATGTTTGATCACCCTATTCTTTTGGCAGTTCTTTCTTTTTTGTCCTAGTTTTCCTTCTTTGGTCGACCACACCTAGTAGTTTTTTACTGTTCCGACGCTTATCTGCGATATATAGGACAAAATTAAAAGTGGCTTTATTTTCCATCAAACATTTAGATTACATGAAAGGGTTAGATAAAAAAGATCTACTAAGCGTTCATCTTCTCTTTTATTGCTTTCTAAGTTTCTTGTTTTTGTTACAGTGTCTTTAATTCAAAACCTAATATTTTTATATTGAAATGTGATACAGACCTGACATTTGGCTGAGTTTTATTTTATATTCATCTCAACATTTCCATGAAGGATTAACAAAATATTTGTTAGTTTATATTTACTAAGCTTTCAGTGTTTCTTTTTGTGCCTTTTTAGTTTCTTGTTTTTGTTACCTTGATTTGATGATAGACCAGTATGTCTAAAAGAAAGATAAAAAAAAATAGAGAGTAAAGACACAGAGATATCAAAAGTGTAAATATGTCTGTACCCCACCACCACACCAGCGCTAGATGTGCTATCGTGTTTTGTACAAAACACGACAAAGTATACTACAGGTGTTTCTTCATCAAATCATACTTTGAAAAGAGCGACAGGTGAGGCGCATTGCAGTAATAAGGCCTTAGTTGCTGCCTCGGAGTATAACATTAATTCCCCCTTTCCTCCCCAGCTGCTAAGGCTTAGACCCAAATACTAGACAAGCGGGTAGTTTAATTTTGTGGTCTAGTGGCATGCATTCCTTATTGACAGTTAAAAGGGAAAAGCAAAGTGAATTTTAGATTTAGGTATGACAAAAGAACCTACATATACACGACTAACCGTTGGCCCATTCACAGGTTGTTCTGATTGAGTCAAAGTGAACTGCATAGTAATGGAAAGTGTACGAAACAAATATTAGACTTAAAGTGTCTTGACTGTACACCAACATTTAAATAATATTGTAGCAGTCTTAACACACAAGCAACATCGGGTTTCATCTGTTGCCTCGAAAACAATGAGAAAAAAAGAAAGTAGACTGAATTTTATAAGCCAGGTAGTGTTTTATAAAGAATGTCTTTCATGAAAGGAAAGTCTATTTAGAAATTATTGCTTACCAAATATAATAAAGACAACGGCAGATGCTTATTCAAGGAGCTATGTGTTACTGTAAATTTAAAAAAAGTATTGTAGATCAAAAAACAATGTTTTTTTCCAGATGAATTGTTAACCCCAAACACCGCACTAGCTGTGTGATGGCAAAGTATACTCCAAAAGTTTATTTGTTTCTTTAGATACAAAGCTTATGGATAAAAAAGAAGTGAAATCTTCTGCTGTGTTGTGATGTGCTGAATAATCTGGCTTAAGGCCTGTCAAAGAGATGATCTATCTTGCTTCACAGAGATGTATCTCTGGACTCATTTCATGGTATAGTCTGAGCTAGGGTGTCAGAAGAAAGGACGAGGTGAACGTGTTTCCATTAACAGAAATGATATTTTCCCGCAATCTACCTGCAAATAATGGGAGGGAACTCGATTTGAAAAATTGCCCATAAGTGTTTGAGAATTCACTCCCCTAGTATTTCCAAAGGTCGGATCAGTTTAAAGCGAAAAATGCTACGAAAAAAAGAATCTCTGTGTTTAAGGGATAGCAGAATTCTCGTATCACCAAATATTTTTAATTGGGTAATCGCTGGTCTTTTCTTTTCTTAATTTGTTGTTTCAACCAGCGTTCAAAAATACTAATTTAACTGTTATGTATTATCTACTTGCAGCAAGTCAATTTGTGGCAATGTTCAAACACCTTCTCGTCGTGCTTGTCAACATGAAGCTTTTTTTCTTGATCATGCCGCTACAACTTGTTGCAACAGGTGAGTGTTCGCCACGTTTACCTGTCTATAACAGGTGATCCCCTGCGCATTTCATGACACCCTTATTATAAATCTTTCGTATTTTTTCTCTTATCAATAATATTAAAATTTTGATATTTACAGTATATGTTTTAATGTGGACGCCAAGAGGAAGGGACTGTCTTTTTTATAGCAAGCCAGCAGCAAAGGTTATTAAGGTGGTAAAACAAACAGCTCTGTTAAACAGTTGCCATGTCATAAACAGAAGCAAAATATCCGCAGACAAAATACTACAAACAAAATGAAATTCCTCCATACTAGAAACATGAGTACTTGACATCATAAACAAAAAAAGATATTTTATGTATTTATGACATTGTGATGCAATCATAGTTGATTGGCGCACGAAGTGGAAAAAGTATCGCAATCTGGTCATAGAAAAGCTAGTTGCCACACAGTGGATGTTTATAGATTTTTTTTTACAAAGTAAGTGATCAGCTGGAGCTGACATACTTTATCCATTGTCTTTCTTTAAAGGACAACAGGAGCGCAACATTATTTCTTTATGATCGGGTTAAGTTCGTTTTAAAATAATAATTCCCAAAATATGAGTACATAATTATGCTTAATTTTAAAGATATAAGGCATTCGGCATTCTCACCTGCAGCTATGAAGGCGGGAAAAGGTACGCCCCCGTACTGGAGGTTCTCTCACGTGATCGAAGTATTTGTAACAGCGAGTGTGGATGTCTTCAAGTCAAATGAAGAAACATCGCTCAGGTTGTCGTGTTCAAGAAGCGATTTTGTTCGCCCAAAAAATGAAACAGCTGAATTTGGAACACAGCCCTACATTTAGAAGCTTCGAATGAAGATAAAAAATAATTAAATGGTCTAAACTGAATTCATTCAATAGACTTGTAAGTCATTTAGATCAAACTTTAATGGGCAACAATAGTTACAACAGACTGCTGATAAGGATTTTTTTTACAAATACAAATATAATAATAATTTGAAACATGATTATCGATGTAAAAACTTATTTCTTCCTCATTTAGCTGCATGCAAAATTTTCTATTTACTTACTGATACTCGCACGTGTTCCCGTTTAAGCTCCTTATAATATGTTCATCACCCTCAACCCTCTTTTATTCCCTCTTTTAAGCTGTTTCGATCACACACATCAATAGTGCCCTCACACTGTCAGTTGTTGTTATCATTATGCTGGATAAAGATACGACTGATGATGTGTTTGTTACTGTCACACGATGTTACTTGTAGACCAGACGGTGTAGAAACTGTCGATGTTGTATATCTGGTGTTTGATCTACCAGCAGTCGTAGTTGGTTTTAACATCTCGTGCTGTTGTATAGTAAGCACTGCTGTATGAATAACATTTTTTCGGTTTACTGAAAGTCCAAGATTTGCTTGTACTGTATAAGTGACTGGATAACAATCCATTTTGAAATGTTTTGAGTAAATTCATGAGTACAGTGTGGGGACCAATTAGTTCGCACGGCACTTTTGAACAAAGTGAATCCACTGGCGTTTGCTGCCATTATCTTTAGGATTTCCTTCATGAGTACAAACTAACTCCATCTGAGTGTCGAAGAGAACATCCTGTTTTCTCGACAAATCCAGGTTTGCTTAAGAGAAAAATATTAATATATAATCTTTCATACCTCTTTGTCACAAAATACCACCGAACATGTTTTTGTGATACTTTGTGCTAAGCACTCTTGTTGTCCTTTAATGTACATTATTTCCCTTGAATATACATAAAACCATTTGTCAGGCACATTCTCTCCCATTTATTCGCAAAGACTCATCACATTATTCTGTGATAATCATTGCACAAAAGCAATCGTGGCAATACCAAACTGTGTTTTGCTTGTTTTCTTCATTTTCTTGTGGTGTTATGTAAGCATGATTATTTTTTTAACGAATCGAATTTTTTATATCACTTCACGGTTTTGTATCTTTGTAAGTTCTATATGATTTTCATCTGCAGTATTTATTTGGTTACATTTTGCTTTTGTTACATTATTTGGATCCATGTCTTTTGTCAATTGCCATTTGATTATTTTATTATTTAACTCATTTTATTATTCTTATTAACAAAGTTGTGAAGTGTCTAAAACTGTTACACGCGTTTATTTCAGGGAAAACAGAGACAAGGTGCACAGCAGATAGTGAAGAGGAGTTAATGTGTAAATTTCCACAAGATGTCAACAAGACACAAATCAATTTCGTTGTCTATTTCTACCCAGATAATGGTGGAGAAGGTTTGATTAATTTATTATCTCTTTTAATTACTTGAGGTCTTTTTAAAGTATATTACTGCCTTTTACATATCGCTTGTATCATTTTATCTCTCCCAGAACTACATTTTATTGCGGGCTTTAAAGAAAACAAAAGACATTAGACTGCGGGGTTTTGGAATGATGCAGACTTTTTCTTGGTATTCTTAAAGTTAATCGGACCTACAAGTTTTAATGTTTCAGTTCATGAGTTCTCCTGTAGGTCACTGATTATGGTTGTAGAGAAATTTGATGTCAATCAGCTTTAGTCAATTTAGATTTACTTGCTTTGATTATTTTAAATGTTTGTCTATTTTTGCCAGTATTCTAAAGTAATGGTGTTAACACCGTGTTTGTTATTTAACTTTTTATCTGGGTTCTACACATCTTCATAAATGATTTACAAATTGTTTATCGGCTTTAAAAATTTATTTAGCAGAGAATAAAAAGCTTCAGCAGAGATAAGGGCATGTGCATTTTCATTTCACAGAGCTCATAATGTGCGAGAAAAAACAGCTATGAATATTACATACAACAAGAATGCGATTCTTAACAATCAAAACATGTCCATCAGTATGCAAAAGCAGCATTTGTAATTCTTAAAACATTATGACGAGTTTGTATTTTTGGAATATCAACAGTTATTTTTACGTAAAGTATACTTTTAGTATGCTTAAAAAATTGAAAAAATCTCAAAAGCAGCTTAAAGACAAAAACAGTCTATAATAGCTGTCAATAATATATGGTGTAAGATTGCAATATTAGTCATTTACCAAAGATTTGAACAGGTCCTATTAATTTATCTTTTACAGTTGTATAGACTAGGTGTTTATCTTTAAATGCATTTCTCTACACAGACAGACACACAGGCACAAACACACACACACAGACACACACACACACACACACACACACACACACACACACACACTTCATTTCTATAGCAGCATCTACACGACTGTACATAGTAAACCTCCCCCTCTCCGAAGAGATGTTTCATTACTGAGCGCATGCATAAATGCATTTAAAATCATGAAGGAACTAATTATTGGTCTTGTCCAACAAACTGTACAGAACCACTGGTGGATTGTGTTTGGACCCCTTTGCATCTTCACTGTATCAGACAGAAGGGTTTTGAATGTCAGAAACCTGTCTCAGACACTGTTGTAATCAGTATGCCTAACAGCTTTGTACACATAAGAGGACATTACAGATGTATACCGGAGGGCTATATTCACAAGGAGGCCAGACCATGCCGGCATCCTGCTGTGGAAGGCAAGTGTCATTTATTCGTTCATGATCTGTTTATAATTCAAAACCGAAAGTAAGTATTCACAGACTCATCCTGTAAGGCAATAGAGGCACGACTGTTACCACAAAAGATCGTCTCTTGCTTGAAAGGAGACGATACGTGGAAATATAAAGGTAGTACCCCAGCAACTTTACCATATAGCAATTTAGCAAAACAAGGGCTTAAATGTGTGGATGTTCCATTTTCTCTTTGGAATGTCATATCATGTTGCTAGTCTACCAGCATATCCACAGTCTTTGAATTTAAATTGCTTTATTGTTTCAACTTCGACATCTCTTGACGCTCTAAATTTATTAACATCTTTCTCACACTATCTAACCGCATACCATTTTGCAATGGTTTTCTGGATGAGATAGTCTTATGATGTCTTCAAGTATGATACACTTATACCGTTATTTTAAAAAGTGGGAATTCCATTCAGTTTTGCTGAAATGCCCGGCCCGCCAACGGGTCTCATAGCAGCTTTGCGCTTAGTGCTTTGTTTTCCTTATTTATAAAACATTTTCTATTAAATGATATTTGTCTTTTGTTGGTTCCAGATTTTGCAGCCTGCGAGGCAAGGTCTACATTACCTGGTCTTTCCGTGACTGTGAATTGCACTTTTTCCTTCCCAGTTGACAGTTTCGACGTCCTATGGAACAATAGTAAGTTTTAAGTATTTTTCACAAAGACATGGTCTAATACACAAAGCAACATTGAGCTTCCAGTTCATAAACGTCTTTATAAGTGTGGGTGATTGCACAAAAATGGTCATATGGTCATAAAACGAGCAGTTGTGGTTGGAGTTACCTGTTGCATACCTGTTGGTGTAGTTATTTTAAGTTAACAGAAGTAATATGTAAAATAAATAACTCGATTTATTGGTTTTCAGGGACGCTGGCAAAGTACACCAAATCGTTGTGTCAACATTCTCACTTGTGTCATTACATGCCTTCGAATAGCACAGATGTGTTTGCCGTGAATTTGAATGTGTCAGCGCATCCTAATGACGAGTTTATCTGTCTACCAGACGTTACCTCCATTGCACTCAAAAAGTGCAGCATAGCTACAACAATACAAGTCAAAAGTAAGCAGTTTATGTTAAAATATGCTTCTAGAAATACATAAAAATAGATAGAATCTTACTCCAAAGAAAAGACAAAACAACTGTTTATCTGTAAATGGTTAAATTTACAGAACGCTTTAAACGCTTTATTATTAACTAAAATAAATCAGAATTTAATAAGCCATTTAAATTAATTAAATTTTCAGTTAATAATAATTTACTTACGTGTTTGTATTAACTGTCGGTTGTCAGTCTGATATATATATATAATGTGTAGTCCAAGAGTAACATGACCTTGAAATCTGTACTATAAGTATTTGACGATGACAAACAATTAAACTTTGAAATAACTATGTATTTGTTTTTATCCAAAGGTTCACCTGCGTGTACCGTTGTAGCGAGATCACCTTTTGTCCTGTCGTTGGCCCTGTTATCAACGATGATCATTTTTGCACCAAAATTCTGAGTGGAAAGGAAGGAAGGTTTTGCAGATAGTAACAACATCATACTCACGCAGTGCATTATTGTCTCCACGAATGTTTTCCCTTCATTTAGTCATTACATTTCTTTTTTTATTGTATTTCCAATTATTGTTTGTATTTTAAATGCACAGGGATTTACGTTTTTGGAAACGGTCTATCCGAAACAACGAAACTTGACTGTATTTATAGCCGCGCACAATAAAAAACAGTAACCATATCACACAGTTTACAGAAAAGAATAACAACATGCAGGAAATGGTGTCAAGAACAAGTGTAGTCACGAGTAAATAAACGAAGAAAAATTTGCTAAACTCTGACAACCGTATAGACAACTTGTCATGTAGACATGATTTTTATACTTATATATATATATGACTTTATGATTAGCAAACTCTATGTATGTCTGGATATGATTTATTATTACATGTATTATTGGTGTGAAGTCAGCCTCTTGCATAAAGGATCCAAGGTGCCTGCTATGATGTCTGTGTTTGTGAGATTGGTGAGAGATGTAAATAGAACACAAACTGCTGCATGCATGTTTTTGGTGTGCAAGATTATACATTGTCTGCTGGATGGCTTGCTTGGTGGATGGTTGTACTCTTAAATGAATGTTAACTTATGTACATGTTTGTTTTTCATATTGTAAAATACTGTATTACATGCGTTATGTATCTGTGAATAAATTTAAAAAAAAAGTGTAGTCACAAGCGACTGTCAAAATTTGATGGAGAAAGTTTAAAGGTAATTTAGCTATTTATACCATCACTCGTGAAAATGTATGTATCGGGGGACGCATTTGGTTCCCTCATTATCACTCAGTAGACTATTAAGTAGCAACTCTAGGTGAGTTAGAGCATTATTACAGAGATTCTGCAACTATTTATCCATGCTTCATACAGTATGCCTTTGGGACCGGGGGAGCAGTTATCTTCCTGTGTCAAACACAAACTGTTAGCAAAAGTATCATAACACAGAGAAGGAACGGGTGATACATCCAGATACAACTGTCGTCAGGAAAGTCAACTTTGGGTGTATTTCATGCACACAAAGCACTTTTAAACAATCAAAGTAATTTATTTTATACCTTTCAAGTCATCTAGACAAGACAGATACAAAGCTTGGTCATACATTTGTCTATACGTTTACGGATACTGTCACAGATGCTCACGTGTGCGTTCAATACTCACGCAGTTACCCGGACCTTTGCGCGTTCTTTTTTTAATTGTAAGCCGTCTAAATTTAATTATGGAGAAATTATGTTACATTATTTAATATTCACTATTAATAAAGAAAAACGACAAGTTAATATACTTCAAAAGTAAACCCATATTTTTATCGAACGATTCCAGTTACACACAGTCCTAAAAAAAAGTTTCTTTTTCTCAGTTTGATTGTCAACAGAAGAACATTTGGGTTTATAGTTCGGCACAAGGTCAGTTTAATATCGTTCAAACTTGATACTGTTTTAACAACACTATTAATTGCAGTAACTAGAGACTGCTGTTCCACTGATCCATGAAAAACACATATATTCGACAAATATCTGAAAATCACTGTCGCCTCCACCAGGGGACGAATGTTGAAAACAAATCGACGTTGGCTCTTGGGGACGAGCGTTCGCACCTTCTTCTCACATAGACTCCGCCCTTAGAGGACAGACGGTGTAGAAAATGGCACTGCCATAAACTCCGAGATACACAAAAATATGATTCCTGAACTTATCTAGGAAGACTCAGCCTCCATTCGCCCACAAACAGTGTCTCGGCACTTGCGTGTCTCCCTGGAAACAGAAGCGCTGATCCTGACTCAGATTCCAATTTGACGATAAAACGAAGGTTGAAAGAGTAGGTGACATACTTTAACTCGGGCAAGTACAGGGACAGCACGGCAAACTTCTAACAAATTTTAATCCTTAGTACATTAAAGCACAGGTAAAGTAACAGATGGAGAAAGTAGGGCTTGAGTTTATCTAAAATAACAAAGCCTAAGAAACCTTATGGAGTTCCACTTATGTCCATATATCCGAAACTTTATTTATTCCCATTTCTTAGTGATGTACACAATCTATCTTTCAATCTTTCTAACAGCTGAGTCTACTAACTGACATTATCAGCTTGCTCACACTAAACCATCTGAGTTCTTTAATCAAGAAAGCGGAACACAACATATAACAAACACTGTGATACAGATTTCCCGTTTCTCACAGATGCAGGCTTTGTGATGATTTAAAAACTTCCTCCCCAGTAAATACTTCCGATTTACTAAAGACTACAAAGAGATGGTGTTGCCTGGTGGTTCGTAAAAGGTCGTTGGATCTACATTCAAATAAAGTAATGGCTGGACAGCAGTTATCGCAATAAACATAGGAAACCTGATTTGCCTGAAAAAAGTGTGAAAGTGGCTTTCGACGTGCTTTTACTTTGATGCAATGAACGAGCTGTTCTACCGTCTATCTTTAACTTATCGCTATTATTTTCACTTTTTTTTATATAACTATTGATTTGAAGTCTAATGAAAATTAACTTTTAATGTGAAGCATAAATATGGACTGCGAAGGATTTAGAAGTATCTCTTTTTTGTTTATTTTTATTTAAAATAAATTAAGAAACAAATGAAACCCATGATGGAGCACAGAGTGAATGGTACTTCCTGCTATACTTATTTAGGCCGATACAAAACTTAAATACAAGTGAGACTTCCTCTAATTCAGTTTCAGTCATACACAGCAACACAAAAGAACACTAGAGCATGGAGAAACAGAGTTCATCATGTTGGATTGTGCTTTTGTTTTTCTGTTGGAATTATTGGAAAACCAGTTCTTATCAATGTGAGTGTCTCAGCACCGATAAAAGGTTTAACCATATTTCTGAGCAGCAGCATCTCATTAGCTATGGTGTAATGGCGGCTGACGATTTAGTCTTTATATTATTTTTGCCTGGGTGGCTAATTGATTTTGCAGTAGAGTGAATTCTGCTCATGACTTTTTCGTGCCTCTCTATATTCTGTTCTTGGTTTCTGAATTTGTGGCCTTCGTGCTTTCTTGTCTGTCTTTGTTTATATAGTATATTATCAAGATTAAAAACTTTTGTCTGATATAGTGTTTTCCTCATTTTTTGCAGCAGATTATTGATAAACTTGTTTTTATAAATGTAAAGCATCGAATCTAACATTTTACCACAATGTTTTAGAATTTATCTTCTCGTTTTCCCAGTTCAGTCATTTGATGTATATAATGGTTTTTTTTTAAATTAATGTTTATACATTTGCATTTTCCTTTGTAATTTACACAAACATGTACACATTTGATTCCCCAGGTCCAGTGACACAAACAAATGAAACATTTGAAGAGATCGGTGAATATGCAGAAAATACACACGCGGCTTTCACTTATCGACTGACTGACGGAATCGGCAAGAATTCTGAAGAATTCGATTTTCGCATTGATATAAGGCTATGTGAGTCAGACGGACTGTATACAGCCTGCAGGTGCCAGTGGTTGTCTAAGACTGATCCTGTATGTACAGATTTTAGTAAAGAATATATTTGTGAGGGTGACAACTCCACAATGCGTTTTTCGCTGTTTATCAGAAGAACATATACAATGGTCAAGTGGGTCTTCTTTGGACAAAAGTCATCCCCAGTTGTTCTGAAGCACACAAAGCTCCATGTCACTTGTATGTAAAAATAAATATTGTTTGTTCTAGTAATTGTGTCATACATGTTAAAATGCTGTAAAACGTTGGTCCTTTCTGATTTATGGCTTCAGCAATTAAACCTGTATCACAGGGAGCTACTCCAGCCCTGTAAATAGATGCCATATATAAAAAATAAGTTGAGCTTGACGCGAGATTTGTGCCCATTATGTGCGATATTTGATCCTCTCAATAGTTTGCAATGTGTGCTTTTTCGTAAATAAAACTGTATATTATGAAGTATAAACCGTTTGAAATTTCATACTTCAATCATGTTTTCTCTTTATCGACAGACCCAGCAAAAATCACAGGTTTGCACGTAAATGGAGAGAAGAGTAACAGAACATACATCGTTGACGAAAACACTATGGTTAACATTTCCTGCTTCTTTACTAATGGAAATCCTCCCGTCAGTATTCGTATAGTGAACGACTCTGGTCATATTCTGAAGGAGAATCACGATCAGGGTCCTCTAATGATGTCCCTAGGAGTGGTCCATTGCCACGATGTGTGGCCAACCATCCGGTGCGAGGCGTGGGGCTCGGAACCCAACAGATCTGTGGCCGTTCTCGTCAGATGTAAATCTTCTACTTGTAGATTACTAGGCCCACTAGTCAGGAAAATTCACCATCATCATCATCATCATCATCATCATCATCATCATCATCATCATCATCATCATCATCATCATCATCATCATCATCATCATCATCATCATCATCATCATCATCATCGTTAACGTCTTCGTCTTGATTGCCGCTAGGTTTTGTTTCCTTTATCAGGTAGACCCCAGCTCTCCTTCATAACCACTCAAGTCTCAGAACTAAAAAGAATTGTAGACGGAGGTTTGACATTTGCAATGAAGTCCTACACAAATGACATCAGGAAGTGCATGATGACCCAGGCAAAGCCCGAAACTATTACGAGGAAAGTAAAATGTGAAATAAGCGGACATGCTCCAAATTTCACTCTAACCTTAGTATTTGTCAACAATTCTTGGATTGGAGAGGGGACCTGGACACTGCACGTTATAAGCGGGCAAGGGAATTCAAGCATTACCTTCCAGATTAGGAACAGTACAGGAAAGAGTGAGTACACTTATAATATCTTTATTTCCTTTCCGTCTATATCGTACTCTTAAAGATAACTAAGCATCACGTGTCTGTCTAATTGGGCTTTCACCATTATTTTGCTAAAAAGACGGGAGGCACAAAGAAGAACTAGTGTTCTGCAAAGCGTAAATAAAAAATAGCCAAAAGCACCATTGTTTTTTAAACGAACCTAGAGTTCACGACAAACTTCAGACTGTTCTCCCTTTCTCTCAGCGGACAAAAACTATTTTATACAATAAGGGGCCAATCGAGATGTATGGTCTATCGCGTCATAGATGGCACCCGTTTCATACCTGAAGGAAGTAATAAGAACTCGTTTAAATTCGAGAGCATTTATACGGCATGGAATGTTCAGTGTTATGATCCTATAATGAAGTGTAATTCTCCGAAACGTACAGAAACAGTGGCAGAGAATTGTTTGAACTGAGAAAATTGTCTCTTCGAAATAGCTAAGAATTCAAGATGGATTAAACAAACAGGCAAAATTGGTGAGATTCTTAATTAAAGGGGAGAGGGAAAGAGAGCGAGAAATCGTCTTTTACCAGTGCACTCATGAATTTGATTCTGCAATACATGTGAGCATAAAAGTCACCTCGACAAATTAACATTGAGTGAACAAAGCATATCTCATGATTCTGTATATTAAGCTTGAGTAAGGTTTGTTTACAGATATTTTACAGATACGCAGATATTTTCCTGCATACTGCAGTACAGGTACAACAAAACAGCTATATATTGAGTAAATCATCAAAATTGTATGGCAGGAGCTACTCACATCACAACAGCACTTTAGAACCCAGCAGCCCCCGCAAATATATATATATATATATATCACTTGTATATTAGACCTATCTCATGCTAGTAACATTTAAAATAAATTGAAACAGTAGAAACATACGAGTCATTTCTTAATGCAAGCAATTCTTCAATAAATTCTTAATTATAAAGTCTCTTTAATTGATCAAAATACACGCACTTAGTAGCAGGTTGTGTTTTGATTGTGTGTCATAAAGAGGAGAACAGTCTTCCTTAACATTTAAACAGAGCGCGCTGTGGGTCATTTCCAAAACGTGTTTGAAAAAATAAACGGACCAAAGTCACGTATGTGGAAAGTCACGTTGAAGGATTTCATGTACGGGACTCATCCATCGTCGCCAGTTAATATATATAAATAATTTCCACCTTTGACCTTAAAACTGTGTTCTTCATGAAGAGTGCGCCCTGTTATTCATGTCTTATGGAGACTTTTGTCAGACTAACGACAAGGTAAGTAAATTAAACTATTTCTTTAAATCGTCTCTCTCCGTTAGATTGCTTATTGTACCTCAAGAGATTAGATGACTGCCAGTCATAGAAGTTTCAAACAAAATAGACGTATTTGATTTTTTTGAAAATTAAAATAAAAAAATAGTAAACTCAGTACATAAGCTTTAAATCAAATATATAACGAACCAAATACCTACCTTCACAGCACAAACTGCCAAATTTACACGAGCCAGTTGGCAAAGGACTATGGGACTCATGTGTTTTAAGTAGTCCGTGCCGAAATACACCCTCCAAACACACACACACACACACACACACACACACACACACACACACACACACACACACACACAAACACACACACACACACACACACACAAACACACGCATACACAGAAAGATAGATGACACTTTTTTTACAACAGAAAGGTAAACACTTTTGACACGAAAACATTTATGATCAGAATTAGAAAGATTGTGTTTGCGCACAAATTTCTATTTATACTAAGCTTTAAGTGGTATGCAGTGCGCTGTTAACAATTTAACAACGATAGAAGATAAACAAAACAGTGTTTAGAACAAAATTAAACTACATAAACGTTTGCAGAGATCTCTTAAAGAAATTTTACGAAAACAAGAAATTTACCGGAACCTGAATGATTGTAGTTTACAATTTTGAGGTAGTGTCCAGAACATTCAGTCATCATCCCAGAACAAACGAAGAGACAGATGGGCGAAGAAACAACGGGAAAGATATAAAAAGTTGAAAGAACGAGAAAAAAGCTACAATCCAGGCACTTTTCACTCAGTGCCCTGATTAGACCCAACTAACTGCTGATGTTACTACCGTTGAGTAGCTTCTGTACTGAAAATCTGAGGTCTGTTTGGTAGACAATGCATTCCAATTAGTTTTATTTTGGGTCGAAACTTCTATTAACCTACTTGTCTTTCAGAAGACTTTTCTCTTCCTAAGGTTTTAAGGAACACACACACACACACACACACACACACACACACACACACACACACACACACACACACACACATTTTAGATGTACAGACAATAGCTGAAGCAAAATGAGAAAAATAAATCGAGGAAATGCCCATATTTCAAAGACATAATGTTATGAAGGCAAAGTGTGCAAGTGTGATTTCTTATTAGTTTCATATTTAAAGGCCGTCTGCTGCAGCGACATCTGCATCTCGTGGATTTCAAACAGCGCGGGTGTGGAGGAGGCAGTGGAGTGTCTGACGAGAAATGTCAAGCAAGACTGGCAGTTGGTCATCTCCGATGAAACAGCTGAATAATCAATAACTTCGAGATGGCAAGAGACCTGCATGTAGTTTTCTTTCTTGTTAGACACCATACTAATATTCTGCGTCCTAGTTCTCTACTATTTACAAGTGATCTACATTTCCTCTCGAAACCTTTGTTTTCACCCGTCATTTTGATGCTTCTCTGTATTAGTGTGTCTTTTATGCTAAAACGATTAGTAATGTGGGAATGTTTTTTTTTAGATTGACAGAGGAAGATTTGGCAGGGGACACGTATACCAACGCATCTGTAAAAGCCAAAGATGTTTTGCTGCTGTACTGGGCTGACTTTAGTGAGCAGTCATGTCTCATCAGGGCACTGAGTGCAGGGAGCATCCCGGTGAGGCTAAATAAGGACCCATGACAACAAGGAGGCTGCCATGACACATAGAGAGGGGCAAAGTGCAAAGCTTAAAAAGAAAGTTGTGTGTCTGAAAATAACATGCCAAGGGAGTTAAAAACTACACTCCATGTTGAAATAACGACTACACTAGCGATTATCACCCCTGTCAGCGATAAATGAAAATGTCCTTGAAGACTTTCCTTTCAGCTGTTGGTTGCTTCCCCTCTTTAATCAGCATTCTATTTTCCCCTCTTTTGCTTTCCTTATATCTTCAGTTTTCTTTTTATCATCCGTTTTTCTTTTTTATTTGGTAAATTTTTTTGTATTTCTTTTTAATTTTTCCCATCTTCCCATTTTTTTCATCCGTTCAACGGATGCTGGTCAATCGTTGGTTTTACCTAGCTACAGCAAGAACAGGAAAGCTCTCAGTCACTGTGATCTTATCTGTCTTTGTATAGATTTTTTCACTCTCCTGTGTTTTTCCATGTGTACAGCATAAATCATATTTGTGATTATATTGGTTTCATTTGTACTGTTGTACATTAGTTTCACGTCTAGAAACAAAGCAGAAATGCGCACAACAAGCTCTTCTTGACATTAGAAATGCAAGATGTTAAAAAAATAGTTCACACCTGATTTCTGTTGGAAATGTCCGTTAGGGTCCACGCGTTGGTGTGTGCGGACGCTTTTCTGTGTATGTGTGTAAATGATCCTAAACCAAAGAATGTGAAAGGAACGAAGGTATTTTTGCTGCGTTTTCAAGTTGCAGACCTGCCGTCTTAGGCCTTGATGTGTCCAGATTCCTTGATGTAACGATGTGTAATGATTTTACGTAAAACAAAACATTTGTTCACTTCATAAACAATACGTACAGACTTTATTCCATTCTGAGACTTTAACTATCATTTTGATAATGACGAGAGGAAAGAGAAAAAGAACCCGCATTGTTTGATGTATTTACCCTGCGAGTGCATTATAGTTTCCTTAGTATCTTTATAAATTAGTAATGATTAGATGTTCTGCTAAGTGAATTTTGCTGGACGAACCTGCTGCTAGCATACTTAATGTTCAGTATCTGAATGTGAGGTGTAGCAGTGTGGTCAAGTCAAATATCAGAACAGATCTTTATTCCAATTCATCTTTTGCCGCTCGCAGTCTACCAGTCCTTTCCTACACTGAAGCCTAGGCATGCTTCATGCGCAGAATTTTCCATCTTTTATGTCTGTTGTTGTGTTGCTAGCCAGTTTCTTCCTGATATATTTTGGTCTGTGTAGTCAGTATGTGTGTTGTATATATTTTGTATTGGTTGAATGTGTGCTTTCAGTGTTTTGTAGTCAAAAAATATTTGTAAAGCGAATTGAGTCTACAGTATAGTAGAAAATGCGCTATATAAATCTGCATTATTATTATTATTATTATTATTATTATTATTATTATTATTATTATTGAAACACAACCAAGCCTACAAGAATTCATTTGCTTCACAAAAGCGCTTTGCGGGTTTAGAAGTGGGTCACTCAAGATTTTGCATCATTCATAAAATTTAAATAATCGCTATTTCAACTTGCCTGTCCCCATAAACAATCAACAGCCCGCCCCTTTTCTCATGTTGTTAATGGCTCGATTACTTCTATTTGTGACTTGATAGAAAATTCTTCTCTGTGCTGTTGATACCGGGGACTTGAGAATTTGTATTGTATTTTATAGCCGATCTGATGCTTGAGATTTTTTAGTTGTGTGTTGTTCTGTATAGTACAGCCGATCTTATTAGTTTATATGTCTCTTCATACCATTTTATTCCAGCACAGTAGCAAACCAAACGAAGCGCGATGTCCCTTTTTTCTTTATTATTTTTTTAAGAAGAGATGGCTCATCCACTATGTTTCTTTTGTTAGATGATTGATTTTAGGGCCTAGAGAGCTAACTGTTAGTCTGTGTATTATGCATCTTATTGCTTTTGTTGTTGTTGTATTGAATGAAGCCGCCAATGATGCTCTCTAACAACTCCATTAGACATGTGAGATATATGGTTAGAGTTCTGTCCCTTTGCCTTACTGGTTGAGGGGATCGGCTCTCTTTGATTTTGTGGTCGTACTTCGATTTGGATAAAAGTGTTGGACCTTCATGTTTACATGTGCTTCTGCTGCATTTTCTTCCTCATCTGGTTTGCAGTGGACTGTATATAATGTTATTTTGAAGTGCAGATTGTTTGGATCTATTGACTGAATTACACTCCACCGTCCTTCACTCGCTTCGGCAGCGACCTTGAGTTGCAGTGAATAAACTGGGGTGACGATCACCCTTTTGCAGTTTTTACATGATAATATTTCTTCATATTCTCAAGATTACTCAATATCTTCTCAGTATTCTCCTGATGCCATCCACCCTTATTCTCTGGAGTCGTTACTGTTAAATCTGCAGTGATCCCCCTTTACTGCCGGTGTCACGATCTATGGCTTTGCTTAAGCTACCACTTTGCCTCTCACAGTGCGCAAAGCCATAGATCGTGACACCGGAACGCATCGAGTCTTCACATTGTTCTTCCTTCTACACATTGGGACTATTTCGTGATCTTGTTCAGTGCAACGACTCCGCCTTTGGCTGTGATATTGCACTTTATTAATTCTCACTTTTATGTTTATTATTATTATTATTCTGATTGAAAGTGGGTGGTGTGTGTTATGTTACGGTAAAAGCCCTCAAAATGATAACTCTCTATTGAGAAACTTTTTGTCTGCTGAGAGTTACGTCCCGTGTGCAAGTAGGCGTGTATGTGTGTTCTACCTTAGTGCACAGTATAAGCAACGATTAGATACTTAAGACCTTGCTATGAAATGTTCACGAGTAACGGATGACTTTATGAATGACCTGCATGCAACGAAGCTTTCTGCCATGTCTCAGCATTTTAGAAACTCGGATATAAACTTTAGAAAGCAAAAGGTAGGGCGCACTGGCTCTTGACGAGCAATCTTTAATCCTCTTCGACAAATATTAGTCACAGAGTAACGGCTTTTCGATTTACTATAAAGCTTAAAAGAAGACCCGGGAAATTTCGCAGCTCTTTTCGATATTTGATAAGTGTTTTCCTGTTCTGAAAACTGTATCTTTTTCATCAAAACATACGAGTTGTAACTCATGTATTATGTTCTAGACATAAGCTGTGTAGTTAGAAATTTCTTCCACCAAAACAGGAAAAAGAAAAGGAACAGTTATCAAAGACATTTATAATTAGGCATTTATCAAAACTAATTTGAGACACCACTTAGGCAAAAGAACCAAGTTTTCAGTGTTTATTCTCTCTGTGAAACAACATTAAATATAGTATAAACAAGAATCTGTGTCTTTTTATTTATCTTGAACATCGATCTACATACCGTATATTAATATACTTTGAAGACATTTTAGAAAGCAAAATAAAACACATTTTGTACAGATTTATAGTAAATAATGGATAAATAAAGCTATAGAGCCTTGCTTCTGTGATGTCTCTTTACCCTCTGGGCTGTCAATGCTCAGTGCGTACGTTGGTCAGGTCAAAGGGCAAAGAGAAAACAACATTGTTTTAAAAAATATAAACTTTAACGTAAATGCACTTTACAATCTATTTTAACAGTTTTTTTTATTTTATTTACCACATAAAAGGAAAGTTATCATCATAAAAACGTATTAATATAAATATCCATAAATAAATTCTTTACAAAGGAAACAAAAAGCATCACATCAAAAACCGAAGAATAAAAGAAGAATAGATAGTAAGAAATAATTACATTGTTTGACTTTTAAACTGCTACGGTGCTTGACGGATGTAACGTGAACAATAAGTGAGTTCAAACAGAAGAATAAGGAAAAAAAGACTATTTATTTCTGTGTGTTTGCGTGAGAAAAGCTTGCAAACGTGTGGACACGATCAATTACAGCCATCTGGAGGATGTTCTAGCAGATTTTTATAATGGAAAAAGCTCAGTTTCTAATGTTCTGAAGAAATTCAAACAAAATGAAAAGTAAACTATTAAAACATGTGTAAATTTAAAACAAGCGATGTTATTTAACTGCTGGTATAGCTGAGCTTTGTTTATAACGTCTAATTTATTCAAACTAATATTTGAAGAAGACAATTACAATTTAAAGTTTACAGTAAATTTTGCAGACAGAATATAAATGAAGTGCTGTGTAAACGAGTTTCACAAGTTCTCTGACAGAGCTGTACAGGCAATGACAGCATACTGTGTCTCCAGCAAGGAGCCTATGATACTGTCAGAAGTCCTCATGTCAGAGAAGTCTAATTCTCCGTATACCAAGCCATCAGTACTTCTACGTGTCGACACAAGCCCTTGATGCTGTTATACAAAGAGAAAGACATGAAAAAATGTTGCAGTCCACTCTTATTCGGTTGCTTATATTTTTCTGAATATTCTTCCTTTCATTTTTTTTCACTGATTAGTAGTTGTGATCAAGTCAGTCCATCACTTTACCATTTGACCATGAATTTCAAGAATTTAAATTTTAGAAATAAACTGTAAAAGAAACTTTTTATAGCCTTGAAATTCAATCTATTTCCTCGAAACCGCATGAGTTTTTGTACATTTCCTGCGTAGACTTATTAATTAGGTAAAAAAAAAACTCATGCAATACAGCTAGCTACAAAGAAAAAAGGCTTTACCTCTGTTCTAGTAGCAGCGACATGACTGTCTGTTTTCTCGACTGAAAAAAAATAAGTTAAGTAGAATTGATTTAAGTAAATTGAAATTGTTGTGATTTAAAAAATCTTTAGAGAAAATTCACTGAAAGCTCTATAAGGAAACATAAATATAGATCCTCATCAGTCTAATAGTTACAAAAAGAGGAATATAAATCAGCAATTGATATTTGAGATAGTTTTAATGACTAAGACACACAAACAATTTAATAAGTAGACTGTTCAAATGTAATATCGTTGGCTGCTTAATATAAATAAAACAGATCAATCGTTTCTTATCCATGAAGTATATGTTAAATTTTTATGTAACTTACCCGACTGACGTGGTTTACTCCGTTTTATTATGCAACTTATAACAGCTGCAGCAGCAACAATGGTAACACATACCAGACATCCAAACACGACAAGAAGGATCCTTTTCTGGAAATCTGGCTTGTCATTCTCTGACATTTAAAAAGTTCTATACTTTTAAACTTTGAAAGTTTTATACTTTAAAAAATCTCACAATACAGAGAACATGGCAAGCAGCGTAAAAAATAATAAACTCCTCTTTCTTTGTACATAGTTTAGTTTGGCGGAAAAAGTTTCTGTGATTCATTCATGTCATACAGTAATTATTAAAAATTTATCAAATTAAAAACCTACAATTTGAAGCTGAGTTTGTATAGGAAAGTTGTGTGCTAAAACCACTTGAGCTTTAAGGGGGAAGTGAACTGTCCTGGTTTACTGTGTCTAGATCAAACTATGTGGAACAGGGTACAGCTTTTACTTTCCTCTGTCTTATAGCTTACTTGTAAGGGAAGAGGAAGTAAGTCGGATGCTAACATGCCAAGTCTGTTAACAACCAGCTTAAAGCCTCTGTTGAGGATTAGGTTTAGTGCTCTGTTCTATTAATGCACACTCCTAGGATCTAAATTCCTGCCTGCACATTGAAAATAAATTTACATCTGACTTATCGGCAGCTAAAGCATGTACAATTCCAAACATTGGAAATTCGATTAAACAACAGATTTCTCAGAAAAATACAAATAACAGAATGCTAATTACACTACTTCTCGCGTCTTTGATTTACAATGCTTTGAAAAAAAGAAAAGTTTTTCTGAAGTCCATTATGCCCAAGAATGTCATAGAGGAAAGGAAAGACTTTTTGCTCTCAAGCAGCTATTTTGTAGCATCAATCAGTCGGTAATAAAATAGTTTAGATGTTTTATATTCTTGCTGTTTGAAAATATTCTTTGATAATGATTTGTGTGGCAACTGATCAAGAGAAAATGTGGAGTTGGTCTTTGTTAAAGTGAAGTGTTCAGCTGCCTGCTAGCGCTTCAACTAGCCTTGTCTTTCACACTTGAGAGTAATCAGTCATGGATTCTACCTGTTGTTTACACTATGTTTACTGTTTGGATGTATAAGCATGCCATGCACAGTCATGTATAAATAAGGTTATTTCTTTTTGGGCTGTCAAATGTAGCTGTTTCTTTACTGAACATTTAAACATATAACAGTACAATCTTGCCTACCAATATTAACGTTCATTCAAAGCATCATTGTTAGGCAATCTAGGCAGTATGTTTCTCGTAATAGGGTTATACTAAGTCCACATTCCGACCGAATGTTCTCGCAATAAACCAAAAATGAATTTAGGATTCACATGATCATAGTGATTTGTCTAACGCTCATTAGATCGGTTTTTCAACTGCGCTTTTCTCTTTTTATTTCTTCTTTTTTTCTCTAAAATTCAAATAATTTAACTGCCGGTGTCGAGAACATGCTAGACGCAGAATGTTAGACCAACTCCTATGCTGCCCAGGCATTCAGACTTTTTCGCGGTAAGATTCGTATCTAACTGATATCCAGCTCCCGCCTGGCGCTCCAGTAGGAAGTGTCGCTTTCCACCTCGAAATGTTTAAAACATGTTTCAAGAATTAAAGCCGAATAATACATGTGCTCATGCATGTTTTGTGCTTGTAAGTAAAAATATTAACGTCGTCTCACCTGAGGCTTTTTATTTTTTATATTTAATGTAATGTTGGAAGTCCCAAAGGAATTGGTGAGAAACAAGGTCCATTTTCCTTCTCCGATCCACGATTCTGTAGCAAGGTGCAGACTCAAGGTGAGGTCTGGAGGATCACCGCTGACGTTGCAAGAAATGTTTTTCTCTTCATAATTTAGCGAGGAATCTCTCATCCGACACTCTTTTATAAGTATTGTGTGAGATTTAATACCAATCATCAAATCTCCATATTGAATTTGTGAGTTATCGAAATCAACAGTAGAACTAGAAAACTGAGGAGGACCTGAAACGGACGTAAAATGTTATTTATTTTTTTACATCTTACATTAATACAATCAGTAGTTGTTTGTATACACTCTCAGCAACTGAAATAAAATTAGAAGAAATCTGAGTTTCGATCCATTAAGTGTTATCTCTGTAATGTCTAGATAACATGGACCTTCTCGCTTCGCACAGTGACTGACATCAAATTGTTCTACCTGACATTTGAGAACGTTCAGAAAATTATCCCGAGACTTGTTTTCTTTTTATGTTTTTGATAACTTTTCCCAGAGCACTTATGTCCTATTTGTTTGTTTTTAAAGTTTAGAACTGCACTACTGTAGTTGTTTTCTGCTGCTCTTTTCTTCAAGCGTAAAGAGCTCACTGTTAAGCGAGAAAGGAGGCTATACAACATAAATATTATTATTTCTAAGTGTTATTAAACAAACTACTAAAGCGTATACTGGTACCTGTAATTATCAAGTGTTTTCTTGACGAAAGTGTGATTTCTCACGATATATTGCAAAATATCATAAAAGTTTATGTGCTGTAGAGATGTTATAAAATGAAAAGAACCCACTTATTTTGTAAATACAGTTTTGAGCTGTAATGCAAGAATTTATGTGCCCCTCATTTTAAAGTTTTAATACATTTTAATTTTTAAATTAAGTTTTAATTGCAAGCCAGTTTATTTATTCATGCATCAAATAAATGTCTTACTTCTAATTAATGACTGTGAAATAAAAAAAAAACTGTTGAAGTACTAACATCTGACAAGAATGGCCAAAGAGTCGTTTAACTCCGAATGTGGCGCCTCACATCTGATGGTCGGCCACACGTTGTGGCAGTGAAACACACGAGAAATCACGAGAGAACCCTCTTCTTGGCTGGAGGAACTGTGTTCACTCTTATTGTTGTCCAGCAAGAGAACACTGACTGGAGGATTTCCATTGGTAAAAGAACACGAGATGTTAGCTTCCTCGTTCTGGTCAAGGACGTGAGTCTCGTTAACTCTTCGTCCATTCACCTGCAACCCTGTTACTTTTGCCGGGTCTGTTGGCATAAAAATATTGATGGGCTTAGCACCTGTCTGTAGCTTAACACTTGATGATTCTTACACAGTGTAAGTAGTAATAATAAAAGTCCATAATTTTCGGATAATTTTGTATTTGCATCAAATGTATACTCTCAAGCTCTCTATGTATGTGTGTGCATATATGTGTGTGTGTGTATATATATATATATAGAGAGAGAGACATATTTACTGTCATTCAGCCTCTACCTTGTTTGTAGTACAGATAATTAGAGCTAAAAGGTGTTTTTAATATATTATTTTGTCTTTCTATATTTTTATCTTACTATTTACTCCCCCTCCACCGATCATACGCAAACGGACTGTTGCACACAAAACCCATGTAAGCAGGAGACAGAATGACAAAGGAGAAGGTGGAAAAAGATAGATAAACAAAAAGGAAAAGCCACAGAAAATATTTCTGTGCGTTTTTTATCAAATAGCCTAAGATACTACTATCACTGGCACATACATAAAAATTTAACAATCACTTACATTCCACATTCAGTGTTGTGTTTTTCACTAAGCGATGCGTAGAACTATTTTTGAGAAGAATCCACATGATGTGAGTGTATGACCGCCGGATAAGCAGGGAAAGACGCATTTTAGAGTGGTCAGCTTCGCAAATCGAAACATTTGTCAAATTTTTGCATCGGGTGTTGTTTTCATGTAGCCATCGGCACCTGCAAAGAACGGAATGGGTCCCATTTTGAAACAATTGACTTTCAAGTATAAAAGCCGTGCCCATAAAAGTTTCACTTGTATTAGCTCTCAGTTGATAGCTAAAGTTAGCTTCTGTCTTCTCTTTCACTGTAATGTACTCGACTTGATTGGTGCCCATTTCTAAATCTGTAATGCAAACGATAAAAAATCACATAAAATCTCAACTGAATAACTCGAATTCTATACATAATAGAATATGAAAAAAAAAATCAGTAATTTTTCATGTATGTTAAGATAGCGATTAGTATCCAGTCATCAGCAAGTTTTTGTGATCAGTGCTAATTTTAAAACATTTCTAGAATATAAATGAGTAAAGTGATGTCATCTAACAAAAAAATACTCACAGTTTGAGCCTTCGGATGGAAGAATAATAAAGAAAAGAACGAAGAGACTGAACAAAATTTTGTGTATCTCCATGCCTTCGTTGTCGTGTATTCTTCTTCTACAGCATTATCACATGGACACTGGTGACATCTGTTATAGCAAACATCATTGTATTTTCCCACCAGGCGATAGAGAAATCCGTGGTTGGTACAGGTCCGGGGAGACTACTTTCACTACTCCCCTTGTCACACCAATATATATTTATTAGAACATTATCTTCCGTGTATTCTTGCTTCCTTGTTAAGTGCACTTGATCATTATTGTAACACAGATGGTTTCTCCCTTTTATGATTTCTCAGAAATGGGCAAACCGTGCATGAAATCACAACACAAAGAGTGCTTTACTTATAGTAAGACCCTTTATTTACTCCTCCGTGGAGTGGTTAGGAATGAAACAATTCCACAGAAGCACAGGAAACTTAGTAACAATCAGCACAGTAAAATTACACACTCAAATATTTATCATTACTACTTATAGCTGTTTATCTAGTACGTCTCTCACTTCTTGAACAGTCCAGCGTACAGACAGTTAAATCTGTGAGAGTTTGACGCAGATGCCAAATCCCCAGGTTATATACAGAAACCTGTGAGGGAGTTCACTGACTGGTGTCTACAACACTTTGCATCTTTCTTCCGAGACCATCCAATTTTATCAGACAAGATTCGTTCACACCTGCACAACGATGCATTTGAGTCAATTTGTCTACGGGTTGGAAGGTTCTAAGCAGCGGAGGTTTTCTTGCTTTCCAATCACAATTTAACCGTGAATTAGTCCACTTGATGTTCCTTCCACTCAGTTACCTGCTCTCTGGGGTAAAGTCCTCTCGGTGAAAGGATCAGACAGAGACTGGTCCGTGGAGGGTGAAACAATACCGATGTCAGAGCTTATGTAGGCAGCTCCTTCAATCGGGTACCTACATCCTTAGAATCCATACTACCATTACAGTGACTCCTTATACCTTTAAGTCTGAAGTTCTTTACAAAACAAAACAAAGAACCAGCCTACTAGTCACCCTGCCTTATGTTTGTAACATAAAGACATGTCCCTCTGCAATATATATTTACATATTGCAAGAAATCCCACGATATTTAATATTCAGAACACCATAATATATACTGGAAAACGTTTACTTTTTTAAATTTTAAGTACCATTAGTTTTTGTAAGAAAGAAGAAACTTGTTCAGAAGACATCCAGGTTTGTCTGTGCATGAGTCGCCATATATTCCAGTTGTGTCATGATGGAGGGTGACAGTCCCCGAGAAAAAGTCATCGTGTTTTCGGAGGAAGATTTTCTACTGTACTCCATTTCCTAATCATCAGAGGCGCCTTTGTAGAGGGGGGGGGACGACTAGGGCAACAGCTCAAGGGGCACCCCACGATAGGAGATTCTTTTGTCACCGTCAGCTCATCATAAAAATACTTAAGAACAATTACAATGTGTGAAGTAATCAAACGGCCAATGGTACCTACATAAGGTACTATGCTTTGTAACAATAATAAGAAGGTGTACAGCATTAGAGGTGGACACGCCTGTGAGTGTTGAGCGTCATTTCAGTTACACGGTCTGTGACCGTTTCTTCCCGAAACTGTTTCCATTCTTCGCCGAGCGACTTAGTGAACCGCTTTTTCGAGTGTAATTTATAGGGGGCTGTGAGTAGTAGGAAGTTGAAGAATCGATGCTAGCCAAACTTTTAAACTCCCTGTGCTTCTTCTCATTTGTACTGTGTAGAAGGCAGTTCCGTTCATCCATGTTTGTTATTTCTCTGAAATAAACACGGTAATATTAAAGAAGCAGTTTCAGTAAAGAACAGACAAGGTAAAAATAAGAAATGTGTTGGTACGTGCTTGCGCATTTATCAAAAATACAATATGAGTGAATATCACCCCATCTGTATGTATATACACTTATACTTTCTTTATCAAATATAATCGCAGAGTTTTTTTGAAGTATTTGTATCCAAAGATAATACTCAAAACTAACTTACGATTGATATTTCTTGGATCCTGAAAGAAACAAACAGAAACTTTTTTCTTAGAGACTCCTGATTATATTTGAAGCTAGTAATACATTATCTGTTGCTTACAGGTGACTTTTTCTTTTGAAACTTTACTTGGATAACAATCAGCATCATGAAACCTACGTTCTTTTAAATATTTTACTTTTATGCTGCATTATATTAATATTATAATTGATATAAAGTATGTGTGTAAAATTATTTATGTTTGTACATTTCATTTTATACATACAAATATATTTACTTTCCAGCATAAAGTTTCTGCGCTTACTCATCAAGACGATCAGTATGACGAATACAATTCCAAAGGCAAATAAATAAATCACTGCAGTCATGTAGTGTGGTGCTGAATAAAAATCTGTCATCAATTAAAACATTCATTAGATGTAATACATTCACGATAAAAAGATAAAGCAAATCTAAACAAAAAAATACTTTTTACAAAGTAAACATCAACCTGTTTACCCTTGTCATCGGAACACTGATAATATTTATTTTACTTCACCTGTTACATTGTATTGTATTATATTATAATACCACTGGCTTGAAAAAACTACTCTTGTTGCATTAAGTTTCTAGCTACGGTGAAAGTGTGGACTCTATTTTAGCTCAGGCTGATGTTAATCATATTGGTATCAGGCTGCTGATGTAGCACTCTTGACTAATGATTACATAAAACTTATTTGAAATCTTACATCTATTTTTAGCAGATAATTCCTGGTAGTGTAAAGTTTACACTAATAATTCTTGCTTACCTTCGTCATCGTGATCTCGTTCTTTATCTTGCCTTTCCTGCTGCCTTTCTTCTTGAGCTCTTTGTATGTCAGAAAATTTACAGGGCTTCATGTCTTCAATGCTTGACCCGTCATCTACACATCTGTATGTTCCGGATCTGTTTAAAAATCGTGAAGGCACGCTGATGACAGCAATGTCCGATACCGGCTGCTTGCACTGAAACCCTTCCTGCTCGATGCACATAAACTGCTCATTTTCCCAGGCACAGTCAACTAGAAGCTCTGTGTAAAACAAAATGGACTAATCAGTAGATTAAACATAAAATTATCTTACTTAACGCACACAGTAAACATGTAAAGAATTCTTATAGGATGTTGACTTAACGTCAGGTTGTTTCCTTGCAGGTTGTTTAGGACGCATGCTTTTTCCTTTTTGTTCTTCATTTTTCTTCCTGACCTCCATCTTTACCCAGTTTCGTGTGTCTTTATTTCATTTTTTTTTCTTTCTTTCTTTCAATATACAGGTAGTCCTCGGGTTACGACGGTCTTGAGTTACGTCGTTTCGTGGTTACGACGCTTTATACGACGCTCATTCCGACATACGAGGTTTAGCGTCGTAAGTCAAACTGTACGTACGCCTCATTCCACGTGCGGCGGAAGTCATACTGTACCCGGCGTGCCGAAGAAAACGAGTCTTCGGCACGCCATAACACCCTTCATTATGGCTCCCAAACGAAAGGTAGACTCATCTGATAAGAGTGCATCAAAGAAAAGGAAGGCCAGCACTTACAGTACAGTATTTCATTACTAAACGTACCGTACTGCACAATATTCTACTGTACTTATGTTTATTTATAATTATGTAGAGTACTGTGTTAGGATAGGTGTTTGGATAGGCTAAGTGTTTGCAGTACTGTACTGTTATTATGGTACAGTACTGTATGAACGTATGATCCGACTTACGTCGAAATTCGGTTTACGACGCCGCGTAAGAACGGATCAACGTCGTAAGTCGAGGACTACCTGTGTATATATATATATATATATTCTACACGTGAGAGCGCCATCGATAACAAGTTTTTTACTACTTTGTAATAAGTGGAAATCAAATAAAGCAATAGCCCAATACAAAGATAGTGGTATACCTTCGTGTCCATTTCCGGAATAAAAATAAACTGTGAAATCTCTTTGTACAGGGTTGATATTTTCCCCAAACTTGCATTTTATGATCGTCCCTTCAGATACGCTGCACTCTGTTTCCATTTTACCTGTCAGCACGCATTCGCGCGCGCGCGCACACACACACACACACACACACACACACACACACACACACGCACACACACAATCATATACAAGAAGAGAACATATATAGTAAATAAACCACTGTTGTAATGCTTAGTAACTCTCACTTTGTGATTGAAATCAGGGGCTAAAAAAAATGTTCACGTTTTCATATAAACTCAAACCTGTCTGATTTTGTTTTACTGGACTGGGACCGGCCTTCTCTTGCGTTATTACTTTTCTAACATACTTCAGGAACTCCTATAGTAGCTTTGGGTGTTTTCATTTTCTCACCCTCCCACATTTGTTTCCATAATTTGTAATTTATTCCAATGCATTGTTTCCGATTGAGTTTTAAAGCAATCTATTATGTATATGTGTATACAATATGTAGAATCAAAGTAAAGAATCATTATATCACAATGCTACTACAGTGATTCAGATATCTATGACGTCAGTGATTTGTTTCTGCTAAAAATAGCTCTCTGGTTAGGAATGATCACGTCTATTTAAAATGGAAAGAAACTGCATCATTTATTTGTAGGAAATTTTGGTCTCTTAACACTTTTTTCCACAAATAACCTCTTTTCCAGACGTGTGTAATGTACAAAAATATTTTTTAGATTAAAATTGTAAGATTCCTAATACAATACCTACCTTCAGTATAGGAACCGAACTTCAGGATGAAAAGTAAAATGACAATCATTTTATACTGCTGTGTGTATTGACGGTTGCCTATGAAGCCTTTTCCTGAAAGCAAAATGAATTTACATTCAGTAGAAGTTTTAAAATATTTTACTAGATAGTAATTGGAAATACAGGTGAACCTGATGATACGGTCTTCGATTAACCGTGCATTCGGCTATCCGGGATCGCATAAAAAAAGAATGATGCGAGACATCACAAGACCGCCATGATTTGCCACCAACTTGTTTTGCACTGATATTGCCGCCTTTCGGCCTGATGTCTCTAGTGTACATTTAGTTTGAGGCAGCTGAGACAACATCGACAACAGGCGATAACTGTCTCCTTGACAGACACCTTCCTCTCGCCACCTGTTGTGTCACTTATCGTCCCTCAGCCCATGGCTAATCTTTGGGGTACAAAAGTGCACAGAAAAAATGTTGAGTGTTAGTAGAGAAATACGGGTCTCAAAGTCAACAAAATAGGGAGATTACATAAAACGGTGATTTATGCAAAGATTTAATTTTCCAATGAAAAGGTAGGACAATGATTATTTGTAGGAAGGGTCAGTTCAGTGGGCCAAATGTTAGGTTACGGTACCTCCTCACTGTGTTCGTGTGCGTCTGTGTGTGTGTTTGCGTGTGTTTGTGCGTGCTTGTGTGTATGTCTTAGAGTGTGTGCTTGTGTGTGTATAAGTGTGTGAATGTGCAAATGGAGAATGAAGGAGCAGTAAGAAACTGAGAAAAAATATAAAAGAAACTTTATTACCGAGGGTGACAGTGCTAAACACATTATGTTTTTGCACAGATATGTATCGACTTCAAACATAAGTATACAAGACAATGATGCTACATAAACATTAAAATTTATAAAGTACTAAATAGTGTTTTTTCTTTATGTTGAAGTACCGAAAACTTAAAAAGAAGGAATAAGAGAGAGAGAGAAGTGTTTCTTTTGTTTATACATCAGAGCTCATAATGAAAATTATAAGACCCACATTTTATATTTTCTAAAAATAGCAATAGCATTTCTTAAAACTGTACATTACTCACCAGTTGGCTGGTTGGTTTCTTGCTTTTGTCCACGAACCTTTTTCTTAAATAATTAAGAAATGTTTATCGGATGGTACAGACTGAAGCCTTTTTCCTCAGAGCTCATGATTAAATATAAAACATGTTAATCCCTGGTACTAACTTTCTGTTAACAACATAAACACAACTGATTCGCAGATGAAGGGGTGAGGCAAGTAGAGTAAGCCTTTATAGATTACATAGAGTCAGTCTGATGCAATGCCATGTAATGAAGCTTTTCTCGGAAAATCTGTTAAATCAATAAGTTGATGAGAGGGTTTCTTTCTCTGCAATCATGTTCACATTATGCATGCGCCGCTAAATATCGTTTCGGTCAAACCCCATCTACAACGGTTATACCGTATGTTTACATAAGTGCGGTTATTGAATTTGTTTGATTTTGTATGTTTCAGTCATATCTGTATAAAAACTGCGATGTAAAAGCCTAAATTATTACATGGTATGTTTCTTCTACGGCATTGGAGGTAAATTTGTTGTTGTTGTTGTTGTTGTTGTTGTGTGTGTGTGTGTGTATGTTCGTGTGAAGACCTGTATGTGAGGAGAGAGAAAGAAAGGTTATCTAGTCAGAAGGGCTTTCCCGAGATAATCTTTTAAAAAAAGCTGTACCAAACATTTGTAGATAATCACTGAATAGACCCAGCAATAAAAGGCTTAGGCTGAACATTGTCGAGGGAAAACCTGGGTCAAGGAGGAAAGAAAGGCAACTATTCTGGAAAATCCAAGTAATTGTTGCTTTTTTACTGTTTCAAATAAATCATTTATATCTTGCTTTGAAATTTAAAAGTATGGCGGTTTTATCTTCACAAAATAAAAAAATTGCAGTCTTAGCTTTATAAAAATAAAATCTGCTTTTCTTCAATGAAGGTTACAGCTGGTGAAAATATTTGACCCTAGCAAAAATTGTAGCAACAAATGGTTTAGAATTTAAAGTAAATGCTGATCGGAAGCCTGACAGTGTAAGTATTAAAGAGTAAAGGAAGATTTCGCGTAAGGAGATTTTTGAGCAACAGATTCGACTACAAATATTTTAGACGATCCTTTATTTAATGGTTGAAAACACAATTTCACATTCAGTGACAAAAAAGGGCGACAACCATGTATTTGTTTTTAACATGAGCTGAGAGTCAAGCTCGTTTTTATTAAGGTCCTTGGCGTATCATGCATTTTCACGCAGTCTGAACAGAATATATGGGTTACAGCATTTAAGGAAAAAAATGATTGTACACAACAGTCTTGGGATTATCTTTAACTGACAGGTCAGAGATCATTACTGCTCTTCACTTTTAATGTTCTTTCCAAAAACATCACAGCGTTTGAAATTTATACAACATACATATATCAACAATTTTTTTAAATATTTGATAATCAATGCTTTAAAAACAAGAAACAGACACAATGAAAGTTGAAATGTTGCACAAAAGGAAATAAATGCTAAATGTTTTACAATTAAATAACATTACACATAATTGCAGCATGAAAAGTGTTCTCTTGGTGACTTCATGTGGATTTACTTGTAAGAATTTCTTCTCTGCTTATAAAATTTGATGCTGGTTGAAAGTTGATGTGTCTGTGATGTGTTATATGGGCCGGGCGAATTCCAATATTTTTTAAATCTCTGTTTAAGTTCGTGTTACCTGTTTATCTTTCTGATTGCTACCTTTTGTGAAGCTTTTGCATCCTTATTAATCCTTAAAGTGTTGAGTAAACGTCTTTCCATTTCATCTTACACACGGAGATAATAAAAGCATGGTAAACGCCTTCACACAACTATCTTTTCACAGTATAGTGAGAATTTTATTAGGATAATTTCACTGCCCAACTAGAAGATTTCTGGAAAAGAAACTATAAATAACTGTGCTTTATTTTACATTTAAGCTTTAGACTGATGGAATGTCCTATTTCAGGCTCTTTTTCTTACAATAGCAGTCCTGCTTAGTAGAGGAGTTGACTTAGGAAGCAACGGTTGTAATGAATGAGCGGTATCCATTCAAGTATGTTTTCACCTCTTTCGTTGGATATACAGGAAATTTCCTCGTCTTTCGCTAAAATTTTTCTGAAATGACAAAGACAAAGTTATTTTATTTTGGGACGAAGGAAACAAGTAAAACAATTAAAATCGTTACAGGAAATTAAAAAATATGAAATAATGTCCTGATGTTTATTACTTTTGACACCATTTTGGTGCTGGTAAATGTGCCCCGCCATATTTCTATGGGTTTTACATCTGCATTCATATGTGTGTGTATTATGCGTGTATTTATTTATGTATGGATCCATGTTTGTAAGTAATAATAATAAAAATAAGAATTTGTTTATTGGTCAAGTGACATTGCACTCGAATTATGAAGTGATGATGGAAGAGACAGAACAAAAGAAAGAATAATCAGGCCTATCCTGTACATATGCACATATTTACACACTACCCCTATTCCTTGCTTGCTCTATCTCTTCCACGCTCTCTTTCTATCACAGACACAGACACTGACCACAGTAACTAAACATGGGGAAGCGGATTGCCGAGTGATGTGGTTAGAGCGCTGGTGTCCGAACAATGAGCGCGCGGGTTCAATACCCGATTCGTAGAGCAAACTTCCTCCAGTCAACCCATCCGGCGGGAATGGGTACCTGATTCCATAGAGGGTTGGTGAAGGTAAGACAGCGAGGGAGAGGAGATGGGCACCGCGCTCACATACAGCTGCCACGAGAAAAGTGAGGTCTCTAACACCTCACTCCAAAAACGATCTGAAAAAGTTAGGGGATGACCGTTACTTTACAATTACGTTTATCTAGACATGACCCACACATTGCAGTCAACCGAAACACATATGGTAGCAGGAACAAATGGATGCTTGGCCCCCAACCTGACCCCCCACAAACTGCACATTCAACTAATATTGCCGGGTGGGAAGCATCCGCCACAACCTTGCGCACCCTGCATTAAACCACGGACGTGTATATGTGGATTGCTGTCTGTCTGCTGAGACCAACGCTGAGCCTCTTGCGAAGTTCTCCGCAGTTAGTCTCGGCGAGCCTTAACAATGAATGTTAATAAACCGGAAGCTTCTTATACACCAGCCTCGTTCTAGTAGTTCAACAGAAACGTGACTAAACCGGAGGCTATTTGTAACCAGCCTCTTTCTATGACTTCACTGAAAACAATCGTCTGCAAGCAGTCCAGTAGTACAAGTCCATGCATAAACTGCGCTGGGAGTAGATTGTGTCCACAGGGGGTAGGTCATAGCATATAGGTCGGATCGCTGCACACACCACCCGCTCAAGTGACACTTTGTTTTTAGGTGGTAATGCCGTACCAGACGGTAACAATACATTCTCGATAACCACTCAGTCATTTGCCAAATTTCTTTAGCTGGCAGAGAGAGTAAAGGCGTCGCTACACCTTTTTGATAGTGAAAACCACATTGACTTCCCACCTCAGATCACTAGAGATGATCGAACTCAGAAACTTAAAGTGGTTGGCATGCATAATGGCCTCGCCGGTGAGAGTGCGAGGCCCAACAAAACCTCTGTACCTGCAAAACTATCTCTTTGGTTTTAGAAACATTGCGATGCAGACCATTATCGCTACGCCAAGCAATCAGGCGATCCACTACTTGGCGGTACGCATGCTCATCGTTATTCACGATGAGACCTGCCAAAATGGTATCATCGGCAAACTTCACCATCCGTGTTGATCTGTGAGTATAGTACATTCTGTACATTCTTATTTGCATTCGTTAGCTTAGGAGATTTGTAAAGTGCACTCATCTCGTGAAAACAGTTCTAGGCGCTGCGGGATTATTGAATGATATTTCAAAAAAGGGTGAGTTTTAGGTTGCCGCTTGTGTGACGATTATTACCACGGATAAGAGGATCTGGCCTAACCAGCCCGAGGGGAATGGGACTCTCTGCTGGCTCACTGTACCCACTGTAAGCCCCTCACACCAAATCACCCGTGGTTCGCACTTTCCACACGCTTACGTACTACAACAACGTTCTCCCACGTGTACACACACAACCAAAAGACAAGGTTGGAAAACATATAAAATTATAATTACACATTAAAGTAAAATCAGATTGAGCACATTAAAAGATCATAGGATAAAAATGACATTCCATATAGATACAAGGATCAATTGAGAGTTGAGCTACTCCCGCTCAAACACAAACAACATCAGATGTTCACAACTAGAATACATACGACACGGACCCGTAGTCCGTTCTCTGACCACCAGTTCTTGAAAGCACTTCTTGAACTGCTTCAGCCCTTCTCGCTGGGATGGTCCACTGAACACACGCTGTATTCTTGACGACTCGTGTCGCCCTCTTCCCGCCGTGGCTCTGGCTGCCTCTTTGACCTGCTTCCCCAGGAACCCTGTCCCCAGACCTCTGGAACGTACGACAGGTGTAGTTCCGTCTCTTGAGACCCGTCGCCTTCACTCACGCGGCTGCATACACTCCTGGCTCAGAGCGGGCAATTTTCCTCTCCCTGTCAGGCTGTCTTCCGTGACCCCGTTATCGCACAACTAGACCCGTGGTGCTAGCTGGTGGAAATACAGGCCACTACAGATAGAGATGGACCAACTCCGACCTCTTGTACCCGGCACCCACCTGGCGGTACACGCATCTGCCTCCTTCGAGGGTTGGAGCAAAAAAGCCCCTTTCCTTGTCTCTTCTCAGCGTCCACGTGGTGAGATGTGTCAGTGGTCTTCCATTGGCTCTTGCACTCTCGAATTTGCTCGCGACACACGCGCTTCTTTACTAGCCAATCGTGCATCGGTCTACATGCTAACCACGTGGTCCGCTATACACTCTCGCTGGTCAATGCATAAACTATCAGAACCCTTTCACTAAGAACCCTTTCCCGCGCCCCATCGTCTGCTTTCCTCGCTCGTCACAGACGGTCCGTCTGCAGCAAGGAAAACAACCAAAATTGTCCGGGCTAGGTGCGCTGGGTTATCAATTAGCGGTCTACCCCACTGGGCTTGAACCGGCTGGTTCATGACAGCTTGAAACCACATTAATCTATTCTTGACGTAGGCTGAGAGGCCATTGCAACCACATCTGTAACATGAATTAACCCCTTTTTCAAAAAATTATATAAAATTAGCAGCCTGGCTTAAGGTCAAAGGGGTGAGTGCTCCAAGCACATTGACCAGTGTAGAAAAGGGTCACTGGCCAGTGGACAACGGTAAGGGGATTGTTGAGTCAGAATCAGCCGCTGTAAGAAGTGGGCAGGAGTTGTCTGAAGGGTTAGTGACACAGTTGAGTTGACATTTACAGCAAAGGTAGTCCAGTTCGCTAGTAACACAGTCGGATATCGGCGGCCAGTACAGGAACAATACAATACAATACCACTTTATTTATCCCCAAGGGCAATTCCAAATAATGCTCACACTAGCAGTAATATATGCATGATATAAAAGAGATAGTACACGTACATGATATAAGAGGAGATGATACAGACATATACATATGATATAAAAAGATAATGTATACATGTTGAAATAATCTATTTCTCTCTCTCTCTCTCTCGCACACACACACACACACACACACACACACACACACACACACACACACAGAGAGTAAGAGTAAATGTAGTGCATGTAGTAGTAACCTTAGGCTAGTACGAGTTCAGGGCCAGTGTGACTGGCACGTGGAATGAAGGGATTGCGATGACGATTGGTTTTGCAAACAGGCACCGAGTACCTACAACCAGACCGCAAGAGTGAAAAGTCACATGCGGCTTTATAACAGATATCTGGGCTCACACCTGACCTGACCGGTATCCACCGCACTGCTTTGATTGTGTGCGTGAGGACTGACGGAACCTTTGTTAACCAGATTGTTTGTATACTGTATACAAGCCCTGAGAAAGTGAGACAAGCTAAGCGGGTGAGAAAGAGACAGCGAGCGGACACCGAGAGACAGAAATAGTTACGAAAGACAAACGAAGTGAGAGCTAAGAGAGAGCTCAAGTCTTGTAATGCGCGTGTCTACGTTCAGTCTGCGTGTGTTGCTACTAGTTTAGTTTCAGTGTGTATCACCGCTTGCCAGCATGTATGCTGTTTGCCTTGGAGGCCGGTGTTTAAAACTAAAAAAAAATGTGCATTAAATTCTTTGCGACTGCACCACTTAGTTGATTATAGAGATTAAAACCTTAGATTAGGACCCACCAGCCATTGACGACGACTTAAGGGCATGAGTTTTATGCATGGTCGTCCTTCATCGACATTAATTACACCCTCAGTCGTAACCCTCTCATTTTATCTACCCGTCTATCTATTTATTTCTCTAGCTACAGTGTCAGCAGCAACGGTAGGTACAGTCGGTGCACTGTATTAGGTCACATCAGAGTAACACAACATCACGGTCAGTAGAACTGATCACGGGTGGCACGTGCATTTAATGAGTTGCGGTGACGATTCGTTCCACATGCAGACATCGCTTGTCTAAGCCAGACCGATAGAGAGATAACTCACATGCCAACACGTGATCAGTAATTGTAAGGATACGGGAGGCCTTTCTCGGGATTTGCTGATTACTTAATCTTGCTTAGTCACTCGACAGTGTCTTCGTATTAAGAGTATAGAAGACACCTCTCTGAGGAACGCCTTAGAACACGGGAACCCCTGTGAGAAACGAAAATAAATGACGACAGTCTGATTCTGGTAGTGAAGGTAGCTCTGGAACCAGAAAACCGGTTCGTCCAGAAATTACAAAAACAGCACAAAGTCGATTGATCAGAATATAATGTCGAACAGTAGACAAGTCAAGGAGACAAAACAGCGAAATCAGACCGTTGTCAGTGGCTCAGAAGAGGTCAGAAGTTGGGTAGAGATGTGACTGTGATGAGGACGCCACGAGACATCAGTTGTTCACAAACTGATCAATGATTTCACATATCCTTGCATTTCAGGATAAAACCTATGAATGAACACCAGGATTTTGATCAGAACAAAACAAAATTCAGACCTCCTTGAGCTGTAAAATACTCATCTTAACTGAAATCTCTAAACATACTTCAACTTACATTTTAGATTTGATGGGTTCTGAAACAAACAAAAAAGAGGAATAATTATGTTAGGCTTAATATGAAAGTATAAACATATCTTAGATGTAATTTGTTAACTTTAACCAAACGTTGCCGCTGTGCTGTCTGAGGAACAATTATGCGGTTCAATCTCTAAATGCATTCAACTACATCTGAAAGTTATAACACAAACTTTTTGTACTGCTTTTGAATGAAAATAAACACATACGACGCTTTTTTAAATTCTGGTGGCGCCCTCCTAGGAGTGTAATAAGCAGGGACTTTGTTACGACCAGTACAGTTTTTAAACGAGCTACAGATTGGCTGTACAAATACTCTGTGGTATGCACATATAAGGCAATTTCTATCTACTTTTCATATGAAACCTCTGGTGCACGACCGTGACGACCAGGCCTGCTGTGATGAGCCCAGTCACTCCAAACGCAGCAAAGATATATTTCATAATCTTCACTGAAAAATAAAACTTCATTGTTGATGGATAGTTGTTCAAATAAAAATAACATGGAATCTAAAAAAAAAAAACTGACAAACACAATTCATTTTAGACATTTGTTTTTACAATTAGGTTGTTAAAATAAACCTCTTGAGACATTCTCTGAATTATGACAGAAAGTCTACAATCGTCTTTTTGAGTGTCAGCATATGATCGGTTTTATCTTTGATTCTGGGAGCAGTGATAACTCATGGTGTATGTAAAATTCTCAGTGCAACAAAGCACATCTAGAATATATGCATTCTGCCATCACGAAATACAGTCGCTAAATCTCACCTCTCTCGCTAAATGTTGGTCCTATCAATCTTTACAGTATGTGTAATTACTACGGTGCTTTTACCAGGTAAAGTGATGGTACAGTAATTTTTTTCCAACGATAAGTCTTAAAATACGTGCAAGTCATATGTGTATAAGTGTACTGTTCTTTGTGCGTCCGTACGTGCGTAATACAGTGTGGTGTGGTGTGTGTCTGTGTCTGTGTCTAAAAGGTTATCCCTTTTCAGGTCGGGAATTGAACCAGCGCGCTCTCGGTTCGGACGCCAGCGCTCTAACCATCCGCTTCCCCTCTGTCTTATCACTTCCTCTGTTTGTATGTCTGCGTGTGCCTGTGTGTTTCTACGCATGTGGGGAAACTTTTTTTTCCAAAATTTTATCTTTTTGCAGCTTTTAATATAATAAATAATATAATGATTAAGCTTATAATGCTTACCGTCCTCATAGAAGTTTTCTTTTAAGGGTTTTTCGTAGTTTTTGTCTTCTAGCTGCTTTTTGCTTGGAAATTGAAACTGACAGAGTACTGAGTCTTCAGACCTGGAGCCGTCAGATACACATTTGTATGTTCCAGTTTTGTTTAAAAATCGTGCTGCCAGGCTAATTATCACAATGTCTGACACTGGTCGCTTGCACTTCACCCCTTCCTGCTCGATGCACTTGAGCTGGTCTTCCTCCCATTCACAGTCAGTCAGAAGCTCTGTTCAATGCATTGCAAAAAAAGCTTATTAAATAGACCTTAACGAATTTTAAATAAGGTGCAGACTGTTGGTTATTAAGATAAGAAAACACTTTATTTATGCCAGAGGGCAATTTGGGGCAGCTCGATATGTAAACACAAGCAATACCAGAAAACACCTGTAATCACGAACAATCGCAGACACCTTTAGAACTGTCTGCCTGTTATACAGTAATTGAATAGCACTATGGGATGTCCTAATGCCTTTGAAGCAGGTGCATACAACACGATGTAAGCTGCTCTTGTCCTTCGCCGATAAACTGTTGTAAAAGCATGTAAACGAGGACAGCACGCTCTCTATGTGCCGTCTATAAAATAGCTAAAGAAATCGCTGGGAAGCAGAGAAAGAGCTCAGCTTATGAGAAGAGAAGAGGCGCTGATGAGCCTTCTTAACGACAGACTGAGTGTTGGGACTCTAGTGGAGTCTCCTATCAAAGATGGTGTCCGGGTACTATTTATGTGTCTGTTGGCTGCACGAGGGCATACGACTGTGGAAGTTAAAACTCTGTTAAAAAAAAAACTCTCAGATTTACAAGCAGAGACAAAAAGCTATGCCAATTTAGTCGAGATGGAGAGAAACGAATATATACCTGGATTATTGTTGTTTAAATAAAAGTAGACTGTAAAATCTGTCCTCGTAGAATTGACGTTTTTCGTACAGTTGCAGGTTACGGATGTCCCTTCAGATGTTTCTGAATTTCCTGCACACACACACACACACACACACACACACACACACACACACACACAGACACACACACACACATGTGCGCGCGCGTACGTATATACAGATGTGACATACATGCTCGCACATATATATCTTGGCACACGAAATATGTGGAGAGCATTATACGTATGCGCCAAATGTAAAAAAAAAGTCAGTTCAATGAAATATTTTGACTTATGATAAATAACACTTTTCCTAGTAACAAACTCAACTTGTTTAAAGCTTACGCTTTATGAGATCATTTCTTTAATATACATTCTGCCAAGCGAATTACATCGATCATTAAGCGCTTAAAGTCCTCGTTTGCAGTTAAGACGAATGAACGCATATTTGTCAAGGCCTTTATAACACAGGAATTCATAAATTTATCATGTTTTTCCAGCAACATGAAAATTGTGTCCACATTCTCTGGCGCCTACTCACCGAGCGCTTTGACAGTAGGGTCCCCATTATTCTACCTCTTCTATCTACTCCTCCCCTCAGAAAAAAGAAGAAAACTCCTTTCCTTTTATTATGCTAGCTCACATCAATTATTAGCAAAATAACATCAACACAAAAAGAAAGATAAAAAGGAATCAAATTAAACATATCCAGTATACATACCTTGCGTGTGAACAACAAACAGGATAAAGAAGCATACCATGTCGTTCATTTTTGACTGATTTTTATCCCGTTGTAGGTTTCTTTTTCTCGAGCCTGAAATTGATAGGAAAGTCTGCATAAGTATATAATAATAATATAATATAATATAGCATCGACATTAAATCGTTTTGTTTCTAACAGTGATACATAAAGAATGTGTTTTTTTAAGACTTGCCTCTCAAAATCCACTGCAGTGTCTGCTTTGTCTCGGTATGTCCAGAGTATAATTTTGCTTCGTGCTAGCATTACGTAAGAAGAATGATCGAGCATTCTATATGTAGGAGCAAGAATGAGTACTTAACAGTCTTAGCCTTCTTTTACATGGTGCTCATGAAAGTACTACTTTGATAACATACTAATCTAAGATGTAGCGCTTATGCCAGAAATGTGAGGCAGGTGTGCCGGATCAGATAGTTGTCATAAGGGTTAGATAGCCCTCAGTGGCTACAGCAAGTCAAGCGAGAACATCTCGCTAGCAGAGGTATTAATGATATCTAGAAAGAGAGCAACACCTCAGGGTTCTCTCACACCTGCCAGCCAGAACCTAGTAGGATGACACGAGTGGGGAGGAGATTTAGTCACATGTTCACCCATCCGCCTGTAGGTGGGGCAAAGGGTCAATAGGAGTTGTGTCCCCCTCTTGTCCGTGCAAGCTGCTTGTGTTTGGATGAAGAATGCCAGGTGAGTGGTTAACCAATGGCATTCTTTGTTGCATGTGTCTGTGCGAATGTGAAAGTGAAGTAGGGAAATGTGAACATTGCAAAACACTTTTTCCAGCACCAACTTCTTTTCACTACGAGATTAAGACAGACTGAATATCAAGCCAAGATCGAAAGAATCGGGATAAAGTTGAGTTAAAGAACCTTGATGTGAAGGGTGACTCAGGGACAAGGGACTCTCAGGACTCTCTGCTTTCGCTGTTGAAGTCAAAGGACTACGCAATCAGGACTTGGACTTCCAAGGGGTTCATTCTAATTATTGTGGGTTAAGAAGAAATAATATAAATTTCTGGAATCTTTAGCTCCAGTTTTCGGAACTGACAACAGTGTAAGCCAAGCGCCGCTCGTGTGAACCACTGACACCTATTTGCTCTAATCATTTGATGCTGATCAAGCAATTGCTGTCCCGCATACTAATATAATATGTTGTGTAAAATGTGGTTCAATTTCTTTGCAGACCCCTGCCTTAACTATTTCTATGTTTATTGGTGTAAAGATTAATCCTAAAAAGTGCAACAAAAGAAGGAAGTAACAACTCAAGGGAAGTATTTTGTGTGATGGATAAGGCAGCGATCTGCACTAAAGTGCGAAAACGAAACTGGTTGAGTCGCAGGCACGTGTTTGCATGTTTTATGTTCAAAAATCTGCCTGTGGTATAGTCCAAATGTTGAGAAATCAGTCATGGAGATACACTGCATTCTGTTTGGTTTATTAAGTCCTTACTTCTTGCTTCCATCTTCGTTTTTAAATTGTGAGTACCAATGTTGGCTGATAATACAATATTTAGATTGTAGTAACATGTTTTATAAGAAATCACAGGAAGTATTAATAATTTAACTAGTTAATCAAGATGCCAGGCAAAAGTCTCTATCCAGTAAACACGGAGCAGTTTACTATAATAGTAATGTATCGTAAAATGTGATTTTTTTAACAACAATTGTGCACGTAAAGGATCTTTTTACTCAAATACGGCCATTAGTCCTTTGTCCAGTTGTTTCTCTCTATGAGAGGGAACCAGAATTTGAATGCGCTCATAAAAGTTGGGGGGGGGGAGGGATATATATTAAATAGTAAAACAGTAGAGTACAGTAGTTGTAAATGTCATTATTGCTAGAAAATAAGGACGATAACGATTATGTTTGTATTATATCTTAACCTGCCGTAACTTTATTTTGAAGTCGCATTGCATATGTTTGAGATAATAGAATAGAATACAAACATTTCCTTATATACACTATGCTCCTCAAGAAAATAATTGTTATAATTTATTGTTATTTTTCTTGATATCTAGTGTTGTAGTAGAGATTCAAAATAATTTAGTATTTTTTCAGGTACACAAACGATCACAAATCGAACAACTCCAGAAGAATTCATAATTAAAGAAAACACAATCGCTAACTTCAGCCATCGTCTTGGAGCAAACATCGGCAACACTTTTGAGGAATCAGCTTTTGTAATAGAAATAAAGATTTGTGGAAACGGACAATGTTACAGTGTTTGTAGATGCCGACAACGTAAAGAAAATAGTACTGTATGTAAAAATCTGAGTAACACTTCCATCTGCGAGGTCAACAACCACGAAGTCCGTTTCTCGCTGCTTGTTCAGCGGATCTACAGTGACATCGTGTGGGAACTTTACAGACACGGTTCCATGCCACAGGTTGTCAAACACATTGAATTTCAAGTTACATGTGAGCAACTTTTACTGTTTTTCTATGATTATCGTGCAGTATGCTAAGCAAATTATTCTTACAGAAGAAATAAACCAACAATGTAATAGAAATGAAATTGTAATTATTTTAGGTATGTAAGGGTTCGTACTTTCTTTCAGCTACACTTTCTGTACATTCTTCTCCACTTTGTTAGAATCTTTCTCGTTTTTGGTACTGCGTAGGCTTCATATATATTCATATATACTCATATCTTTCTGTGTGGATGTCAGTATGTGTCTATGTATAAATTATGTGTAAGTGCGTGTAAAAATAATAACTACTTAATTTGGTACACAAATAAAAAATTGGGAGGCAGCTGTTATTTAGCACACACTTTAGTTTAAGCACAAAATATTTCATGGTGATATAATCATATAATCATCGTGAAGTGTTTTTGATTGATGTTAACTAATTGAAATGTTGATTTCACAACTTTAGAAACAGCACATTTGAGGACCGTGTTTTGTCCTCGGACCCAGCAAAAGTCAGAGGCTTGCAGGTGAATAGACAAGAAGCTAACGAGACTTACATTATTGACGAGAACAACGAAGTTAACGTGTCGTGTTCCTTTGTCGACGGGAATCCTCCGGGTAACGTCCGCCTGTTGGACAACAGAGGACATGAAGACAATTCTGCGATGCATGCAGACGGTTTACTCACCTTGTCCCTAGGGACCTTCCACTGTTACGATGACCGGCCGACCATCAGGTGTGAGGCGCCGGGCTCAGAACTAAACAGATCTGTGACCTTCCTTATCAGATGTGAGTATTTTTGCGGGAAACATAAGTGATGCATAAATAAATGAACGGACTGAATTCATGAAAAAGCAGTGTTTTGGGGGTTGGCTGCCTGGGTATTTGATTGGTTTGGTTTTGTCTGGGGCGAGCTATGTGTTGGTGCTTATAAAATTTGTTTGCTTTTTTTAATTATCAAAGATGATCACATACTGTTTGGAAATTCATGACATTTTGTGATAATTGGTGAAGCAGACGCTCTAACTAACCACTACGGAGGATGATAAAGCCTGATTTAAACGAAGCCCTTAGCGTACGGGACACTGCACGGCTATACGCTACTCTTACGATTCCGTCTCCGACTGCGCGCGCTGACAATCTTTCGACTTCACGTTGTCATGGTGACATAAAGCTTAAGAGTAAAATTATTTCAGGGTACAGCTCAATGTTAAGTTTAGTTAGCGTAGGCACGTTTAGTTAGTGTTGTTCTTCTACATGAGCATGTACTAGGTATCGCTAGATAGGCGATAGGTACAAGATGACTAGGTGTTAAGATTTTCTCTTTCTTAGGTATTGTTTAGGTTATTTAAGTAACAACGCCTTCACAGATCGATCTTCTTTGTGTGTCAGTCTTGAACAGTTAGAGGGTCGCTGGAGTATTATTTATAAGTTTGTCGACACCTGATCTCGAGTTTTTTTTTTTTAAAGCCAATAATATCATATGTCTACCAAAGGCAACAACACAGACAACAAATGGTCTTTTATTCATTTTGAAAGGTATTATTGAGAAAGAGTGTATCACTATATAATGGAGGAGAGGGGAGGGTATTGGTGTTTGACGCCGAGCCAGCAACTAAGGCTATATTATTGCAAGACAGCCAGACGTGTGAACAGGGGACACACGCAGAGAAAGAACAGCGTGCCTAAGACGGGAGATGGACCCAGAACAGTCAACCTTCATTGTGTTGGTGACCAGTGTTCGCCGGCTGCCATGCAAAAAGTGGAGGAAAAATAGTAACATTAATCATTATTGACTAAAGAAATTGTCTGTATCACTGCAAAAACAGCCTAGCAAGGAGGGTACTATCTTTTTTCTTATCTCTCTATCGTCCTCATCATCATTTTATCGTGAACTAGTTCAAGCAAGATTTGTGACATGACGAGCAAAGATTTCGTTGTGTCAAGAACTATTGAAGGAGGCATGAGTATCATTATTAAATCTTACACACATAAGTTCCCGATAAGAGATTTAGTAGGGTAATTTCGAGAAAGAAAAGTAGATTTCAAAATAAGCAGCAGTCCTTCATACCTTAACTTGACTCTAAGATACCTACAGAGTGGCCTGAAGAAGAACACGGAACATATTTTATTACCAATGAGATCGGGATTTCAAACAGAACATTTCTGAGCCACGTGTGAGTATATATTATATATATGGCTTAAGATAAAGATTCATTATTCATTATCACAACACTCCCCCAAACACATACACATGTGTTCTCGTTCACACGCACTACGGTACCCGTGCAGAAAACCACACACACGGAAAGGGAAAACTGATGTGATGGTTTAATTTTTTGTAGCCGTGTAATATTAAATTTTGCATTTAAAAAAAAAACTTAGCTTCTTCTTACATCTAGAGCTGCATAACTCTTACAGCGCAGATTATTATTCTCTTTTTGCTATCACTTAACTACCAGAGAAAAGTACTTTTGTCTACTACGCATGAGTTAGACTGGCGGCAGGTTAAACCAGTGAAAATGTACAATTTTTCAGTAGATATATGTACAGATAGTCATTTGTGAGACTTTATCTGGATAAGCTGTAGGATCCATTTGCAAAACACAGTGTTTATTACTCCGAATTTTTTTAACTGAATATTTGAGCTTGGTGGCATGTATAACTGAAAAGAAAACTTAATCTATTAGACATTCGTGTCTCTCCAAAACCAGAGATCTGGAAAACCATTTTCTCTTCCTGTCTTCATGTCTGCTAGGTGTGCAAAATCAGTTTATACGTTTCTAGAATTACTATTAGACCGCTATTTTTATGTAACAGAATAAATGAATAAGTAGAAGAAAAAAAGTATTTGATTTGTCTGAAGTATCAGTGAACGCATAATTTTTCTTCATGTGTAACAGCGCAAAATGTTGAAAAAATTCCGACGGCTTGGTATACGGAGAGTTGGTCTTTTCAGACAAGATATCGTCTGATGTGTCTGAAGACACAATATGCTGACATCAACCTCACAGCTAATGTGAATGCTTTGGAATAACATTCTTACTTACACTTTCTTTATAGCATGCTCTCTCTCTCCCCTCCAATGCATCCACTCTGAAATAACCTTGTTTAAGCATTTAGATTATACCAATGGTTTCGTTATAAATGACTTAAGCTTTAAGCAAAATAACATATAAAACATGCGTTATATGTTTGAAGACAGAAAAATACTCTTTCTACCCAAGCGACATTTTTCTTTTTTACTTAACATAACACGACTGTACCTGCAATTAAAAACATGTTGACTTCTTAAAACACATTTTTAATAAGTAGGATTTGGGTGGGTCATTTTACCTTAGTTTTTTGACCATCACTGGTGGGTAAAAATAATACTAGTGAATACTTAGAGCTATGATATAGTAATACTTTTAAAGATTTCATTTTGATTGTACGCCCCCTCCCCCACACACCTATATATATATATATATGTGCACACACACACGAACACACACACCCATATATATATATACACACACATACAACCACACACACCCATGTATATATTCACACACATACCCCTATATATATATAAATGAACACACACACACACGAACATACACACCCATATAAATATATGTACGCACACACAAACACGCTCATATATATACACACAAAAATAGACGATCACACACACACACACACACACACACACACGCACACACACGAACATACACACCCATATAAATATATGTACACACACATACACACACACAAACACGCTCATATATATATACACACACACAAATAGACGATCACACACACACACACACACACACACACACACACACACACACACGCACACACACAATTCGTCTTTTATTTAGTACTGTTCGTAGATCGTTCAAAGTGCAAGTTTGTGTTCCTGTCAAATTTGAGAAATACACAAGGAAATATATAAGAATAACCCACGACAGTGCTCGAGAAACTCTAATCTCACAGATTCTGGCATTTTATTATATTCCTCCTTCCTGTTTCCTCGAGGAACCTTTTGCATTCAACAACACAAATGCGCTTCGTCAGTAATTGTAGGGCTGACCTACTGCCCAGGATCATGCACACTGAGCCATATGGCACCTTAGAAACCTCATCGTAGATTAACAGAATAAGGTTCCTTAAGGAGACAGGATGGAGGAATGTAAAATAATACCCGTATCTGTGAGATTAGAGCTGCTAGAGTGCGTTGTGGGTTCATCTACTTAGATACGTTTTCTTGTGCAGTTCCCAAATGTCGGTGGACAGCTGAGGTAGAACTTTTGCTTCCAGGAACAGAAACTTGCATTGTGAACGAACTAATGTCAGTGCTAAGTGAACTAACTTTTACATTGTGTAAATAGACACAATATATAGGTGTGTGAATGTGCGTGTGTGCGTGCGTGTGTGTGTGTGCGTGTGTGTGTGTGTGTGTGCGTGTGTCCGTGCGTGCGTGCCTGCATGTCACTGTTTTCAACTTGGAATTTTGTAGGTCTTTAATTTTTATATCAAATCATATTAGTTTGATAAGCCGCTTGTCACTTTCCTTTTTCCTATGTATTAAGTGCAACACGGGGGTTTCCGTGTTCCCCTTGTGGTGTGGCGGACGGGCTGGCACAGACCTCGAATGTAATACAATGTTGATCTGAAACATGTTTATTTGTAAGTTAAATTTTGATTTTGTTTCATGAATATGTTAAACTTTGGCTTCTTATTGGAAGTATGAAGCCAATGGATCTTTTTTTGGTAATGTGCACTTACTAATCATGCTTTTTTATGTTTCAAAACAAGCTTGGTTGTAGTTGACTGGTTGCCAGTTTGCCGGTTTCTTAATTCTACATGGATTTATACTCCAACAACCGAAAATATTAAGTAATATTTAACTGTCTGAAAGAGTGAAATAATAGAATATTACAGATATTGGTGCTACGATTTAATTTAATTTTTGCTGTGCACTTAATAGGTGCTTTTAGATTCTGCACTGACTTAAAATAATTGTTCCTTACCATTCTTTTGAATATATTGTTCATTATCTTCATATTTCTAGTATCTTTGTACAACCAATCTGCTGTATCTTATGTGACAAATTTTCTGTACATATCTCTTACATTTGTTTGTTACCAAAATGTATAATTTGATTTGTTTATGTGTACATTGCACAGTGGTTCATTTCTCGATTTTTTGTCACCAGCCCGTATAACTTGCTATGCCTATCACAGATCTGTCTGTGGCATTGTTTTTTAACCCCTTCTGACAGCTGGGTGCTATAAAAATGTGGAAGGTGTGTACGAATGAAATGGTTAACCGCACATGGCTAGAATGTTTTAAATCTCGCTTACAAATAAAAATTGGGGGGTACATCAGTGGAAACTTTACTCAGGCCTTGATGACCAAAGAAACAGAACGTGCGTCAGCTAAATCACACCTGGGAGGGTGGTGGGTGGAGGGATTGTTGTATGTAAAGAGCAGTGGGGAGTCTCAACACCCTCTTTGATTATTCTAGTCCAGACGAGGTATGGTATTATTTTCTGTTGTCACTGTATTTTAAAGATGTTAACTCATGTATATCTCCATGTTGTAACTTTAATGCAATAGTGAGAAAGCCGTGTGAAAGCTTTATCATCGATAATTAGAGTTAGTAATGTTAGAACAGATACCATCGAGTTACATGTTTTTAGTGGGTGATCTCGCTGGAGCTTTTTTGGACTCGGGATAACCTCCCAAGACTTTGTAATCCGCACATCAGAATACCCGGATATCCTGCACATCAGAATACCCGGATATCCTGCACATCAGAATACCCAGACATCCCACACGTCAAATCGACTGTTGACATTAATTGGAATTCATCGGCCACACCACACCCACTATGGCCGGTTCTCGACTGACCCACCGTGACCTTTCTTGCTTCAAACGACCCCCGGCTGTACGGCAGCCTGTACATCTTCGGTTGTATTCATCGGAGCGTCCAAGAGTGTTTTTCCCCTCGGCACAAATTCGCAGGATCCACATGGGTTATAAGTGTTATGTATTTTATGTGGAATAGTTTGACTAAAGGGGCTCCGCTATAGTTCAAAGCGACCGTGAGTAGAAGCATTTATGAAGGACAAGTTAGGAAAGACCGTGAGTGAGTGATCGCATGCGCGCGGGGAATGTTTATACTTTGATGAGAACTTTGAGAACAATTTAAGCATTTTAAGAGCTAGATGATATTTGAGTCGGTTTGCTGAAGAGTATGAAAAGTTTGAAGTGTTTGTTCATGTGAGAACCCCTTATAGAGGTTGCGAGTTGCCATTTATTGCTTATGTGGTATATCGTGAAGTCATGAATCTCAACACCGACCCTTATCACGATTTGGGCAGTCTTAGGTAACTTGTTTTTGAATGTGTGGGTTACACGAGCAGTGTCATGACAACGCCACATATGTGTTTATTGCAGTGGTGTGCATTTTTCCTGTGAAGTTCATCTTGCCTGCAGACATTTAAATAAATCACTCATAAAACATTGCTGGTTACATGTGGTATACCGCAAATTCCAGCATTGTAAGAAAATCACCATAACACTTATTTAAGAGATGAACGCTAATAAAATCCTATGAAAAATATTTTTGGAAAACCAGTAGTAATAATAATAATGATGATAATCGCAAGATTTCTATTACGCAGAGTTACACTCGTAAGGAGCATGCTCGTAGCACTTAAGAACAAAAACGAGACATAGAACACATACGAGGGACAGAACAAACAACATATGAACGATGCAAGGAAAAACAACAGTACTGATGACAAATAAAAGACGAATAAAGAAAACTCAAAGAGGAACCAGGTAACAAGTGCTAAGAGTATCGCGATTTTGCTAAGAAAAACCAGCAGGGAAGCAGCAATAAGCAGAAGACGGGGGAGGGTGTGACAAAGGACTAGCACTGTGGGAACTGGTTAGGAGTAATGCTTAGGAAAAGGTGCGTTTTCAGTGTCCATTTAATGGATTTAGTTGTGTATAGGTGGTGGATATGGAAAGGGAGGGAGTTCCGTTGTTTTTCTGCACAGTAACTAAAAATCCTGTGACCATATGATGTTGTTCTGGTGACAGGAACAGTTTGGAAACGGTCGTCAGTCTAAGAGCGTAGTTGTCTGGCTGAAGGTAGGGGAAGAGAAAATCAGAGAAATAGTCAGGACAGGAGCCTGCAAAGAAATTAAAACACAGCACAGACAGTTTGTACTGGATGCGAGAACGGATGGGTAGCCAGTGTAGGAAACGAAGGAGAGGAGTGACATGGTCCCGTTTCCTTGTTCTAAGTACCAGATGTGCAGCGGAGTTCTGTACTCTCTGGAGTTTGTAACAAAGGTATTAAGGGTAGCCGGCAAGTAAGAGGTTGCAGTAATCAAGACAAGAAAGAACAAACACACAGACAAGAGTGTTGGTAGCGCGTGTAGATAGAAATTAACGGATGGCACTGATCTTACGGAGCTCATAATAGACATACTGACAGACAGCTGTAACATGTTTATCATAATAGACAGACTGACAGACAGCTGTAACATGTTTATCATAATAGACAGACTGACAGGCAGCTGTAACATGTCTATCATAATAGACAGTCTGACAGACAACTGTAACATGTTTATCATAATAGACAGACTGACAGACAGCTGTAACATGTTTAACATAATAGGCAGACTGACAGACAGCTGTAACTTGTTTTTCATAATAGACAGACAGCTGTAACATGTTTATAATAATAGACAGACTGACAGACAGGTGTAAATTATTTATCATAAAAGACAGACTGACAGACAGCTGTAACTTATAAAAGGCAGACTTACAGCTGTCATATGTTTATCAAGGGTCATGTCTGCAGAAACAATAAATCTCAGAGTCTTGACGAATGAAGTAAAAGTGATGTGGGTTTCATCCACCAGTGGCAATGATAGCTGACAAAAATTGTATAATACATGACAGCACATTCAAACTTCAAACAAATAAATGTAAAAGTTGGAGTGTGTTGGTGTGGACATGCATGAAAACAGAGTAAACAAGGGTGTTTTACACAGTATATTTTCCTTGCTATACACTATGGTTAGTGTTAGAATAATAAAGAAATGAACTATGCTATGGTCCTTTACAATGATTTCGCCAGTCTCCAGAACTAGGTTTGATGCCAGAGGTCACCAATAAAAATTAAATTACACACTGCAGTTAGAATATTATAGAAAAATGGCTTTTCAATCATTATTTACTATGACTTCATCACCCAGGATCATATATACAAAGAACTAGTCTTGCTGTAAACATTTTAAAACTAGGAGTCTGGACTGTGATATAAAAATGTATTTACAAATAATGAAGTAAATGTTTTTCAAGGTAGTTCTCAAAAGGAAACTTGAAAGTTGACACTAACAATGTTTCAATTTGCTGCTTACTCTCTGCAAGTCTACGATAATGTGTAAATAAATGTCAACAGGTGCTGACACACATAAGCCTAATTTACCATTCATTAGCATAGCATGCATTTAGTAGATAATATTTTAACCTTGTCTTAATTATACTTCTTGTAGAGTAAGTATAACTCATGATTATTATCATTTTAGTCCTTTTAAACTGATTTAATTATCATAAGCTTAAACAGACCAGCCAAACTATAGGGTGCGTGCAACGCAAGAAAAGGGGCACGTCCTTCAATCTTGCAATAGAAGAAACCGAATTCCGAGTGAGACCAAGCACTTATCCAGACAGTGAGTAAATTGTGTTAGGACACATTCACTACTAAAACGACTACAATATGATTTTGGCACTTTGTCCCAGAATGCTCCCTGACATCAGCTACGTACGTGTCCACTAGTTTTGTTGAAATAAGAAGTTCTGCTAAACATGTTGCGGCTAATCACCTGTACACTACTCTTGACTGGGAAAGATGGTTTTGTTGCAAGGTGTTTTTATGGTGCAGAAAACTATACAAGCAGCACTATGTAAGTCATTTGATGATTAACATGCAAAGTATTCATTGCAAGATTGTAACTTGATCATTTCACAGTTTTTAAACCCCTCTTTATATCTTTTAGCCTTTTATCTTCTTGGTAACTCTGACTAAAATTGTCCATGAATATCTTGCACTTTAAATAAAGAAATGCCGTGTCCTGAAGAAGTATTTCTTTGTTGTTATTTTTTTGTGAAGATTTCGACTACAGACGAACACGAAATTTTATCAAGACCAAATGAAAAGCAGAACATTCCTGGAAGCAAGTCTCAAAAGAAGACTTGAAAAATTATCAGCTTTACATCTTTTTGAAAGTTGTTTATGACTTCTACAAACATGTGTGTTTAGATGCAATTTCACTAATTTTCCTCTGGACAGCAACGAAGTGAGAATAATTACAGTGCCTATGTCAGCTGAAAATGATTTAAATGTCTAAATTCTCCTGTTTTCCTCGTTGTTCCGTAGAATTTAAGCGCCATAGTTTTGAGTTTCTGCAAACTTTCGAATTCCTGTTAACCACTGTGATTATCTGCATTTGTAAGTGTTGGATTACCCGTGCATACGTGGGACACTTTGTCAATCACAAGCTTGGACATCTTGATTCGCTCGATAAAAGGAACTGATTTCCAGTTTATCGGCTGGCAGTTATAGACCAAACTGTTAGTACTGTTAAAACACTGGCACCTTGAGTCAGAAAACCCTTCTTTGTCGGAAGAAGTTAAGCCAGCGGAACTGTTGAATATTTGCAAAAGCTCTATAATATATACTTAGAGCGCTGTTAGATTATGGCGAGAAAGCGCTTTTCATAACTGACTTTGGGTCCGTGTTACGTGTTAATGGAAAGATTAATACAAGTTAAATGCTTTATGTCTGCTTTTGTACCCGTCCCTAGATTTGATCGTCTTCCGTCTGGATGAAAACCATATTTAACCCATGTGTTTAATATTATCTAACTCAGCAGGAGACAGCAGTTGATTGAAGTTCGTGGGGTTGTGTTTAACCCCTTGACTCGTCAAAGTCCTTGAACTGGTCCTCAAATACAAATGACTTGGGCGGCCAAAGGCAATCGTTTCTCTACTTGTTAAAAGGATGCGCAACTGTCGTGAATGCTTGAGGTGTAAATTACTCGTGTTCGTGACACTTGCATAGCTTTTCAATTACATTTCTTGCATTATATTCAAAAATGAAACTTGAGTCTCCATCTGCAAAAATCTGGTCAATATAAAGATCGTCAGAATGTTGCTTTTATGTAAAAAAAAAGTGCAATCCGTTGATTGTATATCTTGTCTGTCTGCGAGCAAACAGACATTTGGAAGTCGCACTGGGAGTTATGTATTCTTATCTCTAAACATTTCTAAGTACCTGTCGTTCATTTTAAACGTATTGTTCTTTATGCAACGAACAGCAATGTAAGGTTCATATCAGGCTGTTTTTGTCATAAATATCTTATATGAATTGGCACCTGATTATACCGCTGACTGAAAAGTTTCATCGGCCCCTTCCAATACTGTAGTGGTTTTCAAATAAAATTAACGAAAAAGATTAGTATTGGACTCTTATTAATACTTACCTGTGTTATACAGGATGTAGAGCAAAAGTAAAAAGAAAATTACATTCATTTTCAATCCGTTTTTAGCAATTGACTTTCAACTTGTACCTGGAATTAAGATTCAGTTTATTAAAATGCATATTATATTATCCATGAAGTTACTGTGTGTGAAATTTTTAGGTAAATAATATCAATGCTTTTATAATACGATAGTACTAGATAGTACTAGGGTTCAAACGGGCTCAGTTCAAAAAGTTTTGACTGGAGCTAGCTCCCTCTTACAGAAGCTTCCTATCCAACTTAAACAACTATTACTCGCATAAATTCTTGTTAGATATTCGTGCTTGTGACATCGAGTTAATTTTTTCCTGTGTATTTATATCAGTCTGGTTACCTGCTTGTCTGTCTCTATTCTTGCTTGCCTACCTACCTGCTTACAAAGAAATTTCCAGGAGTGTTATCTTCATAACCTTTTCTGCCTTCATAATCTTTCACTCTCCGCTTTTAATCCTTTAAATAATACTTGACATTGAATCTTAAAGGGCTTAGGCCGAAATTCGTCGGCCGCTTATCAAAGTTCCCAGTTTCTGATGGCTTAGGGGGGGGGGGGCGATAAGGAAATTTATTTTCTCTTTTTCTCTTTTTCTCTTTTTCTCGTTCTCTCTCTGTATCTGTGTGTGTGGGGGGGGGGGGTGCGTGCGCTTCGATTAAGAAATTTCCGTCTACGCACTTTGAAAACTTGGTCCGAGTCTCCATTAATTCAAATACTGTTCTGGATCACAAAATTATCTAAGGTCAGCGAGACAGCTTTTTTTGAAATTGTAAAGATCTCGAATACATAACGCAGCCAAGGGGAATCAAACAAGAGAAACAATATGCATGCAGGTTGCCATTTGTACACTACGGTGTCTTTCAGAAGAGTTAAAGACAACAAGAAATAAATAAAGTATCCACGTTTTTTAAATAAATAAAATGACTACTGTCAAGGGTTCAAAATGCCACCTCCTTGTTATGTGACGTGGAGTCTTTTTTCGTTCTTCCACATTTCTTTATGTGTTCATTGTTCCTGTGCTGTGTACCTGTACTAAGTTCCTGTGTACTCGACGTGTGTTACAGCATCACGACTATGTGCGATGCCATTAAGTAATAATAATAATGGGGATATGTACAGCACTTATCCAAAAATTTTCTCAGAGCGCTTTATAGAAATCATACATAGACTAAATCGTCAACAATCAAGGACTATATTCGCATATAACAGGTGCGCTCACAGAAGCCGCCTGTAACAGCTTTGACACCTACTGCATTTATATTTATATGTCATTTTGTTTTGGGTGACTATAACAGTTGCATCATGTCAGGTGACGTGGAAAACGAGTGATAAAACGTTGGACGCCGTATGTTTGATGTTTTTGAAGAGGAATGTACTGATCTGTGATCATAGTCTTGTGTTATTTATCAACCGTTATCCTTCTCAATATGCTCTTTGTCCTATTAACAGCCTGGGAATAGAGACACCTCTGTTGGCTCGCTTAACTTCCGACTTTCACTCTTTCGCGCCCTCTCACCCGATTTTCCCACATCTACAAACGCACGCACAGATACCGTGTGCAACAACACTGACAACACAGTTGCACAGCAAAATTATTTAATTATTAACACCAAAGAAAAATTAGGTTGAACACACATACACTAACAGCCTGACAAAGGCCGGTAGCGATTAAAGAATTAGCAGTGTCAGATATTTACATATACACATGACTAGCCACGCGATCCGTTCCTTGGGCAACGATCGTAGTTCTGGGTTCTCCCGGGGTGTGGTCAGTTTAGCCTCGTGCTGAAGAATGGCAGTACCACTCGGCTACTCACTCTTGGTTCTCGAAGACGGACAGCGGCGCGCTGTTCGAGATGCACTACCTTCACCACTGACACCATTAAAACCACAGCACCACAATCTCCACGAATAGCACTGAGGGATTCTTCCTGCCGCTGCCTCGCAACAATGCTCCAGGCACCGGACAACAGCGCGATGATCTGTTTGGTGCCTTCAGCAGACGATGCAAGCTTGACGGGTGGTACTGAGAATTATTCTGCCTGCTACCTCACACCTCTGGTTACTGGGGACATAGTCGTCTGAGAGAACCCCTCTTAATTGCATCACGCTCTTTTTCCTCTTCTTGGACCAGACCGCAAGTGCCAGCAGGTAGTGATAAGCGTTCGACTGAACGCCCCCCTCCCCATTTCTCAGACCTGCTGCCTACGGTTGATAATCACTCAGAGAGCGACGTCTCTGCTAGAGCACGAGGAAAGTCCCCGACTACAACTCTAACCTAAACTTTAAACACCCTACACTACGTGACCCCCTGGAACCAGTCGACCCTGCCCCGACGCTATCGATATTCTACAAACGTTACTATAGTCTATTGCGCTATACCCTGAAATACCTAAGACCTGACCCCCAGGCCCTAGGCCTCGATCGACCACATCAATCGGCACGGTCTGCGACTGGTTGCGCCAACCGGTCTAGCTCCTTTTTCACTACTTGGCCATGCATAGCGGCCTTACAATTAACGGGTGTTTCCTGGCCTTAAGTCACTGCTGGTCCCTTCTCTCCAGGAAGATCCCCTAAAGTGATCACGGCCGTCCCCTACTGATGTAGCCCATTGCAAGGTCAATCCAAGGGATCCGATTCCCAGGCTCAACTGATACCAAGGGCGACAGACTCAGTGAAACAGTCTTGGAAACCTTTATCTCCCCGACAGCCTTGTATCGCCGAAGAATGGTTACAGTCCCTCTATAATTACATTCCGGACTCGACCATTTTGTTCTGACCTTCAGCCAGGTTGGTTCATGACATAGTACACGGTCTAAAACATTGAAGCAAACATTTCGTCTTACCTATTCTTGCACACAAAGCTATAAAAACACAATCTTTATCTGATAACACTGTCTAAATCAAAAGCCAAACCCCAAATTTGTACTTTTCCATAGCCGAAACACATTTACAAATATACAGAAATATAAGAACATTGCATTTTTTTAAGTTGTAATCTGAGTAAGCTCTCATGGAGAACAATTGAGAGTAGAACATGCTGGCATAAGAGACAGGATGGTACGAAACAAATTTATTGATAGTTCAATATACGATGTTGACTCACACATATCCCAAATGTAATCAGACTTTTTACATTTAGAATTTTAATACCAAACGTCTCGCGCTGGTTTGTATAGCCAGCTAACGGGTAGCGCAGTGCCAGGCAATATCACTAATATTTTTTAAACAGTTATTAACTTATAAGTAGCTGGTATTTCTGTGGTAGTGCAGCTTGACCCAACATTTCATCAAACATCTCCTTACCAAGGATGAACACCGTCAGCTCGAGCACCTGGCCTACATCATATTTTCGCGCTTAACGTATTTTGGTAGAAATTATAAAAACATTGACCTTTGTTTAAACAACAGTTTCTACCAAGTATAAAAATTCAAGTGTTTAATAAAATAATAATACAGTCTATTACACATTTAATAAACAGTACTTCTATTTCATTTTGTATATGTCAGGTATTATGTGTGACGCTCGGACCTGTTTCCTGGTAAACCAAAGAATTTTTTCACTGCACCGGTTCTTGCTTTCATGCGCACTGCTACTGTAGTCACTTGGGTAAGTCTCACCGCCTTTCTTGCAGATACACCTCTTTATTTTTTTATTATTAAATCAATACGTCTGTAGTCAACTGTATTTTTGGTGCACATGATACGATACTGATACGATACTGACACGATGCAGATACGATACTGATACGATACTGATACGATACTGACACGATACAGATACGATACTCACACGATGCAGATACGATACTGATACGATACTAATACGTTGAAAGCGTTCACGAAATACTTCTTGTAGACGCTTTAGTCAGCTCAATCTTGATGTGTAGTTCGCGCCACAAAAAAATCCTTACGCATTGTTAATCGATATGTCGAAGTTTTCCCATCTGAAATGAAAACGATATTTTAAAGAAATAAATGAAAGATCCCCAAACTGAAGACTAACTATCCTGTACATGACTTATTTTATTCCCTTTTAGTACTAACCCTATTATTTTAACAGTTCGCTGCCCGTAAAGGCATGCGGGAATTATTCATTGCCTTCCTTCTGTCACAAATGTTTTTGCCTTTATTTTAGATACATTCATACTGTATGTCCCACTCTTTTTCTCTGGCACTTACTAATCCATGCTATATATTACAAGATGCCGTAGCAAATGCTTTGAATTCTGTATCGTTCAAAAACTGTTCATTTTCTTCTAATACCTACCTCATTGAAACTAGTTCCACTGTTAATTAATATGCGCGGTGGGTGCCTGCGTCTACCTACATTCGTGTTGAATGTATTGGTGTATAAAATGTAGGTGACCTAAAACACTAAATAGAAATTTCACATGTACCTTCTGGTTATTTATTTATAAAGTAGTCTGCTATAATGAGCTTATAATGTGATTTTGTATTGTATTAATAATTATTCAAATGCACTGAATCTTTATTTGCAGAGGCAATATGCTCATTATCTATTACTTTACTCATCCAAATATATTGATTATAAAGTTGTTCTTTGTGATAATTTTATTTTAAAATATTGCAGTTATGACCGTAAAGAAATCTCCTTACCTGATGCCCTTTTGTAATATCTAAACACCGCAATGATGATCACTGTGATGATTAGAACTGTGATGATTACAGTGACTGGGACAATAATCCCAGAAGTCTGCGATTCACTTCCAAAGGTTGACTCCGGACCACCTTTCGTTGCGTTTTCTGTTGAAAAAAATTTGGATCTCTTTCTAAAGATATATCTCCATGCATTAAAATGTATTACATAGGAAAGTACAAGCAATATACATCTATATATAAATTCTCGAACATTGACATTTAAAGATGGTATTTATCTTGATGTGGAATCTCCGAATGATGATGATGATGATGGTGATGGTGATGATGATGATGGTGATGATGACGGTGATGATGATGATGCACTCGTGCATTTAAAGAGGTACCTACGAAGGAAGAGAAAGCATCCAGCTACAAAATGTATTATCGGAAATTGTGTGTCTCTCTTTGAAAGCACCAAAGGTTGTTCATGACATTCTATACACCGAGGTAATGAAAGGAAGAGGAGGAACCTCGGAACTTATCCGGTATTAACCATAGCATATAAACAGGGGCAGACAAGTAGCTGTGTATCGTCATACATGTGATACTAGTTCCAAGCTGGGAAATAAGAGAACCCAGTGGATGTAAAACGATGGCAGACAAGATTAATACTAAAACAGAGCCGTGTGGCACCCCGTACATTGCGTCGCCAGCGTAGATGTTATTTCTTTATCTTTCACGTGGGTATTTCAGATAGGACTCTAATGATTTATAAAAGATCTGGAAAGGAAAACGTCAAATGCAGCTACTGGAAATATTGTAGCCAAGGATATTCAAGGCAGCCGACAAATCCACCACTGACAGCACTGACATGTGATGAAGATTTCAGACCGACACCAAAACACCGATTGCACATAAAGGTTTTTTTCAAGGAAATGATGATCATAGAAGCAGAGTGATTTGACTTTAGCAGCTTGTAGCCTTTCAAGTGATCATGAAATTGTCAAAGCACAGTTTTTTTCCACTGCTTTTGATAGAAAATGGAGGTTTGAATGAGAGTAATAATGTTTGGAGTTCAAAGGTCAAGTATGGACTTCTTTAATAGCGGGATAACAACATCATGTTTGAAAGAAAATGATACCGTGCCAGTAGACAAAGACTGGTTGACATTGGATGTGATGGCCAGAATTAGCAAATTAAAACACTCATGTAAGAGTAGGGTTCAAATCAAATCAAAGGAAAAAAATTCGCTGGAGACTGTATAATATATCTTATCTCGCACTGGGAGACAACGAAGAGTATTTCTAAGACATCACGATTATGTGAGAATTGAGAAGTCATGTAGAGAGGCGGGTTATCTTTTCTACAAAGTGAACTTCATACGGATAATTTCTAACCGTCAATTTCATACGTTCATTTCAAATACCAGTATATCTCTCTAAGTCATTTTGTTTCATAGACATGGGTATTTCTGAAGTAAATTTCCATTATCACATCCAAGTACTAACGTTTGCGCGCGCACACACACACACACACACACACACACACACACACACACAGGTGCGTACAAATGCAATCATAAAAACAATTTTAAACAACAAGCATATAACTATTTGGCCAGACCTTCGACAGTAATACTCAAAGTCATTGTAGACACCATCCCGTTAACCAACAGTGAGAAAAGCCAGGCTCCAGAATCTTCTTCGTCGAAAACCTTGTTGAGGCTGTAGTTGCCAAAAGGCTGTGATGGACAGTGGCAAAGATTAGTCGTGCTCGTGCAGCCCTCGCGAGATCTTTTGATAACACATTTCGTGTAAAACATTTCCGAATCTGGCTTTCTATGCTGCACATAGATCATGTCTTGACTGTCCTTCGTACCTTCAGCAAAGGAAAAGTACATTTCATACCTTTCCTTGAGTTTTAAGGTCAGATTTTGCTTTTCTCCCTTTAGTAGTACAAGCTCTGTGGCTGATACTGGAAAAATAATAAACAGCGTTATTAAAGATAAAGCAATAAAACTGATATGTGTAATAAGATTAATAATATTCTACATGTAACAGGACCACTATATACATGAGCAGGGACATGATCCTATATAGATAGACGGAAGAAGATATACGTGTTTTTTAATTGGTTTGACAGTGGACCTGTGCGGGATTATTTGTGATCGTATAATATTGAGACATCATTTTCATTGATTTTTTAATTTCATAAACTTTGTTATTTGAATTCTGTATTTGTTTCTGTTTCAGTTTGCATCACTTACATTTTTTATTCCATTTTATGATTTACGAAAATTCTCTTCATTAAACTTATTTTCTAATATTTAAACTTGTCTTGCTGTTTGTACATACAGGTCACCCCTAACAAACAGACTTACCAATCAGATTGAAAGCTAGTCTAGGGAAGTGTAAGATTTGACTCAATAAATAAAAGTCACTACTAGCAAATTTACTCCAACGCCATGTAAGTAAATCTTTGTTAAGAAAGAAAACTAAATTCTTTCCCAGAACATAAAAGAGGGAAATAACAACCATATCTAAACTACATCACATTTATTGATGCTCGGAAGGCGTGCCATTAACTGTCAGCATTCAAGAGGGGAAAGCACAATGTAAAACAAGATAATTTTATAATTCATTAGATTTCCAGCACTTTGTGACCTCAAGTAGAGATTATGTCCTAAACACAGAGTAAAAACATGCTAGAAGTATGTGTAAATGAACTGGATTTTAAAAACTGGCAAGAGTTAACACTAACGGTGATAAGAAAGGAGAGATTAGATGCGAAAGAGTACCCATTATAAAAGGCTAAAACTTGGAGGGTGATAGACAAATATACATTTTAAAAATCGGTCAAGATTGATTGCTTGATTGATTGCCGCACAAAACTGGCCAAAGTGGCGACTCTTCTCTTATTTCGTCTCCTCCTTACGACCATATCCGATAGACTGTCATAGTTGATCGTTAGTTTGTTGCAATCAGATGGGAAATGAGGGAGTAAGTTATCATGTGAGACTTTTGTGTTTGAGTAAAGCGAGGCGAAAAGAGTGGGGCTAAGCACAATTTAGCAAAACTAATAAAAATTATTTTACATTTGTGTTTGATGAAATAAAACATTTAATGCCACAGAAGTTCAGCTGATAATGCATGCTTACTTCGCACATTAAGAACCATTTCAGGTTTGTTGTCATAAAATTGACAAGGTCTGATGTTTTCAGATTGAGAGCCATCATCTACACATCTGTAAGTACCAGGTCTCTTAGCAACTCTTGCGGGTACACTGATCTCAGCAAAGTCTGACACCGGCTGGTTGCAGCTAACACCTTCCTGCTCAATGCAATTAAGCTGGTCTCCCAACCATCCACAGTCAACCAACAATTCTGTGCAATTCAATATAAAATAATTACTTAAGGTGTTGTTTCTAGATTTTCAACAAAATTACTTAGATTTTTATTAAAGCATTCTTATTAAAATAAGTCAATTCAGTCAATGCTATGTAAAAAAAATCATCTCAATAAAAATGAAGAGTTTCATATTTCGTTTGACTGTTATTTATTAGAAAAGTGTCCATCAGAATATTCAAAAATAAACATGATATAGAAGACAACCGAGCGACACTTTTTACTCGTGTACATATTAAGAAATCAAGAGTGTGTTGCTCCAAAACAGCAAACAGTTTTTATAATATAAACGGTAAGCAGACAGAGAAGTAGTACCTTCATGACCATTCTCGAAGTAAAAATATGCACTAAAATCTGTTTTCGTGATGTTAATGTTTTTAGAAAATTTGCATTTTATGAACTTTCCTTCAGCTGCTGAACACTCTGTTTCCGTGTTACCTGTATATGTTATAAAGAAAATCTTCAGGTAAAGCAAAAACAACAAAACAGGTGCTGTTATATTGAGTAAGCACAGTCAATCTGAAATCACATTCCCATTTACTGATTCAGAGAAAAGATAAATCTAGCAGCTCTTAAGCGACAAAAACTTTCAAAGTACATTTTTAATAACGAGAAGCTGATAGTTTGTAAGCCACCCGGGGTTATTATCTTTAGACACAAAAGTTCTTATATTCAGTTGGGTGTGAAAATGCTCTAAGAACCGGCAACATTTTTACAAGTGGGAGAGCTGCTGTTTTTACAAATATTTTAAGACCTTGAAATTTCCCCTTGGTACGAATAGTCGGTTTCCTGATCGACCTCACGGTTAAAACGGTATAGTCATAAGCAAACTACAACTACCGATTTACTTGTATTTTAAATGTAACATTTACACTCTGCACTAACCTTTGGTATACGCAACAAACAAGACACAGAAACATACAAATACTTTCATTTTAAAACGCTTGAATTGTTTTCGTTGATGACTGCCTTGCAAATGGTATCTGAAAAAATATGCATTATCATAATAAATGTCGACAAAGTATTACACTGAATACCTTGAATAATACCTCTTGAATAAAAAATTTTCGCATCACACGTGACATCTCACATTTTGAATTAATTCATTATGTTTTAAATAAAATATAATACTATTGGGCAGCACAAATCACGTAGCTCGGCCACTGACATGCTCTACACATGCTCGAACAAGCGAACGCTGTTGGCGGCTACAAAATCTTGACCTCAACCGAGCTTTTTCTCTGTGGAATATTGTGCCAAAATTTAAAAAAATTACTCCTAACTCTTAACCAAAACCTATCCCAAACCATATAATAAACATATTACCAGAAAACTAAATAAAAAGTATTCTACTTACCAAATACTGCTTTTCTTTCCTGGTCTTAGCAGCAGACATGAACAAACGTGTATGTACAAAGCTACTTTGTGAATAATCTTATAACCTGATGTACATGTATTATGTTGGTTTACCACTCGCTGATCTCTATCCAATGCTCGTGTTTGAGACGGCGGAAAAGCTGTATACTTCACATTCCACGACCTGCCAAATGAAAGCACAACGGCTTTGTCCCAGGTATGCTGCGATCTTTTCTCGTAAAAACCTTTTAACCGATTTTAGCCAGGCAGAAGGCCTAGGCCAAAACTGCCGATACAAAATGAACGTCATAAAATTCTCAGATAACAGATTAGAGGGTGGTTTGCTATTTAAAATGCCTGTTCTAGAAATTATATTTTTAGTTTCTAGTAAATACAATAAACGTCTTTATTTTCCCCGCCTATTATGCTTTCCAAAAAACTCATCTGATCACTCATACTGTTAATTGTGGCGGCAATGTTTTTAGATGTATATGCTTTGGGTTTTTTAGTCCTTTTCAAATATAATGAACATAATAGAACACATTTTAGCTGCCTCAATCATTTTCAAGTTGCTTACTCTGATCCAGAACGAGAAACGGCTACAAATTGCGCATGATACTAAATCAATGTATTAACATAAATCTTTAGAAGAACCACCTAAATGTTAAAGCGTACAAGGAGCTTGAGAAATTAATACGGAAAAAAACCGTGACACAGAGAAACACAAATGAGAACAAAGAGACATGCTTAAGCAAATGATAAGACTGTCTTTGCGACCGAAAACCTACATCTGTGTGTGTGTGTGTGTGTGTGTGTGTGTGTGTGTGTGTGTGTGTGTGTGTGAGAGAAAGAGAGAAAGAAAGAGAGAAAGAGAGGGAGAGGGAAAGAGAAATAGTATGTAAATCATGCTTGAATTACCCGTTGGTGTTGTACTGATATGTTACCAGTTACTTTAGCACAATATACAGAAAGGTTTATCGTAGTAATAATGTCAAGAGGGGGTATCTAATACAACGGTGACAAGCAGCAGGATAAAAGGTGATGCAAGGTGCTGGCAGGTCACACACGACAAAACATTGTCACGTAACACTGATTGACATGAGTCATGAAATGCGATTAAAACGAAGACATGTCACACAAGTTGACGGAGCCAGGATGAAACTCTAAATAAACGTAACATCGTGTAACACAGCAAAAGCGCGTATAACTCACATAGATTGTTTATAATGGTGGCATTCTGTATTGAATGACCAGCAGAAGATCTCAGTCATCGAAGACAGCAATGGTCACCTTCTCACAGAAGACACTGCTGTACTCAACCGATGGACAGAATACTGCAAGGACCCGTATAACTACCAGCTGAAGACCAACGCCACCATTCTCCAAAACAACCAGGCTAGAGACAGCGAACCTGCAGACGTACCAGTTCTACGGGATAACGTACCAGCTGAGCTGCTCAAGCAGGGTGGGGAAGCAACTACAAAGGCCCTTAAATTTTTGTCCTGTGCCAAAGAGTCTGGGAGCGCAAGAAATGGCCCAGAGAATGGACGCAGTAATTAATCATACCCCTCCCAAAGAAAGGAAACAGCAAACAGTTCCAGAACAACAGAACCATAAGCCTTATCAGTCACCCAAGCAAAGTCATGCTGAAGGTCATACAGAACCGCATCAGAATCACCGCAGAAGAGCCGTTAGCAGAAGAACAGGCTGGCTTCAGACTACGTAGAACCACAGTTGAGCAGATCTTCAACTGTCGTCTTCTGATAGAAAAGCATCTTCAGCATCAGTGGGACCTTTACTATAACTTAATTGACTTTAAAAAGGCATTTGACAGAGTCTGGCACGAGGGGCTATGTCATGTGATGCGGAAATTCAATATCAAAGAAGGACTCGTCCAAGTTGTTGAAGCGCTGTATCACAGCTCAACACGTACAGTACTGCTCAACAACCAAAGAGGAGGTTACTTTTGGAACCACGGTAGGGGTACGTCAAGGATGTCCCCATCACCCGTGTTGTTCTTGGAGAACATCATGCTCGAGGCTCTTCATGACCATCTTACTTCCATTTCAATCGGTGTAAGACCGATCTGTAAACTACGTTTCGCAGATGACATAGATTTAGTAGCAAGTACTAACAAGTAACAGCAAGAGCTCACCAGCGGACTGAAAGACAGCTCGGCAAGCAGAGATCTTTATGAACATATGTCTGTCTCTGTGATAATGCATATGCGTCTACACGGGTATATATATATATATATACTAAAACAGGTTCTGTTAGTTTTACATTTAATAGCACGAGAAAAAAAATCTTGCTGATGTGTGTTTTTAAACTAATCTTACTTTTGTTTTGCTTAAAGACCAACCTGAATGGTTTTTGTTGTTTTCAACTATCGGTAGATATAGGCGATATAAAACTAACCTGTAAATGTTAGCCTTCAAGACCCATCTATTAATTAATTATCCGCTACGATTCGCACCTTCGATGAACGAGCGCCGCGAACAGTGGACTACGTCACACTAGTGCACCATTCACAACACTGGCAGCGGTCAAAACCAAACAGAGAGAGAGAGAATGAGCCACAGTTGAGATAATTCAGGCGATGTAAGTCTGCATTTCTCGTGGCTCTAAAAAACTGCTACATTAGCATGAGAAATACATACTTTAACGTCCGAGTAACCCAAACTGTCGCTCATTCTGTCTCCCTGTTTGGTGTTAACGGCTACCAATGCGCTGGAAGTACATTGTGCCCACAGGGGGTAGGTCATAGCCCATAAGTGAAACTTCGTTTTTAGGTGGTACTGCCGTACCACACGGTAGACTGTGCACTCTCGATAACCGCCCGGTCTTATAATATAAATTTCTAATATATAGACTTTCTAAGACCAGTAGGAGACAGAGGACAGTTTAAGTGTTGGGACCCCAGTGGAGTCTCCTACGAAACATGGTGTCTGGGTATTTACCCAGGTTTCATACAAAAACCTGTAGGAGAGCGAACCGACTGGAGTGTAAAAGATTCTTTCGTCGGACACTATGCAACTCTGCCATATCCGATTCGTGATTTGTGCTTAGGATTTTTCCAGAATTTTATTAATTTCCAAAAAGTGATTATTGTCTAGCCTCTCCTTTGCAAATCTTGTCTTGTCTTCTGCAAATGCTCACCAAAATCACTTTGAAATGTTTAATACAAATTATTAATTGAATAAATTAATTTTGCTTGTTACTATCTTAATTGTATACGGTTAATTCTTAGGGATAAGAACGTGCAGACAGGTCACAGACACCACACACTGACCGCACGGCTTTCCGCACGTGTTCTTTCACGCAACACAATACAAAGATCTGTTCGTGGGTTACTAATGCTGTGTAATTTCTGGTTGTTCTAACTTGTATATATGTATAGGATAACTGCACAATTCATCACTTCCAATACACAAGTGGATCTAATCAGTATATATCAACAAGCATCAATCAAAATGTCAGTAAGGTAGATATCCCAAATCCCAACCATCCAAACAATCAACCTCAACAAAGCACTCTTCTCTCCATTAATCGAAATCTCGCAAATTTTCAAGTCCACACAGTTTCTTCAAAAGGTGATGAAAATAGGAAATATCAACGTCCAAAGATGAAATTCTTATTTAGACCCACGAATGATCAAAACACACTTACTGTCAAGTCCGGTCCGAATTCATCCACTCCCCCACAAACACTATCCTAGAAATTATCTCCCTTGACAAGGTGCACTTGGCACGCGGAAGACAAAATGCTTCTTGGCCACGATGCACACAGCCGTTGACGACCATATATTCCTTTGCCGTAATTAATGCGCACAGAACGTTGAAGAAAATATAGTCCTTAGTCGTAGGACAAACTGATCGCTGACGACAGGAAACTCAGGTCGAAATTCACACAGAATGTTGAGGACACTCTGCTCCAATACTCCTCGTCTCCAACACCACGGGGGACACATAGTTTGACGAGGCTACACTTCAATAATCCTTCTCACCTCATACTGTCTGGGCAGGTACGTAGACTGTATCCGATACACTCCCAAATCTCCTTGCCTATAAAAACTCCTTGCTCTTCTCCCCAAGTAATTACTTGACTACGCAATGAATTACTGATTCCCACTATTCCACACAGAACTTTTACTCCTACGTCTTTCTCTGTAAACGTCTCGTTTGGAATGACTAAATCAGTTCACCTGACTTACAGGTGCTACCGTTACTACTTTACTCAGGCACATGCTCTTTCCTGACCGAACTCACATTCCTGCATTTCTCGTATTTTTGTTAAAGGGGGACTAGCACTGAGTCTTAGTACATAATGGGAACTAACTTCAATTCTCACATTCCTTGATTAAAGTAATTTTGTTGAGAAAAAGTCAGCTAAATCTTCCAACTATCTCAGTTTCCTGTTTATCACAAAAGTTTGGTTTGAGATTCGTTGTACATCAGATATAGTCTTACACCAGGTTGTATTTAAGACGAAGATGTCATATTGCGTATACCTATAACCTGAGAGTAAATTAAAATATCCGTTGCTTATTAAGTAATGAAAAACATTTGTTCTTTTTCTTTTATCTTCAAAATTCCGGCAATTCATAGATAAAAAAAATAAATTAAGATAAAGACGTGTGAGCATGTTTAAAAGTTGTTTATCAGTAACTATAATATTATTTCTTAATACACAAAATAAAATGACAATGACAATGACAATGACCAATTTTATTTGTCCCAGTGGGCAATTTGAATATGGGGATGTGCTCTAGTTCAACAATGAATGGAAAATGAACTTACAAGGAATTCAAGTATACACATACAACATCACATACACACACACACACACCGCTGACAGTTCATCTAAGGTTAAGCAGCTGGACTGCGGATGGCACAAATGATGTCCGGTGTCTGTTACTCTTTCATATAGGCCTGGCATAGCGTGTACCCGAGCTTAATAATACAAATTCTTTTTTAATACATGTTCAGGTAATGATAAAATGCATGAAGCTTTCCCTACTATTTGTTGGTCACAAAAAGAAGCTAAATTCCTCTTTTTGATGCCGATTATCTTAGAACAGATGTTCACAACACTGTTCAGACTATTCCTATCATGAACAGAGAGATTGGGAAACCAGCAAACAAATGAGAAAGCTAGAAGACTCTCAATAAATGACTGGTAAAAACGGCCTAAGATTACTTGGCTAATAAAAAAAAAACTTTTTAATTTATGCAAAAGATTAACAATGTGTTCGGTGTTTAAATTCCATTTGAGCTGGCTATCAAAAATAGTTCCGAGATACCTGAAGGAGTTAACTATTTCAACAGGTTCACTATGTATCACACTGGGAATAACAAACTCCTCTTTGATCTTCTTAAAGTCTATGACTATTTCTTTAGTCTTATCTACATTCAACTCTAAAAAAATTATCATCGCACCACTGTACAAAATTTTTTAAGGCATTGCCATGATCTTTTGTATGTTTCTATAAAAGAGTCAACAATGCAGTGTCATCAGAGAACTTGATGTAGTAGCTGCAAGTAAGTCTGCAAGTAAGAACAATTGTCACAACGAACAAATTTAATTCATCTCAACTAGGTGTAAAAAAAGAAAACATTTCAAAACACATACGATTCCGCCTTCTATTTCCTGAAACAAAGAAAAAGGAAGCGTTAACATTATCTTCTTTATTTCAAACAATATTAAACAATCTACCATAATTAATAAATCGACTAACCTAAAACAATAATATATACTGTAAAGTAGGTGTTGAAGCTGAAAATCGTTATGCTTCTTTCGGATTACAGCCAAACTAGTAACATTTTGATGATAGACTTCAATTATATAAAGTAGTTAATACTGATACGATAGTGAGTAATGCATCAGGCACGTAATGTAGATCCCTGATGTATGACACAAGTGTTATTCTTGGAGTTTTTAGGAGGACAGTTCATAGGATCAAAAGGAGTTTGAACAGACAAAGCATGAGTACTGTTATTTTCCCAAATAAAAAGATTTATTGTCTTCATCTTAATCTTAAACTTAATGTACTATTGTTCTTTGCTCATAATTTATTTTCATAATCAAGAGAAAAGGATACTAACTTTTCTTACAAATATAAATCAGGAACCCAACGAAGATGATTACGATAAGAGCGATGATTCCAGAAGTTGATCCCAGAGCAGCAACCAAAGATGGAAGACGGTCCTCTGCTGTTGAATAAATTAATATTGCGCTTTCGTTTTCTTTGGTGTAGCCAAACGCATGTTTTGAAGTTGTAAGGAGCTATTTTTTATTATAGTGTCTTATTCGCATTGCAATAGCTAGACTTTAATCAAAGTACAGAATTGATCAAAATGTGTATCTACATTTTTTAGGCACCATTACCGCTTTCATTATGTCATAATATTACCAATATCTGTTATAATTGTTATATGGAGGCAGAGTGACTTTTGCAGTAAATGTGGTGCCTGTGAATTAGAGAAAAAGAAATCGTAGATTTATCTTTTGGAAATAATGTAATACTAAAACAAATTGTCTAAACTAACAGTTTTCGTTTACCTTTGTCATTGGGTTGGATGCCTTGCTTGGATTCTGTAACTTTTTGATGATTTTTTTCTTCTTGGGTTTCTTGTTGGGTTGTTGGTTTTTTTGTTGGCTTTGTTGTTGCGTATGTGGTTGTTTTATTTTTATGGCTTTTACCAACTCGACATGGTTTGACGTATCCATGCCCAAGGCCAGCAATACATCTGTATGTTCCGGGGCTGCCTACAAATCCAACTGGCATGATGATTTCAGCAATTTGCGAAACCGGCTTCTTACACACGAAGTTTTTCTGCCCAAGGCACTGAAGCTCGTCATCCACCCATACACAGTCAACCAGCAGCTCTGTGCAATGAATTTTAAAACGAATATTAAAGATGGCGTCTATTGCTTTTAGATTAGTCTAGATTAGCATTTATATATATATATATATTAGGTTACGCGCACACAGTTGCTTACTAAACATCAAATGTAAATTGCTAGTTTTCTTAGTCATGGTATGGTATCAGGTTCGAAAGCTGTACTAAACAAAGTAGTTTTGTACACGATAAAAAAACATACAGGTCTTTTCTACCCATTAAAATAGTTGAGCCGGAAAAGTTTTCGATACCTCTTAAAGAAGTGTCAACCAAGCTAATCAGTGACAATTTGAAGTTTTGTAGTAATCAAGAAAAGGGTTCTATACAGAGAAGGATTAGTATCTTTGCGTTCCTTGTGCCGGAGTGCCCTTGTGTATGTCAGACCGGCTCCGTGGCATATTAACTTCCGTTGACAGTGTTTTATATGGCAGCTCTGGTATATTTTTTTTAATTTCGCCTTTTAAGATGTCACAGTAGGTGTCTACCGACACCTTCTGTCCTAAAGTAGAAGCAGAGTTACGTTTTTCTTCACTAGTTATTAAGAAATTAAATTTTGTAATGCCATAATTCTGAGTTTTTTTTGGAAAAATATCCCATATAACAAATAAAAGTGGCCGGAAGAGTTGAATTTTTGCCTCTGCTTACCAACTTTATCGGCACTGTGTCACAAACAAAATTAGTAATTATGAGCCTTTGTCTTTGGCGAATAAATAATTCAATCAATAATCTAAATGTTTCCCTTATACATTTATTAATGTATTTATAGAACAATTTTACCTTCAAAATCTGGGTGATATAAAATCCTTCAGGAATGTTATTGAGTTGAATCTAAGCAGCCTTATGTCTGCCTGCAAACGATAGCTAGGGAACATCAAAAGAAATGCCCTGCGAGATACTAATCCTTAACTCTGCTTACTTTTGTCAAAACTTGTGAATCATTAAATACCTTCATGACCTTTGTCAGAATGAAAATAAACGGAAAAATCAGACTGCGTAGAGTTGATATTTTTTGAAAATTTGCACATTAGCTTGCCCTTTTCAGATACTTCACACTCTGTGTCTGGGTTACCTGAAACATGTGTGCAGAAGTGCACAAGCGCGCACGGGGATAAATTATACAATATACAATAAGAGCATCAATAATTACTGATAAACAAGCAGTACATTTCAAAACACATCCAGTGAAAGGGATGTTATGAAAGAAAGCATAGCCTTTTGTAGACAATAACTTAAAAAAAAAACTAAGCGAGGTTACGACCTCAGATTATTTTAAATCTCGACGCCTCATATGTGTGTGTTTAGATACATTTTTACAAATTTTCCTAAGCCCAGCAACAGTTTGAGTGCTTACAGTACTTTTGTCAGCTGAAAAGGATTTAAATGTGTCCCAGTTCCTCTCATTCCTCTTTGTTCTTTAGACTCGTAGCTTTGATATCTAGTTTTTTTCAAAATTTGGTATTTCTCTTCACCAGTATGATTGGTGATATCCTTATCTGCCTTTGTAAGTGTTGGATTAGGTTATACATATATATTGTACTGCATAAACTTTTCCTTTTCTTTTCTTAACTCACTATTCATACTTACCTGCAGCAAACAGGACGCAGAGAAAATTTAGAAACAAAAGTAGGATCATTTGCAAGTCGTTGTTGGTAGTTGCTTCTTTAACTTGTACCTGAAATGTTGATTAAGAAAAGAATAAATATCAGACTCAATTGCTACTATGTCTTAAACTATTGTGTAAATAATATCAATGATTATATAGCACGAAAATATTATGTAATACAAGATGACTCACGATGTTTTTCCTAGAGTTAGTTCCCTTAGTTCATGCAGTTTGAAACAAGTTTCCCTTTGGGCTTCCTACGACATCAAACTGTTTGCTGTGAAAATATTGTCAATTTACTTGCATGCTGTACTCTAAACTGATTGACTTCAGTTTCTTATATAGAAGTGCCATGGAAGAATCGCAAAACTTAGGGAAACTAGTCATCTTGAACTATTTTTTTTACAGCGGTGTATACTTTCTTCATTGAACTATTACAACCATGAAACTGTTTTGTTTTTTAGGAGAAAGAAAGCCATCCGTCTATGCACTGATGAAAGGAATCTTCTAGGATGCCCCTCAGCTTCGTCGGTACGGCCCTCGTGATGGCCCTAACGCGTTCAAAATAGGTCCCCTTGATAATCCCTTTGATCTTGGGGAAAAGAGAAAAGTCACATGAAGCAAAATCAGGTGAGTAGGATAATTTTTGCAGTATATCAAAGTTCTTTTTGGTTAGGAACTGCCGGATGCTTAGGGCGTTGTGATCAAGTGCATTGTCGTGGTGAGGCAGACGGCCGTAAAAACGGATCTGTTGGGCTTCCCAGAGGAATCTTTCCAGTACTGCTGAGAAGCATAGCAGAGAAAAATAGCAAAGTGCATTAGATATAAGAAGGGATTACTTTGAAGAGGAAAACCATGTAATTTGTTGTATTGGCCACAGCCCTGACTAGCTAGTATTTAGACCAAAACTTTGCCTTACATTTCTTCTGATCACAGGGCAAACGTGGAAAATCTAGTCAGCAGTAGATGGCCAACAACTTTCAGCCTAAGCCCTGTGCGACTGTTTAATAGCTTAGTGATTAGACAGAGAAATACTAATGTGTTGCAGCCAACTTCACTCAGTGGACGTAATTATCGAGAATGGGTACTGAATTAAGTGTGTTTTATCATATTTCACATACTAACAGACATTCTGTCTAGAAATATGTACACACAGGTGTGTCCAAAGCTCCCGTAATCACTGTTAAACTATTTTTTCAATTTTGCGTATTAATATCTTCTTGGCTGTCTCCTTATCTGTCCCCATGCCTGATCGCATAGAAGTTGTTAGTATGTCTTAATATTGTCTTAAACAATAAACTAACTTTTTGACAAAAGAATAATTGATATTTTTATGGTACTTACAATGATAAGAATACAGTAAAGGAACGTGAACATGAGATATGTGTATCTTATCTCTTGTCAGTTGTCGTTTTACCTACTATCTGCTCCACTCTCATCTATTCCTGGATTCTAGTATCTTCCTTTAATCCATTATTTACCTTGACATTAAGTTGTAAGTAAAGGGCTCAGGCCAGAATGAGCAGACCGCTGTATTAGGTTCACTGAGTCGTGGGGTAGGGGACAGAAAGGCAAGCAAACTATATCTCTCTATTTCTCTCTCTGTGTGTGTGTGTGTGTGTGTGTGTGTGTGTGTGTGTGTGTGTGTGTAAACGTTGTATCACCTGAGCGTGTCACATAACGCAGTCAAGGAGAATAAAGCAATAGGAACACTATACAAGCAGATTGACATTTATACACTTTACACTATCTTTTGGACGAGTTAAAGACTCCAAGAAAAATCAAAATTAAAGAAATAAATATAATATTCTTTTATTAAATAAACAAAATTAATACCGCAAAGGATTCAAGATGACTGCTCCTCGTTGTTTGTCGTCTAAATCTCTCGATTCTATTTTTATTGTTCTACATTTCTTTCCATGTTTACTATTCCTGTGCTGTGTCACGACTTCGTGTGATAATACTGATCGTGCACACGGTCTTTGCTAGGTCTAGGTATTTCTTGTCTGCGTTTGTTAGTACTGAGAAACAAGATGGCGGACGACTCCTTGACTAAAGTCGACCCCCAGTTTCATTGCTCTCGTAAGTTTTACCTTCTTCGCTCCTCTTCCTCTGTTATCCAGAGTTTTTCTGGTCTTTATCTGGACAATCAGCTGTACACTCCGTATCACAGTCGAAGATCTAAAAAGCGAGGGATCAACGATGACAAAGGAGAAGAAGCAAGATTATGTGAATCTGCTTGCGGTTCCAATAGATTAAGGCTGTCCATTGTTTCGGCGATAGGACCCCTGAAGGTTACTATGTACGAATGAATGTAGATCACATGCAAGCCCGATCTATGATTGTATGAAGGTTTGATTGGTGAAGCGGGTATTGCTAATTGTTGTTGTGCTTCCGTGTATAGCACTGCTTATATTTGCCCCCTGATAAAATTACATCAAAGAAAAAACGGTTGTCATGAGACTCTATACAGATAAGAACAGGACAAACAGAGAATAGTAAAGTTACAGTTGAGGACAGAATGTTTATGTTTACTACGCTAGCATATTCCAAAAGTGAGCACATTCTACAAGCGGAAGTAACACGTGGTTAATCAATCGCGCGGGCTGAACTATACAGATTTATTTAAATACGAGAAAGCACAATATTATATATACAGTATCAACTTGTGTGAGTATTTAATGTGATAATATTAAAATATTATGGCAAACTTCTCACTTTATTTTTAAACTCACTGCGATTGCGGTGGACAAAGCCGTTGTTGCAGGCGGGAACTAAGCCGGTATCGAGTCCAGTCTCACCCAGCTGGCCAACGAGTCCGGGCGGGAACTCACATCGATGAGCGAAAGTCCAACAAAGTTCATTGTAAGCGCGTGACGGCTACGCCCGTAAGGGGATCAGTGATCTAGGACCACTACCGCCCATACACCATGTTTTCAACCCTCTTCCCAAACCGAGCCCTTCAGAATCCCGTACCTTTTCCAGGCTGGATAAAGCATAAGCAAAATGTACTCCTGTACTCCGGTAAAAGCACTGTAATGCATTTTGTTCTTACAGTTTGGTCAAAATATTACTACATTAATTATTTCTCACCATGACCTCAACGTGAAGATACTACAGTGCTTGCACCTACTCAGAGACATGAGTAATTGGAACAAGTTTTCTACTTTTCTGAACTGTACAGCGTCATTGCTAAATTCTTCTAAAATACTGTAGAAGAAATACGATGTTTATTTTCGATTGTTGCTCTATTACACAAATCATAATATTATATAATGTTAGTTCTTTACAATGGTCAGTAGTAGCTGTGCACTGATGCGCAATTACCTTCGAATTTTTGTGTTGAGATGCGTAAGGTAAACCATCGATCATAATAACCTGTATAGCTTTTCTCAAAATTTATATCTCTGTGTTTCCCACATTTTCTGTTTCCTTTTCTTTATACTTAATTAGGTGTTACAGAAAGAAAGTTTTGTCATTTTACATAAAGATCAGCTGCAGATTTAGCGAACATCGACTCATGCTGGCCATGGCACTGTAAAGTAGTTCTTCGTCCTCTGCTGCCTCTACATCTTCATCTAGTATTTGAATCCTTAGGTTTCTCAGGCTGAAATATGCATGGCTTGGTACTTGTTGACTACGCAGACATTTTTATATTATTCTTTACTAATCAACAAAATAAATTGAAATCTTCAAAGGAATCCATTGCAAATGGCCAACTTTAAATTTAGATAATGAAACCACTCTGTTTCAGGCATTTCAGGCATTGCCAGGTATACCCCCACCCCATAGTCAGAGGAGATAATCAGAAAGAATGAGAAATATTTCATTGTGCCGTTCTACTTTTTCAAAATTAAGCTTTTGCTATGTTCATTTGGAAATCTTTGTGAGCATACACGGATAGCAGAAATATTATGAGACCTTTTATATAAGTTAGTTGACAGTAAGACGCAAACATGCACTAAGGCCTAAGTACAATTTGCAGTCTACTGTGGCACTAAGTAATGAGAAATCAAAAAATGTAATTTTAAATGCATTACACATTCAAAATATCTACTCACTTTTCTTTAATCTCTTGTTTCCGGACGTCATTGCAGGTCCTTGGTCACCAGCTGTAAAGTATCATTAACCTGGTTGCTGTGGTTACAGCACTATTGCCTTTACTGAGCTGGTATTCAAGATTTTATCAAAATGTTTTTGCATATAGGAAAGGTGTGTGTGTGTGTGTGTGTGTGTGTGTGTGTGTGTGTGTGTGTGTGTGTGTGTGTGTGTGTGCAGGGAAGTGTAATCATCCAATTGAAATAGGTCAGGGAAAGTTTTGCAAAGTACTGCTATGATGAGCACTTTCCCATAACTCGACAGCATTAAAGTGTTTATAATACATTTCATGCTACAAAAACGTTTGCATGACTGGGTGAAACAATTTAATCTACCACTGTTAAAACTAGAAAGTAGTCAGTAAAACCTATGTTTTCAGAAACATCATGCTCTATGTGTTGATTAAGAAATGTTAAATTATTGTTGACTCAATAAACTTAAAAGAAAGTATCCATTTGTTACATCAATCTTACATAAAACAGTAATTAAATTGTATAGAGCAGACAGAAACGTGCGATGTAGATGTATTTTTTATTTGTTGACCGGTATGATGATAATACCTACACTGAACTGTGTTAGTTATGAGCAAAAATGTAATATTTGAGCTGCCTGTTTCTGTCATCACATGTAGCATCCAAATCCCTTCTCCAATATCCGATTCTGCAGGAAAACGTAGAGTCAGGTTGAACTCTGGGGCATCTCCGCTTAACTCATGCATTACTTCTCTATAAGCTGGTTGAGGAGACAACCTGGTCATGTGACATTTCTGTATGCTGCTTGTGTAGGATCTAAGTCTCAGTGTGAGACCCTCTTGTAGAACTTTTCTCAACGCGAAGACTTGAGTCTCAGTGTGTAAAAACTGAGGTGGGCCTAGAAAAAAATGGAAGAAGAAAGGTGATTGATTGATTAATTGCTTGCTTGCTTGATTGATTGATTAATTGATTGATTGATTGATTGATTGATTGATCGAAAAATCACCAATCTACTTACATATACCAAAAATGACCACCGATTGATTATGTTCCGATTCCGGAGCCTCGCACTTGATGGTTGGCCACACATCGTGACAGTGAAACTGTCCGAGAGACAGCGTTAGGGGTCCCTGTCCGTGAGTGGTCGAACTCTGTGCCCGCCCTGTGTCATCCATTAGACGAACACTGACGAGAGGATTTCCATTGGTGAAAAAGCACGAGACGCTAACCTCTTGGTTTTCGTCAATAACGCGAGTCTTGTTAACTTCTTGTCCATTAACCTGCAGCCCTGTGACTTTTGCAGGGTCTGTAGAGACAGAATAACTCTCAAAAGTGTTGTTTCTGATGTCGTCTAAGATTAGCTTCTAAACTAACTCCAACATATTAGTAGCAAATGCAGTTTCAGGTATTTCATATCATAGACAGGATGGTAACATACAATAGCTTCGCCTATTAGCATTCTACACAAAGTAATGTGTATGATAACAATTATTCGATTACATCATAAAAGTTATTTCATTAAAAACTCATAAATTCTCACTTACATGTGACATGCAGTGTAGTAAGTTTGAGTACACGTGGTGCAGAATTGTATCTGTAAAGCTCCCACAGGAAGGCTCTATAAGTCCGTTTTATAAGCAGGGATAAAAGCATTTCGGAGTTGTAGACATTGCAGATCGTAACATTTCCCATATTTTTACATTGAACATTATTTTCAGAAATCCATCGGCATCTGCAAACTACATGATAGCTCTCATTTTCACACAACTTGACTTCAATTATAAACATCGAGTCTTTGGATGTCTCTCTAATTTCAGCTCTCGATTGAAAGCTAAAACTATTTTGTGTGTTTTCCTTAACTGTTATTTCCTCGAAAAATGTTTGATTTGTCAGCATAAGTGTGCCTGAAACAGTATAACAAAATTTTTAGTGCATAACAAAAATAACTCGGAAAAAAACAGCACAAGCAAGAAAACAAAAATGAAATGTCCAGAAAGCATTTTTGAAATGCATAGACAATAATTGTTGAAACAAAACTTCTATTCAAATTTTTAATTAAAAATCATCCAACACTCACAAGCAAAAACGGTACTTTCCACATGCACATGCAACAGCTGCAACAGTATCGTAGTACATAAATAATAGAGTCCGCCCATGATGACCGTGATCTCCAGACTCGTTCACATTGTAAAACAGAGCACGGAGAAAATACTTCACTGCAACATGTCAAAATACCCTGAAGTCATTTGTTTAAAGCCCTTTCTGCCTTTGATGCTGGGGTCAGTTTAATTAGGTATATTTCCTTATGCATGTCCCACATATGATTAAAACGACCCGGAAATACCTGAGCAAGACTGTCTTTTGCTATAAAAAAACTGAAACTTGCACTCTCGATAATTACAATGCTGAGTGAAATCACAGTTTAAAAAAGTCGATTCAGCCAGTATTTATGTGCGAGTATCTTTATATATATATATATATACATATGGTTTTGGACATCAAAGTAAAATACATAAATCAATAACTGTTAGTTAGGAAACAATTGAACAAAGTTAAATTACAGGTAAATCTGCGAACACATTAGTAATCAAAGTACGTGAACAAAAAATGATGTTTAGGGGAATATAAAGAGAGCGAAACGTATTTCATTTATATATTTACACACACACACACCCACACACACACACACACACAACGAAAGACAGACGAAGTTAAGCGCTTGCACATGCGCATACAAAGATGTGTGGCTGCTGAAGTGTTAGCCTGATAACTGCATTTCTTCCGACACTTTTACAATATCTGCAAAGAAGCAAATATAACAAACTCTACGATTTTCACATATTTTGTGCTTTAGTGCTTTTTATTTTAGTAAGAAGATAGTAAGTAGTAAAGCATAGTAATTAAGAAGCAGTTTATATATAATGGCAATAATATGGTACTGTCACTACATACTTCCTGAATATAAGCCCACATTTCCATAGAAGGGAACACTTCCTGTTTAAGTACCTTGAAGTATCGCAAATGTTCAATTATAAGAACACATAGAGGTCGAATGAAATAACTGTCATGGCTTACAATGATGATCACGAATTCAAATGATTTTGCAGCAAAAAGACAAATATCAATTGAAAATGAAGTGCTTTAAGAAGTGTATTAAAACCTTAATTTCTACTGTAAAAAAGTTAGGTTTGCTGGATTGTAACCTAATTCCAGAAACGTCTACAGCATATAAATTTTTCAAACATTATAAAACTATTTTGTCCGCGGGTGGACATTACTTGTAGACAATCGTATCAGTAGACGATTAGAAGAAAATAAACCTATGTTAAAATGTGACAATAATAATAATATAATTTATATTACGCTTATCGCATTCACAAAGCTTCAGCGCTTCAGAGAAGTAGGAGACATGGAAAGACTACGAAAGGAGAAACAACTATGCAGACATGCAATAAAAGACAGACATGGAAGACACAAAAAGGAATGAGGGAACTAACAATAAAGATGAAATTTGTCGTAAATATGCAAAGAAAGACAAGCAGGTGTACTTGTCGATTATCACAGCTATAGACAACTATATTGATTGGTGTAAGGAGTAATGCTCGTGGAATAGGTGTGTTTTAATTGCACGCTTAAAGGATTTGGTGGAGATTTGATGGCGGATAAGGAATTGAACAGATTTCTACTTTTGCAGTACAATTACTAAAAAATTTGATGATCTTATGTGGGTGTGCTGATGACAGAGTTAGAGAACATACAGTCATTAGACAAAGAGCGGAGTAGTGTGTCTGGGATGAAAGATGTTCAAGGAAGGAGTCTGCCAAGAAACTTAAAGACAGAACAGACAGTTTATACTGAATGCTAGAACAAATGGGTAGCCAGTGCACACAACGTAGGAGAGAAGTAAACTGGTCTCGTTCCCACCAGACATACTATGGAGTTCTGCACTTTCTGGATTTTATGAAGATAGTATAGGGTGAGAAAAAACAAACAAACACATGGAGTTTTGGTAGCGCGCGTAGAGAAAATATGACGGATGGCGATGATCTTATGGAGCTCTGATAGACTGACAGACAGCTGTAACTTGCTTATCTCAATAGGCAGACTGACAGACAACTGTAACTGGATTTTTATAATAGGCAGACTGACAGACACTTGCAACTTGTTTATCAAGGGTCATGTCTGCCGTAACATAAATCGAAAATTTCGGACGAAAGACGTAAAAGTGATGTTGGTGTCACCACTTCGCCCTCCTCGAACTTTATTTAGTTTATCAAGAGCTGGGAAAGCAGATGGCCGAGTGGTTAGAGTGCTGGCGTCCGATTTGACAGCGCGCTTGTTTAATTCCCGATAAGCGCAGCAAACTTCCCCCCAGTCGACCCAGCCCACGGGGATGGGTACCTGACTCCATAGAGGGTTGGGGAAGGTAAGGCAGCGAGGGAGAGGAGATGGGCACCGCCCTCATGTAAAAGCTGGCCCCGAGAAAAGTGAGGTCCCTAACACCTCACTCCCCTACGACTTGAAAAGGTTAGGGTATACCTGAAAAGGTTACGGGATTACTTTTACCTTTACTTTAACAAAAGCGAACATAATTTCGTCGACAAAATAAACTGAACATCTATAACAGTTTTATTTACTTTCTGACCAAACCACACGATCACGGTTACTCACTAATTTAAGGAATTTATGCTCTGATGGTCGGCTAGGTATTTTTACATAAAGACTCGTGAATCAGGAGTTTGCCTGTTGGGCTATCTTAACTAGCAAACTCCCTACCGACGTTTTGACATTAAAAGATTGTCTTGAGATACGCCAGGGGCATTAATTAAAACATGCTTTTAATGCTTTAGCATGCCTTAAGAAGTAATGGTTGTCTCCCATTTTTTCTCACCTAATGAAAGACTTAAACAATAGTTCGACAGAGTTCGACGACTCATTGGCAGAACCTGCTCTCAGTTTTGTTTTTGAATAACTGATTTTCAATTAAAAGCTGAATGATTGTTAAATTACTGGAATAAACGAACATCTAAATGTGTAAAAACATGAGTCAGTTAATGGAAATACATATTCTCCAGACTGCCTGTGACATGTCATTGGTCAACCTTCAGTTTTTCAAAAAGAAAAAATCAAAACGCGGCAAAATAAGGAAGTAAAACTACAGGAAGAGGATTGGTAAATGTACACATCTACTCGACACGCTGAACAGCGATTGTTAAAGTGCAAATACGGAACTAATTGAGACGTAGGCCCATGTTTTAGATGGAAGACTTATTGTCCGAATGTTATCTGAGAAGAAGGTTGAGAAATCAGTCATGAAAATACACTGCATTTTGCTCGGGTTATTTATTCTCTACTTCTTCCTTCCATGTGCGTTGTTACATTGTGAGTATTATTTCCCGTTGATAATGTAATGTTCAGACTGAAGTGACAAGTTTTATAAGAAATAACATCAACTATTATTATGACACCGTGCCGAAAGAGGTTTCTTTCATCTAAACCCGATACATTTTGCTATCATAAATTTAAAACATCAAAGTATACGCACGTTGAAGCCCAAACGCGGTAAATCGCTATTAATCGTATTTTCAATACATGGAATACTTTGCATTATATACTGTAAGCTAGCGGTATATATACACCCACATTGTGTGTAATACATACGAGATGTCAACACTTTTAGTACACTTCAATTCGTGTTCAATCTTTAGCTAACTTCTTTATTCATTCAATCTTGACTGATCCAATCTGTTTTCCTTAACATTGTTCTGTGGTTCTTCTGTCAAAATGCCCTTCCGTTTGTCTTTCTTTATGAGAATAATGAGTTTGTACATGTGTGTGTGTGTGTGTGTGTGTGTGTTTGATAAAACCGGTTCTATTTGTACTATAGTTTTCGATGTTATTCAATATGATTTATTATGTCTTGCAGGTACAAAACACTCACAAATCAAAAATTGTCAGAATAATTTATAATTAAAGAAAACATACTAGGTAGTCAGCTATCAACTCAGAGCAAACACCGACAACACTTTTTAAATATCACCTTTTAAAATGAAAATTAAGATGTGCGAAAATGGGAAATATTACAGTGTTTGTAAATGTCCCTGGGACACAGAAAATAGTGCACTCTGCAAATGTTTGAGAAATATTTCAATGTGCGAAGTAGAAAACTATGAAATGCATTTCTCGCTGTTTGTTCATCGGTCCTCTACTGAGGTGGTGTGGGTACTTGACAAACACCACTCTATGCCATTTGTATTGCAAGTCGTATGTAAGCAATTGTTACTGTAGTTCTCAATTATTTTCATACAGTATGCTGACCCAATTATTCTTACAGAAAGACAACAAAACAAAATTAAAGCAAATAAATGCAACTTGTAGACATTCCAGATTTTCAAAATGCAGCGAATTGTACCTTTTCACCTCTTACTCTATTTATGCGTGGGCTTCAGAATGTGTTTATCCGTGTTCGTCTCTTTCTGTTTAGTATGTCTAGGTCTTTATAGTCATAAAATATGTATATATGTACACGAGTGTAAAGAGAGTGAAACTGAAACAATATTCTCTTCATATCTAATTGTGTTCACAAAAGCAAATGTGAAAGACGGCAAAACTGTAACTGTTTTTATCATAAATGATATATTTATATAAATATTTGTTATTTGATTCGATACACAGAACGCTAAAATACTACCACTGAGATTTTTTTTACCTGATCCTTTGCATGTTTTATATCAATTTTATACAACTTTTGAAACATAAAATTTCGAGATCGTTTTGTGCTTTCAGACCAGACAACACTCATAGGACTGCAAGTGAATGGACAAGAAGCTAACCAGACCTACACTATTGACGAAAACATTGAGGTGAAGTTATTGTGTTCCTTTGTTGGCTGGAAACCTCCGGGTAACGTCCGCCTGTCAGACAACAGAGGACATGAAGACAATTCTACGAGGCATGCAGACGGTTTACTCACCCTGTCTCTAGGGACCTACCTCTGTCACGACGAGTGGCCGACCATCAGGTGTGAGGCATCTGGCTCAGAACTAAACAAAACCATGACTGCCCTTATCACATGTGAGTATTTTGGCCGGAAACGTGATTGATGGATGAATAAATAAACTGACTGACGATGGATGTAATATATGCTGGTGCTTATTAAAGTTGTTTGCTTTCCTGATTATCATGGACTGTCAGATATTGTTTGCAACTTCATGTCTTTTGTCCTAATCGGTGAGGCAGACGCTCTAAGTAGGTTTTTAACTTATAAAGTATGCATCCAACAAGACATCAAGACCATCTCTTCTGTAAACCACACTGTCGGCTCATGAACTTCCGTGAAGTGCGATCAAGCAGGGTACCAACGAGGGTACTATCTTTTTCTTGTCTTTCTTTTCTCATCATTGTTTCATCGCGAATCAGTCCAAGCAGTACATGCGCTCTAAAAGGGTCGATCTTTGTTGATGAGACGGGGAGGGATATCGTGTGCGGACATTACTTCATTAATAGAGTACACTTATGGTTTGCATTTAATTAAGCATCTCAGCAAGAAAGACTCAAAGCGTTACTTCATCCATCCATCCATCCATCCATCCATCCATCCATCCATCCATCCATCCATTCCTTTAATACTCAATTTAATTAAGACTAATATAAAAAAGATTTGGGTGTGGATAATTTTTCAGGTCTTGCTCAGTTTTCTGACCTGACTGGCGAAGTTTTGGTTGTGCCGAGAACTAATGAAGTAGGCAAGAGCATAAATACGAAATCTCACACAAATACCCTCAAGTGCCTGATAAGAGATTTAAAACAGAAATTTCCAGAAAAAGAAGTGCATTGCAAGATCACCGGCAGACCTCCATTCCATAACTTGACTCTTATAGCTACAGACTGGCTTGAAGAAGGCAGGTGGACTTTATTTATCCTCAATGACGCTGGGATTTCAAATAGAACATATAGTTTTAGAAATAAAACAGTCGCGTATGAGTATATATTAGTTCTCAAGTACATTTACTTTTAAATGTTCATTTTAAAAAGTTAGCTACGTTTTATATGTAGTGCTACATCACATCTTTTAGAGCAGATTTTGCAATCTCCTTTTGGTATCACTTGCTTGCAATAGAAAAGTACTGGCCTACTAAGTAAGATTTTGACAGGCGGCAGGTTACAACAATAAAAATATACAACCTCTCAACAGATATAGGTGAACACGATCATTTGCGATAATCTATCTGGCTAAACCGCTTGATTTTAGTTAAGTTGTTTGCAAACCACAGTGTTTATTACTCTAAACTTGTTTTACACAGTATTTGCGATCGGCGATATACTAAATGTAAAGACAACTTTTTCTGTTAGACGTTCGTGCCTCTTCAAACCGAGAGATCTGGAAAACCATCCTCCTCATCATGTCTTCGTGTCTGCTAGGTGCTAGCATCTTCACTGCTGCAGTTATCGTCTGCGTTGTTTATCGAAGGCAATTAGGTAAGTCTAAAACATACATTCATATATCTCTGCTACGAGGAAACTGTGTTCAGTGTACTGTTTCTGTAAAAAGTTTAAACTATGCCTTAAATTCTTGTTTAAATTTCTTTTTAAAAACGTGTCTACGTGTAGAAAGACCAGGTTTTCAATGTCACCGTGAAAGTGGACAGTAAAACCAAACACTCGGGATTTTTTGTATACATTTGTAATGTTAAGGGCCGATGGCCTAAACAATAAAGTTTGTCTTGTCTTTGTCTTTTATACATTTGTCTTTACGAATGCTACACACAGACATGCTACAGATCCACAAATAAACTCATAAGCCTAAACGAATCTTTACCAGCCAAAACGTTTTCATTCACTCATCCTTTTGAAGTCCATGAAAGAATCACATTGGACATTTGTAAACCTGAACTGTTCCCTAAGGTACACAGCAATGCAAGAAGCTTATAGCCGAGTGGTTAGAGCGTTCTCGCTGGTTTAATCCCCGATTAAGAGATGGACCCTCCCCGTTCACATAAAGCTCCGAGTAAACTGAGGTCACTAATACCTCACCCCCCAACGGTCGGGAAAAGGGATGACCTTTGCCTTTTAAAACAATGTTGACGATCGTTTTTGTCACTACATATATCTTACATAGTCGAGTAACGCTAAGCGTACCAACAGCTCACAAGAAACTAAGAAGTGATCCAGTAAAAGTCACATGCATGCACAGATCTCCAAAGGTTGACCACATAGGTCACAGGCAGCCGACGAGAAACATACGAGTCTGTCCCAGCATGTGTTCGTATGTGTCGTATGTTCGTATTGTTAATCCGGTAATAGACGTTTTTGCTTGTCCTACAAAATTTATGCTATTAATAAGATTCATTGTATATAAAATTATGTTTCTATAAAAACTATCCCATAGGTTTAATGAAATCTGCGGTCGGATCAAACTATTTTGCTGGCCGAATGCGTTCCCCTCCCCTGCTAAAAAAATACACCAGTAAGGACCTTTTTTATTTACATGCTTTAGATGAGATATTTCGTTTGTCTGATAACTCGACAATGCCTCTTTCTCCCTAGATGTCAATGAGATTTTTAAAACACTTTCAAGTGTTATTTAGTCCATAATTCATTATTCTTTTTAAAATGTCTTCGAAATAATGATCGTAGAAGAGTGAGCCTACATTTATCCTGGCGGTATCCTTTGCCCATCTCCTCTCCCTCGTTCCATTACCTTGGCAGCAAGTTGTCCACTCCATAGCTGGGTCGGCTGGAAAGAGATGAAATGTTACTTCTTCAATAGGTTTCGAACTGGTTCGTCTGGGGCCTTATGGGTTTGAACTTTGTTCTAAAATCTAGTCTATTCGCTCGAGGCCCTCGCACAGAATCCCAAAGAAGGTAATGAATCTGTACTAAAAGGCCTGGCTTTTATAAAATTTCATCTACTTTCTACCAACATAGCCTTCTTCAGCGTATCACTAACAAGTAAGTAAGTTTTACATACTAACGCAGACAAATTAAATTACATGTTGCTGATGATGATCCGATTAGCTTTATTCCACAAAAGTCATGTTTCGGGTGTTATTAAAGATGCTAAAATGTCTACATTTCGTTAGTTTTATTTACTTTTGGCTGACGTAATCAGACATTTATTTTAAACTGCAAAAGCTTAGCATGTGATTTTCAAACTTTTGAAACTATAAGATTCAACCGATTTCTCAGATGACAGTAGTGACAACATCACAGCTGCATCGGCTGCTACAATTGAGGTAAAACTTTTTTATGCCTTTGGTTGTGCTGGTTGTGTTGGTTGTTTCTTTTTTAATTCAATATGGGGATGATCATATATTATAATTATATTTTCCCCCAGAAAATAGAAAAAAGAGATCTTTTCTATAACGAAGAAGCAGTTACTGAAGAAGATTCAAAACTATTTATATTCGTGGTTTGTTTTTTGAATTAAATATTGTATGTGAAGTAATGAGCGATACAGTGGCAAAACGTTAAGCGAATGTCTTGGGAATACAATTGAGCTCAAACACACTAATCTGCATGTTGCACGTGTTTAGAAGACCGCTGATTCTCCTTTACATAGCTTTAGCTGCTTCCTTCCTTCCACTTTCTTGTGAAGGAATTAACGAATGACGATGATTCTATTGTTTGAACGTATCAGTGAACACAAAAACCACAACCACCAACAACCACAAACAGATTTTTACTCTTTTTGTAACAGCACAAGACACCTGGTCGGAAAAATTCCGACGGCATGGTATACGGAGAGTTGGACTTTTCAGATAAGATATCGTCTGATGTGATCATCGGGTCCTTGCCAGAGACACAATATGCTCACATCAACTTCACAGCTACTGTCAATGCCTGTAAATAGCATTTAGCTTACATTTTGTCTAAGGATATCAATCTCTGTATTACTTTCTGCCTTAACTAATCCTTTCATTTAAAAGATTTTATTTCCGGATATAAATGATATCTCTATTATATTGCATTTCTTACTTTAAAGAGAAAATAAATAATGAAACTTGCATTTTCATGTTTGAAAACTACATTAACTTCGTGCTGTCTCTGCTGACAGACAGTGGAATGTCTTTGTTGCATATTAAATAACTACCTATATAGCTTTATTAGTTAGGTTGTGGCATACACTTTTTCCCAGTATGACTGACATATATACGTGTATAATAAAATAACATCTAAAGTTGAGATAAGATTTAGTGCATTTCTCAAAATTGGATAGTTTTGCAAATTTGTGACATGTCATGAGACTTCATTTTTATCCCCCTCTCTCTCTCTCTCTCTGTCACACACGACACACACACACACACACACACACACACACACACACACACACACACACACGAACGAATACATACACGCATTCCGCCAGTTTAGACAATGTGAAAAGGGAATTCCTCAGTAATGATATCAATCGCTTATACTGCAAGTTTCTGTTTCTGTAAGTAAACGTGTTGACACAATTGTCCCCTAACATTTGAGGAACAATAGCCAAGTAAAATATCCCTGGACATCTCACTAGCAACTCTTTCCAGGTTACGGACATTGTCTTGTCTTCCTTCTTCCTGTTTCCTCGGGGAGATTTAATCGCTGCACATGGAGAATATTTATAACTCGAATGTTATCCTGCATGTGAGTCTGTTTGCATACATGATGGGATGTTTGCACGACATGCATGCCAAGACTAATTGGACAGGTGTAGATTAATAATGAATCCATTGCAATATCATAGTTTGTCGATCAGCCTGGGTTGTTGTTCACTTTATTAATCCATCAAAGGTCTTGATGAATAATCGGTCCCATTTCCGGTCGCTTTGGTTTCGCTAAGCTAAAATTTCCTTCTGTTAAGTGCATTGAAAGTAAATGTTTAAGTGCGCTTGGAAGAGCTCCAACGCCAGCGTCAGCTATGTTATTTCATTTTGGGTAATTAAAGTATTGCCTTATGTCACATGACATGTGAAAAACGACTGAAAACACATGGGAGGCTCAATCTTTGATTTCTTTGAAAATGAATGCACTGTTCAGATCCTTTAATCGTAAAATGTATCATCGGTTAGCCCTACCTTGTCTCTTGATAAACCTATCTGAAGCTGCTAAATCCTAGTACATCGCTTGACATGAATACACCTGTATCAAACATTTTTCCCCGTACATTATTTTCCTCTCGATATATCTGCATCCAACCATTACATTGTAAATATTTTTGTTAATAAAAGCTTTTAAAGTCTTTTTTCTTTGTCCGGTTGAAACAATGCTCTTAGTCACGTCTGCTTAGTGTGAAAGTGACAGACGACATTGACTTCCCATATCGCTTATTAAACACACGCTTTTAATTACACAACCCATTATATGTGACATCTATTGTCAGAAAATCAGCTAACAACCGTGTCCATATCTAACTGTCACGAAGATCGGCTATCATAGCTTATAACAGCTTCAAGATGGCGTTTGTGTTGACTACCTTACATTTTTTGTCTTTATCTGCAGTTACTAATAAATCAAGCATTGAAACCAGCGCTGCCGGAAGTAGATATTTACTAGTACTTTTGTTTTCTACTACCTTGAGTCGTTTTCGTTATTATAACTGTTTGAGAAAATGTACGGTCATGTGAAATAAATGTTTCCTTAACCTGCTTTTAATGCTGCGGTTATTTCTTGTATCGTCTTGTCGGCATTTATCCGGGTTGTAGGATCTTGGTGATATCTCTAACTCAGGCTGAAATCACTGAAAGGTTAGTAATAAGTACCAAAGCTTCATCGAGAATTATAGCGTCTACACTTACAGGCGACACGTTGTTTATAGAATTCACATCAAGGACGGAGAAAGAGGAATGCAACGGATAGATACGACACTCTTTCCATAAAATATTTCACCGGTCGGTAATGCAATGCTAGTATCTGTAAAATCAGAGCTGCTATTGAGCTGTTGTAGGCTATTTTACTTAGCTATAGTTCCTTCTGCATTTCTCGACTGTCAGCGGACAATGGAGACAACATTTTTACTTACAGAAACAGAAACTTGCACTTTGAAGGACGTGATATCAGTACAGAGGAACTTTTCATATTGTCTAAGCTGGTGGAGATTGTGTGTGTGTGTGTGTGCGTGTGTTTTAAAAGCAGTCCTCATAACAAGTAAAGTTGGTGTCACACACACACACACACACACACATGAAACACGCCACGTATTACGAGACAGCCCATGCGCCAGGATTTATTTGCGCGATATTCCCAATGCAAACGATCTGGCGACCACTCGACCTACCCTACCGGGAAGACGAGCCTCCGTCACAAAATAAGAAGGACAGAAAGAAAGCAAATAAGAAAAAGAGTGTAGCTGTTCACCTCTTTACCAGACATAAATTGATGTTTCCTTGCCTAATAAACTGGAATCCACTTGTTTTTGCTACTTTAAGGATAGGCAACGAATAGATCAGGAAAAACACTTTCCCTAAAACAATTTTTATTATTCACACTACAAACAGATAAACAAAAAAGTTTAAAAAAACTTTAACCCAGATATCTCCTTCAAAATCTCAATATCTTAGTTTATGATCGTAAGGTGACATACTCCCTCTAGTCCTCAGAGTATAGAGCTGTTGTCAATACATTTTTTCTCTTGTCCCTACCAAAATGAAAACGGAAAAAAAGATCTTTTTAAGTTTGTGCACAGTTAGTCTTCCTTGGACTGACTAGCCACTTCAAGCCGAGCCTATGCATGTATTCAGTGCAACCATGAACGTTGATCTACTGGACTGCTGACGAAATGCCGAGACCAACGCTTAGATTCTTGCGAAGTTCTGAACCGCTAGTCTCGGCTAGCGGGAATCAATCCGATTTCCGTTTCCGGAGACGCAGCAGTACGATGGACGTAGATTCCATCGTCGTGCTGCGTCTCCGGAAACGGAAATCGGACTGAATCCGCTGGCCCATAGCATGAATGAGAGCCGCTCGCCACTCGTCTTGCTCTTTTGATATACCTGGCCGCGGAAGGCGAAAAAAACTTACACCAAAACATTTGTAACTTGCACAGTGGCATCCTTCCTTGCTGCAGGAGTTACCACTTCCTGGCTGTTTATATTCCTTTACTGCTGCCATTGTTGTCGTCGTTCGCTACCGGAAGCTGCTATTCTTCCGAGCCTCGTTCTCGCGGCTCTCTGACTTAATTGAAAAAATTGTCTGCTAGCAGTCCAGTAGATCAACGTTCATGGTGCAACTATCGCTTTGCATGGTTTCGCGCACTCAGTTATTTCCCATCCCATCTCAGCTATATTAAGTTATTCTGTCAGTGGGATTATCACCCGTTAAAACGTGAAAAAACCTCCCTTCAAAGACCGAATTTTTTTCCTGGAGCCAGTTGCTGAAGGATGAAGTGAAGAGATGGATAACATCGTTCACCGACCGGTTAGCCTCATAGAAAAACCTGGAGAGGGTTCTAATTGCCTTTTATGATACATGACAGATGTCTGAAAACCTGTTTTTCCAGAATTTACAACACAAGCAATGTAGTTGTATAGTTGTATAGCCTTCTAGGTTTTCGAGTTAAAAAGAAAGACAAGGTAGATTTTTTAAAAAAATATGGAAAACCGCTATTTGCAATAGGTCTTTTTGAACTTTACAAATTTTTGAGGGTCACAGAAATATTTCTTACAGCAAAACTGAGAAAAATTACTAAAGGTAAAAATCTTAACCATCTTTTATAATTGCTTTTTTATTTTAAAATTAACATTTAAGGAAAATATAGGACTATAATGTAAAGTGATTTGTATATCTCTACATGGTGTCCTACTTTTAAAATACATATTTAATATAGAAAAAGTGTGAACACGTTTGTTTATAAAGCTAAATGTCACTGGATTTTGATATTCATATTTTCACTCAACAATAAAAACAAAATTAATCCAAAAGAAATACAGAAAATGTTAAAAAAAATTATAAAACGCGTTTGTATGTCTATAAAGCAATCTGCCACTTTTCAGTTTGATATTCATACTTCTTTACTCAGCCATAAGACTATTATACAAAGAAAGAAGACCGATAGAAAATTATTCCCGTATATTTTTATTTTCACATTTTAATGCTTTTTTGTTTAACAAAAATACACAAAACAATACAAAAATATAAACTTTAAACATATCTGCATATCTTTAAAGTACTATGTCACTCAAACATTTTCAATGCTGTTTAGCCAAACAAGGTGTATGCCTTACACTCATATGATTATGCAATATCGTTTTCTAGTTTGACAATAATGAAGTACTTTAAGTACAAGAGGAACAAACAAAAAATTGCAAAAATTTTGATTTGTTAAAAAAGTGTACTTTAAACAATTCCGATACCATATGCCTAAATAAAGCCACCCTTTAAATCATGATAGACACAGGCTAATGTAAGCTGCACAAAAGAGTCTTCCTCCTTTTTTAATTATGTTTCAGCAGAAAATGGCACCAAAACGCAAAAGTATTTTCACCTTTTGGCACGATAGTGTCTTTTTCTTACATCTGCAGGAAGGTCGTAGCCACTCACATCTGAATAATGCTCCATAGCTCCACAAAATGACGGCAATATGACAAAAAAGCTATTGCACTATATATTTATTTATTACATACTCTCTCTCTATATATATATATATATATCAGGTAGAGGGCAGCGGCATATACCCAACTAATTCTAAACCAAACCCTTACCTCTGTCGTGAAGGTTTGTGGGTATACGCGTGTAGCCAAACTCTAGAAACAATAACTAACGGAAGCATAAAGAAAATAATGTTTTGCACCTTCAATAGAATGACACATGTATGCTCTGCTTCCTTCTGTAGCGACGATCTACTCATTTACTAAGGTTTGATATATTTATAGACAGATGCCTTTCTTCTGCTTACCCAAAACTAACGGTGGTGGTACTTTTATTTCTTTTGTTACTTATTCGTTAATTTTGCACAGTACGAGGCCTTATGAAATATGATTATCTATAAATAGAAAATACTTTCTGATTCAGTGACCCAGCACAGGGGTAAAAACATGTCTTCATTTGTTGACACATCACAATTAAAAATTCTCAAGATAGAAAGAATTTATAAAACTGTACTATTATCAACTAAAAAGATGCTATTTCTAAGTAATTTTACAGGCTTTTTAAACAAGGGGTTCGGCTGAACTGTTCATGTTGGATGGCTGTAGTTGTGGATGGGCATCTGTCAGATTTAATTGCTGTGCCTGCTGATATCTTCTTATCCTGCTCTGCAAGCACATAATAAAAACGGAAAAGAAAATGCATAAATTGTAAAGGAATGGAAAAGATGTCACACTATGATTTATGTTAAAATCCCTTCAAAATAAGTAATTACCTCCCTTCATTAAAATGTGTCTAAATTCAGTAAGCCTAACAAATGTCAGCAACGTCGGACTTTCAACACACAGGTGTGAGACATAAAGTTCAAGAAAGTATAAATGCAAACATTTTTCTGCTTTAAAGGTTGTAAGTTTGTGAAAATGTGCTAGGTCTTAGATGTGTCTTTAGGAAGTAAAAACAGTGTTAAGGCTGCAGTAAGGCGTCTAACAACAAACCTGTCTTCGAATAAGTAGTAGGAGACCCAACGCCGCTGGCACTAGAAGTATCACGCAGACAATAGGTAGTATTACTCTCAGGTCAACTGTCGATGAGGTTTGAGCTAAAACAATATAAAAATCGAAAAATAATTTCAAATCTGTGCTTTAAAACACAATAGAAATAATGCAGGTCGGGTATAATAATCCATTATAGAAAACTCTCCATTAAAAAGCGACATTTTCTTTTTGGAAATTACGGAAATATTCTGAAATTTAGAAAGAAGTTTTGAGTTCAGCCTTCAAGAGATTGCAATTATTTTAAAGTGAACATAATATTTTCACGTTAAAGTACTTTTTTACTTATCACAGTTCTGACTACTTCTGAGTAAATTTCATTATTTTGCCTTAAGCTTATGATGAACAGAGCGCAGCTCAAGTAAAGAGAGAGAGTGATAGGAAGTTGGAAGTAAAACACGCCACACAGAAAGAGACAAAACAAAATCAAATGCTAGTAACAGAAACTGAGACGACAAAAGACCAGTTTACAACAGAACAAACATATTTCATGATAAAAATCACTCATTAAACATCAAAAACGCTCTATTGATGATGTAGAAATACACTAACAAACAGAGTAAGTATTAAAGCTGAACAGACATCAGTAGAGGCTTCATGAACGACATGTAGCCAGTTAGCCAAAGTGGAGCCATATTTTCACATTTTCTATACAGACTATTCTTCTGATGCCAAACAGTGAAATTTCCAAAGATAGATATCAATGCAAATGTTTTTTTCAGCATCTTCTATGCTGCTTTATGCGTCGGGATTAAGTATTCATCCCCTTAAAGCTTTAATACTTCTTCCCATTTCATTGTTCAGTTCTACAACTTATATTTCTATATTTTCAATTTTACATTAGGTCATAATGAGGCTCCATAAAGATGTCCTAGTATTACTTTGCAATGGATACATTTTTGTTTCAGAAGATGTTGCAACATTTAAAGCATCTTGAAAAAAGTGACCAAAAGTCAGTATTGTAAACCTTTTGGTTAAGCATCTTGCTATCATAATAATTATGATAGCCTAGCTTTGTAATGTCTACAATTGTATTATGTAGTAGTAAATAGTTATTGCTAATAAGAGAAATGTCCGTTATATGGATTTTTGGGGGGAAGTGTCGAAATTTGCATCGTTCTCTTTTTACACACACATATATATATACTTTCGGATGGTTTGTGAAATAAATACTACACCTCGCTAAGAAACAATACTCATGAGAACTAAGATTTACCTTGTCTGTCCAGAAACCTGCAAGGTATGATGGTGTCAAGTGTATTATTTTCGGTAATACATCGATAACTTCCTCTTTTTTCGGAAATGTTTGTGGGTATGGTGATTACAGCAGACTCTGACACTGGTCCTCTAAGCTCGAAGCCTTTCTGTGTGATGCAGTGAAACTGCGACCCGATCCACACGCACTCAACCAGGAGCTCTGCGCAGTTCATTTATAATAATTAGTTTAACATGTATTTTTTGCGTTTACTTTTAACGTTTCTGGGGTCACAGGGTTTTTTCTCAAAGTTTTCATACTTATCAAAGCATATTACTAGGGCAAGTTACATAAAAATCGTAAAATTTTGTTACAGATTGGCACTGATACCGTGCGTTATCTCAACTTACTTTTGAAGACACACTCTTGACCTTAAAGACTTGATAACTTAACACACAATTCTTTTATACTGTAGAAGTAATGAGGACACAAGGTTTACTTTTATACCTTTTTATCAATTGTTCTACATTATTTCTGTAAATATCCTTCATCTGGCTTTTTTTGTCAAAATTTTTAACTTCGTCCTTCACTACAAACTCACCTTCACTTCTTTCGTCAGGAAGAAACATAAGTGCAACAGTTTTTTGTGTGTTATTATCTTTTGGAATCTGGCATTCTATGTGCTTTTCATCTGCTGCGAAACATTTTGATTCCGCGACCTCTGCAATCATGTGAGATTACAAAGCATCAGCATGTTGAAGCTGTGCAAAGATTGCTTCTTCAACTCACGGTTTCAACAAAACTAAGTGACACATAAATGTAATATATTAAGCTGTTTATGTTTTATTTTAGCGTGAGATAAGCCATTGAAAGTGTGACAACAAAAGAAAACATTAGGTCAAAGAAATAAATCTCTCTGGCCGTAGTAACAAGTCCTTAACTTGCACACATATTACCCACCAAGTTTGAACAGACCTATTTCAGTAAACAATAGAATAGCCACTCAGACAGATCTTTTAAAAAAGTATATGCTAAGCAATCAACGGAGCTTTCTTTGGGAAGGATGTTTCGTATTTGGATTCTAAAAACAGTAACAAATTGTTAATAAAACGCTTAAGGAAAAAAATGAAAGGTTTAAAAATTGTGATAAGATTAATAGTTTGCGTGACACACTGTAAAGTAATAAGACAACAAGACTAATTATGTGTATCACTGATTCTAAAGTAGCGAGGGCGAAAATGGACCTCATATACCAACGAGTGTCCTATGTTTTTCAGTGAGAATGTCCCAATGTTCCTGGGTTCTTGACAGGCGATTTTGGCCTGTAGGCTTAGCTCTTATTACCAATATCAACATAATCTCGCAGTGTTATTATTAGAGTAAGTTGTCTCTGACTTATCAACAAGCCACACTAGACCTTCAATCGGAGGAATATTATGTTCACTCCAATGTTACCACATGACAGAGGAAAAAACCATAATTATACCCCTTACTTCTCTTATCCCATCTTACATTCCCCACTTACTAGCAAACCCTTATCCACATCACTGAAGGAACCAAAAAACTTTATAAGAGTCTTATAATTAAGCTATCTTTTTAACGAAAATGGAAGAATTACAAAATACACCTAACGCAGACTTGACAGTTCTTGAAAGCAATGATCCTGACCTTATTTTGTAATGATTTTAGACACTGCTGTGGACACGCTTACCATGTAAATACGTTGTAAACAGTTTTTACTTTGTACACTTAATGAAGCTGTGCAGCATTTTGTTAATTTTCCTGTAAAATATAAAATTATATAACACTAATAATACTTAGACAGTGCATTTATAAAGCGTCTTATCAAGCACCAGCCGGACTCACAGCAGTTTACATCCACATACACAGGCGCAGGAGCAAGCACCTTTTTAGGAATGAATCAAATTCACAATTATGAACACGTATACACTTAACGCACGCACGCGAGCACACACACACACACACACACACACACACACACACACACACACACACACACACACACAGAGGGTGGATAAAACCGTAACACCCGACGAAAACTGACGGTAAGTTCAATCAGTTAACAATACGTCATCTAAAATTTTAAAGTACCATGCAATGCATGCTTCTTATATTTTGCATTCATTGTAGGACATGCATTCTGATTTGATATGATAAGCGTGTACCTTAAAGCATCACATACACACGTTTTCAATCCATCTATAAAATATGCTTTATAGTTAAGCTGCTTTTTACTTACCTTTTGTTGCTACATAGAACAAGATTAAGCATGGGTAAAGGACTTTCATCTTTTGTAGAAAGGGTCGATAAACAAAGTTACATTCTTGTTTGCAATGCTGGAAGCAAAAGACAGATACAAGTAAATGTCATTATATTTGATTACAATAAATATTTATTGCAGCTATTCGTCAATTGATGTTTTCATTCGTGAAATAGCTACTGTCTAATCAGTCAGGCCGCTTATTCAGCTAGGTCACAAGGCATATATCTCATACCAGCTCAAAAACAATTGATAGAAAAGAGTAAAAGGAAGCTATCAATACGATACAATAGGGCGATGTTTATGGGCAATATTAAAACACGGCTAATTACCATGGCTGTAGGCGCCCTGATGGCAGTCTCTCCACTTGACAGTTTTCTAAAGAACCTGTCGATTCTATTAAAAGAAGGGCCTACGCCTAAGTTGTAACCGTCGCACAAACGTGATAAGCACTTACAAGTTTTATATTTCCTCGTTGCATAGTTTGTTTCTCTGACTTCATTCATGCATTCATTGTATCCCGTAGAAGAGTCATGATGGTGCACTACAGAAGTAAACTCACGCCAGCAGAACCAATCTATCATTCGCATGAGCATGTACCCCTGTGAACAGCCAGTCCACTTCTCTATGGTAGTCACCGACCTTTTCTTCTGTCTGGGTCGGTGTCGACTGCCTTCAATGTAACCTGAAACGACCGTCTTCAGCAAGTGACAAAAAGGTGAATCAAAGAGAACAGCATTGGTGAAATGGCTTCTGAGCAGATAAAGAATGTTAAATTCCTTATGTAGATGTGTTAGTGCCACGCTGTTCTTGTGTGTGTGTGTGTGTGTGTGTGTGTGTGTGTGTGTGTGTGTGTGTGTGTGTGTGTGTGTTTGACGTGTGCTTAATATAGGATCTATGGGTGTAGGTGCCGCTAAACGTCCCCTCTTACACCTTTGCTAAGCTTTCACAAGCAGGTCCACACGGGGAAGTATTGCAGGGAATTTGAGCTTAGTTTGTCAACAGTTTCATATTTCACCCTCACTTGAAATGCAGTCGGATTCGGTCTCCCATAAAGCAAAGAAAAGAGCTAAAAGTGAGTGAGTGAGTGAGTGAGTGAGTGAGTGAGTGAGTGAGTGAGTGAGTGAGTGAGTGAGTGAGTGAGTGAGTGCGCGCGCTAACATACGAAAATACTTCACTGCAAAAGGTCAGAAGGGAAAATGAGCCTCAATTTATTATTAAGCCGTTTCAGTCTAAGATGCTGGAGCCAGTTTAATTAAGCGTAATTCCTTATGTATGTCCATACAAATTACTTTAAAACGACCCGGACGTATCTTAGGAAGTTTATCTTGTGCTGGCTCTCGACAATTAAAATGCTGAACGAAATCACCGTTTGCAAAAGTCGAATCAGCCAGTGTGTATGCGCTGCCACGTATATGTGAGTGCTTTGGGGATAACACTAATGTAAAATACATCTATCAAAGAAAACTGAAAAATAATAAAATCACAGCTTAATCTTCGAACACATTACTGTATCTAAGTGCGTTCTCAAAAGATAATGAAACGTATCTCACTCATTTATTCTTTCTCTCTCACACTTTCTTTCACACACATATATATATATATATAATAGAAGACAGTCGCAGTTTAGCGCAAGCACATGCAAGGATAACTGACTTCAGAAGTGCTCGCAAGATAGCTGCATTTCTTACAAACCGTTAGGTCACCATTGCAATATATGCAAAAATATAAATGTAACAAACTCTACGTTGTCAGATAGTTTGTGCTTTTCATTTTAGCATGAAGATAAAAAGTAGTGCAGCATAGTAATTTAGAATGATTTAATTGAATAAAAAGACAATATTTATCACCAAGGAATTCAGAAAAATTTTAAGAATTTTTGTCACTGACTAATCCCAAAGGACTCTGAGCACGTTTTCATAACTTCTGAAACTGGTCTAACGTACAAACTTTCATAACTGTGTTGATGTTGATGTCCTAGTAGTGGAAGTCCAAACAGTTTGATGGATAAATAATCTGCGTATGGATAACAGATGGCAGGCAGGAATAGGTAACAGGCACCAGAAGGTAACAGGCAACATGTCTGTAACAGGTAAAACATGGGAAAGCATTCAAAGACTGTCTCTAAAACATTTTGCACACCTACCTTCTTACTTACAAGCTCTACCTTGCAACGACATTCATATGTAAACCTTACTCTCTGTCCTATACAAAAAAAATAAATATATTTGTTTAAACAAAACGTACGAACTAAAAAAAGACAGTCTACTTACATTGGAAAAGAAAGACCCAACCTCTCGGTCTAGTTTGGCGATTTCTATCAGTGTGCCATGCCAGTGCTGAGACGAAAATAGTCTTTTGCAGGTGGACTGCGTACCCTTTGGAACTGAAGTCAATTTTATTCCTCCGAAGAAACTAGTTTTGGGTACACATATTTCGGCAAGAAAACAAGGCGTGCAAAGCCACTCGAACTGGATTTTGTCTCGTTTTACTAACATTCCTAAGCATGTAATCAAAACTCCGTCAAAATATACTTAAAGGGATTCTCACCTCTAAATACAAACTTTTGGGATTCGTTTAAGTGTTGAATCAAGACCCTAAATATATCGGGCATTCAAGCCACATGGCTTGTTAAAGTGTAATTCGTCGTTGAAGACGAGAAATTCTACTGGTTTCCGAAGATTGACGAGCACTCGACGAAGCAGCCCGAGCACGGAATTCCCGAAGTGTGACACTGTATTGGCAACATCAATGACAGACTTGCAAGCTGTGGATAACGCCACATAATCAGCTAAAAAGGGCGCAAGAGCCTCGATTTCGAATTGTGAGGGGTTTCCCCGGCTGATGACGCTACTTTGTAAATGTCAGGTTCACAAATCGAACTCCACGCTCCACGCTCCAGACGTTACGCATTTCAGTCAAAGTTTTCGGATAGATGCACATCAGCAAAACGAAATAACAGTAGAAATCGTGAAACTTAGTGGTATTGTTGTCGTAAATAATGACACTTTTGAGTCTGAATATATGGGTGAGAATCCCTTGCTAATCCACGCTCCCGCCTTCTTTCTTGAACCATATCAGTACGGGAAGTTGATAAGGTTTATGGCTTTTGTCGGTCAACAGTTCTCCGTTAGTGTCAAAACGCTTATTCATGTCTAGCATCGTATAAGAAAAAGTACTAGCTAATCTCAATGGTACTTTTTTATCTGAAATAATGACTGATCTACTGAAAAAGTTTGAATAGTTTAAGTCTATATATTTAGATTCGTTGTATAACACAAGTATTCACGATTGTCTAGATTGCTTTCGTCCTCTTCATAGTCTTTTTGATAAATACTTTCTTTACCTTCTTTATTAAAGACCAAAATCAGTATTCAGGGGAAATAACCGAAAATAACTGTGTGGGGGCCCCATCCTTTTTTCCTACTTTCTCTCAGTTTTCTCTGTCTAAGTTTAGTGAGAGTATTTCCTCTGTGTGTGTGTGTGTGTGTTTGTGTGTGTGTGTGTGTGTGTGTGTGTGCACAAGCGCGCCTTTTCACCCATGGTTTGCCTTATCTTTTCTTTAAATTTGAATGTAACATTTTTTACATCAATCCTCTTTGATACGGGCTGCAGACCTACCTAAAAAAGGAGTTTAAGTTCCTTTTTTCATGTCATACTGAACACGGCCAATGCAAATGCCTGGTTAATCATAAACATGTGTACATAAACCACTTTCTGTGCTGCATTCCTGTTTTAAGTCCTAGTCTATGAGGATGTTAACATAGGAAAGAATTATTATATTGGTGAGTTTTCTTTACTTTTTCCTTTTAATAGACACAGGGCTGTTCATGAACATTCAGATTCGATTGTCTATCTGTCTGTCTGTCTGTCTGTCTGTCTTGGAAAAAAGGTCTCATTTGTGTCAGCCTAACTCTGAAATAAGGCATTACCACGAAAAAAATTACAGTGCGGGCTTTTTTATATGGATATCACAAACGAAAAGACAAAGGCAATTTTACTCATCTAACCTGTGCTATTGATAAGGTGAAATGTAATGCTTGAAGCACCCAACTCGTTCATAATTTGCAATGTCCAGATCCCTTCTCCAATCCAGGATTCATTGAATAATCTGAGTATCAGCGTGAACTCTGGGGGATTACCGCGTACATCGCAGTTGACTTCTTTTGCTGAATTACGAGACTGCAGTTGGATCATCAGACATTTCTTGATAACTCTCGTGTGTGCTTTCATAGCAAAGGTCAAACCTTCATCTAGAAGCTTTCTCAAATCTGTGACTTTAGCATTTAGGTAGGAAAGCTGAGGTGGACCTGAAAAATAAGACTGACGTTGAATACTTTTACGATATTGAAAACTAAAACAATAAAAACAGAATTTTAAATAATTCATAAATCCATTTTATTTGTATATATATATATATACTAGCATAGAACGTAAATGAAACCCACATCTGAAAACTATGGCCACAGATCTGTTAATTTCAGAGCCCGCTGCCTCACATCTGATGACCGGCCAGACATCCTGACAGTGATAAGCTCCAAGAGACAGCGTAAGTGGTCCATTTCCGTATTTTGTGGAGCTTAGCGTGTGTCCTGTATTATCTAGTATTCGAATGTTTACCAGAGGGCTTCCATTCGTAAAGAAACAGGAAATATTAACTTCCTGGTTTTCATGAGCAATCAGTGTCCCGTTAGTGTCCTCTCCGTTTACATACAGCCCAGTGATTTTGGCCGAATCTGTCAAGAAAACAAACATGTGCTAGAATTTGAGTTAGTATGTTTAAAAAAAGAAACAACAAAAAAATGTTCAACATTTTTTGGGGTATTTTTTAAATCATAAAAATCACGATTAAAATGTTCACTAAAATTATTTCTAAAGTGTCATTAGACATCATTTAACGTCTTTTATGCAATATTCAATATCTTATTGAAGAAATCTTAAAAAAGACACTTACAAGTGACCTGTAAGACTGTGTGCTTCAGAACAATTGGAGTAGTATTTTGCTGGAATATTACCCATATGGCATCACTGTACGTTCGTTTCACAAGCAACGATAAATGCATCTCGGAGTTGTTGGCTTCACATATCGAATCATTTTTTAAAATTTTACATACTGGATCAATTTTAGAGATCCATATGCACCTGCAAGCTATGTACAAGGAGGCAATTTCACATAACTTGACTTCAATGCGAAAATCAGACTCTGTTGTGTTGCCGATTCTATTAGTCAGCTGATAGCTGAAATTGGCGTAGGTGTTTTCTGCAAATGTGCTGCTCTCGTAAAAAGTCTGGTGTTTTGGTGTGCCTGAAAAATATATAAAAAAGGATAATAATATTTTGATTTCGGGTATTTATTTCTAAAAATACGTAATAGTAAAAATATAAAAATTAAAAATTAAGCGAAATATAGAGCAAAGCCTGTAAGACAGAAACAAAACCCATAAAACCAATTGGTACAACCAACAATAAGCAAATGTTTATGGTTCAAAAAAGAAAGAGGATTGATTAGTATGAGTCATCATTTGTTTTAACAATCATCTTCGTCGTTAGCTTTGAAATGCACGAACGTGAAGGCCCTTTTTTAAAGGTGCAATAAAATGTTTTCGTAATACCCTTCACTCCATCTCTCGTAGCGAATCGAACTACGCAAACGTTCTTCATACAATTTTGTTGCAAAACTCCTTTTGTGGCTAAGTTTATAGACATTTTTAATATTACTGTTTATTTAAAAAATCTGGCTAAACAAAAGAAGTATACATACGTCATCGGCTATAAGATTTTATCGATGATTGAATTACAAAAATAAACTTGAGACAAGAAATAATGTGAAGCTTAGTTTCAATATGTGCTAATATGCTAAACACAAATCGTACTGTACAAGAAACTACAATATTTAAATTACAAGGATCACCAAAGAGATGTTAATCTCCCCAGTCAGTGAAAGGGTGTCAGTCGAATCGCAAAGGAATTGTATAAATATTAATAAAAATATTGAGCTTTTGAGAAGTCTAATAAACGATAACACGTGAATCGCATTATGGGAATTAATCTTTCACTATTTCGCTTCACGGTCACCAGGTATGACAATTAGCGCTGTGATCAAAGGAAGTGCCGCTAGTACTTGCTATCGTCAAATATAGCAATAAAATTACACCAGTTTTATTTTAATCGAAACAGAAAATAATCCACCGGTCTGACACCATCAGCTGTAGTAAAATTTAGTTTTTCGTTTTTACATCGGGTCTCTTGTTAATTCAAATTATTGTATGTAATCCTATTGTCATTGCATAGAAGTAACTAATGCATCTTTTGTAAAACCGAAAAAGAAAGACAAAAATCATGCTTACACATATTTCCATCCCCATAGACAAAGAGCCAAAAGGGCACAAAGTAAAAATAAAACAGAGTATCCATTCTCTATTGTCAGTTCTTGCTTCTCTGCTGAAACGAAGCACAAGGAAAACTATGCTACACTACTTATATGTGTGTGAATGTAATCCTCTTTAAAGCCCTTTGGCGGTTTGATGTCAAGCCATATAAGGTAACATTTCTTGTTTTATTTTTAGATAAGTACTACATGATGCACTACATTTTTATGGTTTATGTAACAGAATCAAGGCAACTAGCGTTTGGGGCCTAAATTACCTAAACATTTAGTGTCAACTCTGGCAACTTAGTGCTGTTAGTATTACTTGACCTGAGTAGTGCGTTTGAAACCATTCACCACCGCCTGCTGCTCCAGAGACTGTCGTCGGAGGCTGGTATCCAGGGCGCTGCACTGCAGTGGATTGACTCCTATCTTGCCGATAGATCTCAGAGACTCATTGTCGGCTCTGCGAGCTCTGAGGCAGTTCATCTGATGTGTGGCGTGCTACCGTGATCCGTTCTGGGTCCTTTATTATTTTCTGTATACACTTCACAGCTTGGACGTGTAGTTGAATGTTTTCAGATGGGACGTCAGTACTTTGCGGACGACGCTAAGATTCTGAACAGTTTTCCCCCGACCCAGCAGTGGCTAGGAATGCGCTTCAACGACTTGAATCTTGTTGTGTTGCGGTGAAGGCCTGGATGACCAGGAATCGTCCTAAACTCAACGACGACAAGACAGAAGCGTTACTGTGCGGCCCCAGGGCCAGACGGGAGCAGATTGTCATTAGTGCCGTGCAGGTCGGTGACGCCTCCATAGCCTTTGCTGACTGTGTACGGGACCTCGGGCTGTTTATTGATGCAGAGCTCTCCATGTGTAATCATGTTAGTTCTGTTGTGGCAAAATCCTACTACTTTTTGAGGACTTTAAGTAGATTACGGCCCATGCTGGCTCAAGCTGCTGCCAACTCACTTGCTGTGGCTACCATCATATCAAGATTAGACAACTGTAAACGTGCATTGTGGGGTATACCTGCTACGCAGTGAGATCGACACCAAAGAGTTCAAAACACAGCCGCCAGGATTGTCACCCGTGCAAAGTCGTTCAAACGTGCCGTGCGAACTTTATCCCCATTTTGCACTCAAGAATTTGCTCAAAACATTTCAAAATCGATTGTTCTCTAGTCACTTATACAGTACAAGTTTAAAACTTTCAGTAAAACGCAGAAATCTTATTCCTACAGCAGTGCTTACTATACAAAAGGACGACATGTTAAAACAAACTACGACTGATGGTAGATATAATCAGATTTACAACATCGACGGTTTCTACACCGTCTGGTCTACAAGTAACATCGTGTGACAGTCACAAACACATCATCAGTTGTATCTTTCTCCAGCATAATGCTAGAGCTCGAAACAGCTAAAAAAGAAAAACAAATTGAGGGTCAGAAACGTAGTAGGAGCTTAAACGGGAAAAGGTGCGAGTATCGGTGAGTAAATAGAAAATTGCATGCAGCTAAATGAGGAAGAAAAATGTTTTTGCAGTGATAAAGATATTTCAAACTACCATTATATTTTTAATTGTAAAAAAATCCTTATAATCAGCCAGTTGTATCTAAGAAATAAAAATGCAATGCTTGAAAGCATTAAATAAAAGTTGATTTTAGATAAACACTTTTGAAATGTGTATATATTTTATTAACAATAAAAAACATGAGAAAATTAACTCAAATGCGCCAACTTAGTAACAGAGAGTCATTAATAATACAACATACACTGCAGCCTCTGTGATTGCTGCCCATTAAATTTTTTATCTGGAAAAGATTGACCTTACTATTCCGTTGAATGAATTCCGTTTGGACCATTTAATTTTTTTTTTACTTTATTCAAAGCTTCTAACTAAAGTTCCAATCTGTAGAGCTGTAGTCTAAATTCAGCTGTTTTATTTCTGTGCCAAAAAATCGCTTCTTGAACACGACAACATGAACGATGTTTTTTTCATTTTGTTTGAAGACATGCACACCCGCTGTTACAAGTACTCAGTGCGCGTTAGTTCATTAGGCCTCCTTTGCAAGGCAATGACTCGTCGTGAACTGCAAGGTACAAATAGCAACACGAACAGTGACTCTTTTTGCGTCCCTCATTTTGGGATATACTGCACAGAACGTCGGACATGAAGAAAATAATTCGTCCGAAGTTCTTGCATACAACTAGGCCGTCAAATAGTATGTTACAGTTGATGACTGTTAACGGCTAGAGTCCCTGCTCTTCCTTAAATGCTAAACCATATTTACCCTTACATGCACACACACACACACACACACACACACACACACACACACACACACACACACACACTTACGTTTGACTAACGACATAATGTTAAACGGTCACCAGGTGAAACTTAGGTGATGGTGAATAGTGTTTCTATACCGCATCACATCCAGCCACTAACTTTGCCAGAACTTACCAGCTAGACCAAGCCGTGTCGGTCGAGACCTTGGCTCACTCAGTCTACCCTATGATACGGTACACTAACGGCAGTCTGTTGAAGCTCCCATTTACTGTTAGAGACAGCCTCTCGTTGCATATTTAAAGATCCTGCTGTTATCAGTAAGTTCTAAAACAACTTAGAGATTATCGTGATTTCCTTGTTTGAAGGACAGGAATGTTTTTAGTATACATTAAACTGCGCTAAACATATTAACGTTTAATTTCCTAAAATGATTTGAGATAAAGTTCTGAGGCTGTTTTCACAAGTTTTAATATTTCAGTTTTGTGTTCGAGGTAATAGCTTCTCTGTTGCTCAGTGCATTTTACTCACTACTTCATCACGCCTATGACATGCACTCAAAATAATGTCCTTAAAGACTTCCAGTAAGTGTAAGATGATAAAAAAGAAGAATTTTCTTGCTGTCAAGAAAACAATCAAGGACAAATGAACAAGAAAGGCTTTCAGACACAAAGAACACATGAATATAGTTTTTATTTTAAAGACAGTGCTGAGTCAAATAATGTCACAAAAAACAAGCCAATCAAGTTCTCATAAAGGAAAGAAAAGTGTAGTTGCCCCACTGTGTTAAAAAAATGCAGCAGTATTAGACGGAAAACTTTAAAGTTTTTATAGGAAACTTGAACAATCGAAACAAATCAGGGAGTAACATTTCCCTTAAAGACCAGATTTTTATTATGCTAAAATAATTAAACTAATAATAAATAATAATAAATAAAAATTTAAAGTTGCGAGATGTTTGTTACATTTTAGATGTTATTTCCAGCTGTAGCTAAAGAATCCCCACTCTCATGCCTCGCGTTTATCTCTAGACGCTGCAACTGAGTAGTTATTTTTAGCCAGTTACATCCAGAAGCGGAGCCAGCCGAACCATTCATCTAATGGTCTCCCATTAAGGAACGGCGCACACTCGACTTCGTCTTCGGGAAGAGAAGGTCAAAAGATATGAAAGTATCAGCATTAACACACTCTTTTAAAGATGTTAGGCACCAGGCACAAAAGATCCATTAATCATCAAAGCAGGTTTCCAAGAAAAGATTACTCGTGAGGTGACTTCTAAATGAGGCATAGATTACAAACAATCTAAAAGCTTATATCAGAAAAATACATTCCACAAACGGACTCATCGTCCGTACTTCATAACAGTTAACCTCAAAATATTTCACGCCTTTAAAAAATGGACAGTAACAATTGAAAATTGACAGACCATAAAATGTCACAATCTTTACAACTCCCACCTTCACACCAAAATTTCATATAATAATAACAATAAAAAGAAGTTTATATATTTCATTTCTCTACTGTACGGATAAATGCGCTTTTAATTTCATATAAATTTCGTATTAAATACGTATAAACTTGTTTCTGTGGGTCATCGTTCACTATTTTTTGAACTGTTATCTAAAAATTATAACGATTCAAAGTTTCAGTAAAATTTAATTTTAAATATAGTACCTTAATGAACTGTGGTGTAGTTGAATCTTTTTTTAGTACTTGCACTTGTAACATAATGTTCTATTTTCTAAATGTGAACTATAACATGCGTTGATCGAAATATTCCAAAATAATCAAAACATTCATATGGGCCTTACCCATAAAGTAACAAATAAAAGTGAGCAGATTTTTTAGTTTGTAGCTTGGTTATGATGCCATTAGATTGTTATTTTTTTCACAGCCATTTGGTATCGAATGACAACGAATTTTTACATTAACATGAAACATGCTTAACAATCTATGCAAAATAGATCTGTCAAAAAGCATTTATCAAAAAGTCAGCTAGTAATGACGTGTCCCTTCTGAATTTAACAAAAAAATGTTTCTTTCAAAAGAGTTTAAGCAGTAAAGTTCCTCAAAGCTATCGAAAAATGGAACAGTGCCCTATTTTATACGAGGATGCTTCTGGTTCTGCTTGTTCTTCAGTTAGCAAAGAAATTCTCAAAATAGTTTTTGAACCCTTAAAGCACATAAAGGAGTATACCTCCTGGTTTGTACTTTCAAAAATTAAAGTTGCGAGATGTTTGTTACGTCTTAGGTGTTATTTCCAGCTGTAGCTAAAGAATCCCCACTTTCATGCCTCGCGTTTATCTCTAGACGCAAGAACTGGGTGGTTATTCTTAGCCAGTTACATCCAGAAGCGGAGCCAGCCGAACCATTCATCTAATGGTCTCCCATCAAGGAACGGCGCACACTCGACTTCGTCTTCGGGAAGAGAAGAATCACCATTAACACATTCTTTTAATGATGTGAGGTATCAGGCACAAAACATCCATTAATCCCAAAAGAGGACTCGAGAGGCGACTTCTAAATGTCTGAGGTTAGATTACAAACAATCTAAAAGCTTATATCAGAAAAACCCACTCCACAAACAAAATCATCGTCCTTACTGTATAAGAGTTACCATCAAAATTTTTCCCACCTTTAAAAAATTGACAGTAATAACTGAAAATGTTCAGACAATAAAATTATTACAATTTGTACAAGACCCACCTTCACACCTTACATGTAATAATAATAATAATATTAGTGCTGTATTCTAAACACTGTTAATTGTCTCCGGCATGTGTAGTAAGTTGATATTCACAGCAGATGTTTCTTAGGGAGACATGTCTCCGGCATGTGTAGTAAGTTGATATTCACAGCAGATGTTTCTTAGGGAGACTGCACTTGTACGTTGGAAGTATTGGCGAACCTTTTTTCTCATGATAAGGAGCACGAGAACCAAAACTGATAACAACACAAGAAATGTAAAGGAGAAAATCAACGCCCACAATGGTATAGATGATCCTCTGTGCTGTTCTGTCACTAAAAAAAAAACAAAAAAAATGTTATTCTTCACATTCTTCACATTAAAGGATTGGTATAGTGAGCTGGAGACAACATACCGGATGAGTAAAATACAAAAAGAAAAAGAAATGACAGTCATTGCGCCATTTACCTATCAAGACAATGTGCGAGTTGATGCTGGGCTTGATTTAGCATGTGCCAGTTAGCTAATAGAAAGCCTTTCAGCTTATCAGTAAAACATCTTTAGCGCTTTTCTGCTTTCTGAACAAAAGCCATTTTACAAGCGTTTTACTTACCTCCAGGAAGTTTCTCAATAGCCAAAGTGCATCCTTTTACCTCAAATAAAGAGGGCAAATCGTCCGGGTGGCATAGATACTCGCCATATAGATATTCTGGCAAACCCAGCTCCATAGTAAACATATGATGGTTGTTGTCAACCTTGTAATTACAAAAGGTTGAATTTTGGCAAGACGATTTTGTAAGCTTGAATGAAATGGCTGAAAATGAAAACAAAATAGTTAACGGTTAACTGCGATGACTCCCCAACCAGCGTAAGGGTGCTACATTAAAACATTCGTCGCAAAAACTTAACTTTTACACACATTCGTACAAATGCCTAAAATGTACACCCATGTGAAAACACTCACCAGCATAAAGAACAAATCCAGCATTTATTATAAAAATTATGCAATAAAATGGAATGTTAGTTTAACTGTGCCACTTCACAGTTAATTCAAACTTACATGAGTTGTACTCCACACTGAAGCTGTCAGTGTTCAAGGAAAATCTGCATTCTAAAATCACCTGATATCTGCCTGAAGCTAACTTTGCCTCACAAGCTGAGAAATGCTGAATATCTGTAAATCAAAGCGACCGATAGTCAGGTTCAAACATTTAGGACACGATGCAAAATCGCTCTATACCATCTTATTTTTTCTCTCTATGCTTCTTTTATTTACGTTTCATAAAGCAGGCAAGTGGTTGGTATTAATATCATTAATTAGTAACAAAACCCGACAAAAATCCAAAATCAATGTAATAACTAAATTCATAATGAGGAAAAGAGTCATTCCTTTGTTGTTTGTTCTTCATAACAAAAACAAATCTATTTGATGATACTAAATGAAGAGGCAAACATGTTGCCTTTCATGGGAACTTTACAAGTAGGTTGCCTTTGTCTGAATGCAAGACAGGCAACAGTCGATTTAATATTTTCTCATTCTGAATTTCGATGGGAAGTAGCTAAGAAAAAAAGCGCCTTCTGTGAATTTTTGAACTTTCTAGACCCACCTATTTTTATTGTGCCTATTAGTTCTATTGTAAAACAATATTACATCAAAAGCAGAATAAAATCCGAAATGATTTAAGCTTTACCTCCCCTGTCAGCAAATCGACAATTTTTCATGCTATCATAAGGATAACCGACAACTACACATCTGTAGTTTCCATTTATGTCTGACAATCGTGTTGGTATGGTGATTACAGCAGTGTTCGACACTGGTCCTACTCGCTGGAATCCCATCTGTGTGATGCAGTGAAGCTGCGACTTGATCCATGTACAATCAACCACGGGTGCTGCGTATTTTATTTCAGCACAGTTAGAATAATAAAACTATTTACCATACTCAAAAATGCATATCCCTCTGTCATCTTAACTATAATTGTAATGAATTCTCTGCCCATCTCCAGTCTATAAATGTGTGAATTTTAGTCTAGTAGTGAATCAACAGAGAGTAATTCCATTATACGATCATGATATCCATAATGTTAAACATGACTAAAGGGATGGACTGAGTGTTAAAGAACATGTACTGGCTTAATTAGCCATACTATTGCAAATTATTTTTCCATTGACCTTTTTTTAAGCACTGCAAAATGGGATTTATTATTAACCCAGATCTACTATGTATGCTCTTTAGAATGTGCATTGAGATATACTTTGGCAAGTGTTAAACTACCATGCAAAAGTACTAAAACAATAATACAGTATTGCTTTAAAAACTGCCTCCTACATTTTCGCGCAGTGTTTAAAGTCAGTTTTATATCACTATTCACAAAATAGTCACCTTCCACTCCGGTGAAAGGATAAAAAATGACCTGGAAATCTTGTTTGGTTAAGTTAATATTATCCGGGAACTGACACTTCAAAGTCGTTTCGTCTACCGCTGTGCATTCTCCTTCTGCACTTCCTGCAACGTACATACATTAAACCTTGACATAAGACTGGACTTTTACACAATCTCCAACCTAATTAACCAAGAATTGCAATAAGGAGGGGAAAGAATAATACGTCTTTAGTTTAAGCCATTTCAAAAGTCTCGCTATATCCACAGAAACAGAACAAAACGAAAAATAAATAATACTCCTAAGCTGGTAAAATAGCCACCACACACACACACACACACACACTCACACAGACACACACACACACACACAGACAACCCCCTCAAACAGCGCAATCTTTACATGCTGTGTAAAAATACTTCTACCAATTGTATCTGCATGGATTTTTTTAAATAAAAAATAAAAATAATAAGCATTCCGTCGATGTTCGTAAAACATCAGATTTGTTGTGTTTGTTTTTTTTTTTTTTGCCTAAGGTTGTGTAGGTTTACAAGATACGATGTAATCGATGTTATGTATTACATAGCAACCATACGTACCTATAACTAAAGCTAAACATGTATCTACGCGTACTCATACAGTCTTACTAGGTCACTCACATTAACACAAATTAATATAATGTTATGCTGGCCAGGTTACATCCCACAATGTAACTATTTTACTAGCATATTTCAAATGCAGTATAAAGATAAGATGCTCCAACTATTTATACCTGTTGCAGCTACATAAAGTAGAAGAAAGCATATGTAGAGATTTTTCATCTTTTGAGGAGATTGCCGGTAATCTTATTATCAAATGGTTTACTGCAAGTACAAAAAATATGGGCTAATAGTTTAATGAATACAACATTATTAACATTAATAAATAATGCAGTTCCAGCCAAAGAATCTTTATAGCAATGTGAGACTACAATAACATAACCCTATAAACATATCAAAATCAGGTATTTAGAAGTAGTAGACACTTCATAAATTATATTAAAGATTTGTATGTGGCTTTAAAGCTTTAATATACATCTTATTCAAAGACCCGTGTTGGTAGCAAATATGGTTTAGACTAATAACTACTTACTTTAAAGAAGAAAATATATTCTTTTTTAAACCATTACAGTCGCTTCACGCTCACTTCCATAAAAAGGGTCAGGTCATCAGTCTACTCATCAAAGAAAAGATTTCTTCTAATACTGCCTACATTACAATTACAATCTAGTCATCGCTTGCTAAAAAATTGACCTTGGCCTAAGCTGTCCACGCCTCTGGGGCATGATCACTAAAAACGGCACGATTTTAAGACAAACGACAGTTTAACTTTCTTGCTAAACTTAGCACCTTATTATTATTATTATCATCCTCCCAAGTACATACAATTTTGAAGTGTTAGCCAAACCATCCTTTAAGAATGTCTTCACATTACGTGGTGGGTTTTGATTTCTGTATTTTGCAATTAATCTTTGTCGTTAGCAGTGCCGATGCTTAGTTATATTCATTATCATAAGAAATTGAAGAAAGACTTTTTCCGTTCTTTTTAAAACAAAATTCGCAGTTTACTTACGTGGAGATCAGCTGTTGAGACGAGTTGCCGATAATCCACTCTTGCCAGCGAGCGATACAAAAAGGCTTAGGCCCAAGATGTGCACACGTCATGGTCGTGACAGGCCAAGGTAGATGTGTAGACTGTTGACAATGATATAGCAAATCCGCATGTTGGCACGTGTTGTTCTCTCGCATGCTTTTGTCAATAAGGAAATGTTTGCAAGGACTGTATCATAAAAAGTGCCCGGTAAGACCCTCTTTTTGAACCTGAACTAGAGAGGCTCTCCCTATACACATAAACATGCAAGAAAACACAGATCTGTGTGCGCTCAAACACACACACACAGATACTCCAACTCTTCTAATCAGAACCAGTTTAAGACATACGCTGATCCTCATGCAATAACACTTTAATCGCTGTTAACTTCAGGCTTGTTTCAAAGCTTTTTAATGGAAAAGAAAGCAATAAAGTGTACAGTAAAATGGGAAAAAATAAGCCAACCAAGCAAAATCGGGAAAACATGTCGAGTAGCCGTAGTCTACTGGCTATTGCCCCGAAGATCTGGGAACTGATCTTTCAGTAGAAAGCTTCAAGTATAGTGTAACGCGAGCACTTGCTTGGGGCAGCGTGTACCGTTGCAGTGCTTTTGTTTTCTCTCTCCCACACCCCTTTCTCTTCCCAAGACCTGGCCAGACGCGTAGCCGCCGCACGAGCGAGACGCGAGGCCTTGGAGCGGGTGATGTAGCACCCACGTTTTTGCGTATAAATAAGAGACAAAATGTAGTGCTTGCACCATTTTTGTCGCAGCGTGAGGGGTCATTCCTTCGTTTTTTTTAGTTATTCTCCCTTAATGCAAAAACACAAAACACACATATTACAACATTGAAAAAACAACTAACATCTATGCAATAATAACATGCTTAACATCAAAAACAAGACTTCCACACACATATTCTTTGGTCAGCCTCTCATCACGTCCTGCCCGGTGCAGTAAAGAAGCAGCTATCCAGGCATTATAGCTCTGCCCTACCTAGCTTGTAACTTACACACATAAAGTTATAACTATAGGTTTCAGCAAATGGCAATATTCTCCAGTTGCTCTCAATTGGTTAAAATTTTTACCCTTACACATATTGGAGATAAAAAAATGCACTTTCAAACATCCAAAACTAACTAAATCCAAGACTAACTAACCCCATGTCACAAATGAAAATCCCTAGCAATTTTTGATAAACTGTTTGGGTCTGTTGTCTTCTGGGATACAGACTATCACTCTCTGAGTCTGGGTTAGTAATAGTTGGCCTTTGAGTAAACCTTAATTCAAAGAGCAAACCAAAAAACTGCCAAGATCGGTCAAAAAGAAAACCCCATAGAATTCTGGGGTAAATCTATCTGGGCCAGGGCGTTTACTGTTTTTCATGCCCTTTAGTGGTGAAATAGCTTCTTGGACTGTGCTTTGCCTTCTAGTAAGCCAGCTTATGAGTGCCATACTAAAGCTTTCTGAAAGTGAACAAAGTTGTGGTGAAGATCTTTACTATGCTGAAAGTTCTTCTCCGTGAAGACCGAGCTGTTGAAGATCTGCTCAACAGTGCTCCTGCCGATCCGGAATACGGTTTGTTCCTCAGCTGGTATGTCCTCAACATTCTTACAGCAGAGGAGAGCTTTTCTGTATCTCTCCTGTAATTCTTTAATTAATGCTCATTCGCCAACCCGTTAAAACATTATTGCTCCTCAAATATCATTACTCAAAGTGGACGCAAAAGGTTTGTACTGCATATTGTTCTACAGTATTAAGTTTATAGAAACTAATTAAAAGGAAACTATTTGTGAGGCTAGAATTAGACCAAGCTAAGCTGTCTAGCAAAGGGCGCATTCAGAAACTGAAAGCATCTACACTTATGCACCAGAATAAGATGTGCTAAGATCTCAGGACAATACCTTTACTAGGTCTCTTTTCGCACTATTTAGATATGCAGTTTTAAATTCTCTGCCAATATGATTAAGGCAAACACATGCATAGAACTTTTAACTATTTCCTTAATGAGCTATTTTTCAAAAGTATTTAACAGATGAACTCCTTTGAGTTCTTGTATGTCTGTATGTGTGTGTGTGTGTGTGTGTGTGTGTGTTTTGTGTACTTTGAGCAGCTTCTAGCTAAAATCAGGCTGATTATTATCATGTCCAATTGTCTGGTTGAGAAACACATTTTCTCTTCAAACAGTACTTGGTATTGTAGAAACTGCTGCTAACTGCTGGTGAATATACTGTATAACACCCAATACTACCAATGTTCTCGATAATTTATTTCTTGCATTCCTTATTACTTTTATTTCACTTTTTGCATCCTCTTAAATCTTTGTTGTTTATTGTTCTGTAATGTGTAAAATTATAGCTTTCATTATGGCTTTGGTTTACATAAAGGGAGATAATTTCGTCTTGGAATAAAGTGTTTAACTGTTTTCTTTATTTTAATTGCTCGCTACATGTAAGGATAATTTTAACAGATAAGGAAGTCAGTTTTTGGTCTCACGGTAATATGGGTGATTAGAGGTATTTCTTATTGGATACTATCAGCTACTGAGAGTTTTAATGAATCAGAAATTTTTTATACATATACATTAGACATATTGGTGATTCATTTTAGACTAGATTTCTATGCATTAAAGTTGTGAGGAGAGAGCTGGTCTACAAGATTTTAGTGGTTGTCTCCCATTGTGTATGTGTTTGTGCATGCACAAACCTATTTGCTCCTGATATGTGGCTTGAGAGGGAGTAGAAGCAATGCAAGTTTTTTATGCACTAACTGAATTTAAAGAAGTATAACAACATCTTGTGTAGCACTTCCTATTGTCAGAGATAATATTAATAGATAATTGAGGTTATGAATTTTGTTATCTATGAATGGTGAGTCAACAGTGGGAAGCATATACTTGCAAGCAGATGTCTTGCAATAAGTCTGACCTAGACAATGTAATTGTGCAAGGTAAATTGGATTTGAAGTAAGGTTGACTTGAATGAAGAACTTATTTTACTGTCAGTTTTGATTTTTTTTCATTTATTTAGTTTTTGTTCTATCCATCCTTCCTGCTTAAAGAGATTTTGATTTGAAATCAGAAAGCCATTTCCCAGAGGTAATTCACCAATCTGTTGATTTGTGTCGACGATTCAAAGGGCATAAAGAACTCAATGGAAGCACTGGCTGTGAAATAGGTGAGCCCAGTAGTATTTAAAAGACTCGCTTGTCACCACTGCAGTGAGTGGTCATTGGTTCAAATCTCGTCTCGAAACACTCTTTGTATGTTACATCTGTTTGCAGGTCTGGGTGTCATCAGGTTTTTTCTGGATACTCTGGTTTCCTCCCCACTTCCTCTCCCCCCATAGTGCATAATCACCTCAAGGTAGAAGCACTGTCCTACTAAATCAACCAACTAACCAGCCTGACTGTAAAAGATCTTCACAGTGGCTGTTGATGTGCCACTGCAAGCTAGTCCTCTATGGTAAGGTCTGTCAATCATTTTATCTTTGGACTAAGCATTGTTTAATTCACAAACATCATGGTCTTGTATTACCACTCTCTCTCCTAGATCCTCTTGTTTGTTGTAGTTCTTTTGTTTGAGTACTTTGTGCTAAGTGTCAAGCAAAGAAAGGTATAGGTAATTTATGATTTTTATTATTATTTACAACCATGACCATGGTTTCATTATTAGTTTTTCTTTTTGAAGTGCCATAAATTACTATGAAATGTTTCCTTACACAGAGGATGGATGATATTATTATTATTATTTTAGAGAAATCCTGCGCTTTGGCAGGTTCTGTATCAGCAAATATTGCGGTCTGGCAGTAGGTACGCGATGCCTGTATGCAAAACCAATCGCCACCCCAATTCATTCATTCCATGCGCCATTCACCTGATCAATTCTACTGGCTGTGAACTCATACTAGCCTGAAGTGACCTAAGGTCACCACTATATCCACTATATCTACTGTTACTGGGAATGTGTGCGTGTGTGTGTGCATGGGCACGAGAGAGAAATAAATTATTTCAACATGTATACATTATTTCTTTTTATATCATGTATATGGCTGTATAATTTTTATATCATGTATACATATATAATCTTTTTATATCATGTATATGGCTGTATAATTTTTATATCATATATATATATATAATCTTTTTATATCATGAATATATGGCTGTATAATTTTTATATCATGTATATGTATGTATTATCTCTTTATATCATGTATTTATTATTGCTAGTACGAACACTATTTTGAATTGCCCTGTGGAATAAATAAAGTTTTATTGTATTGTATTGTAAAGGACATCTGCTGAGAGACTGGTGGTCACTCTTTACGCACAGACTACGTGTGAGATGTCAGCTTTTAGATGCAGCATTTGAGTACATGAAAATTAAACAGAAATGACTTGACAGTCCTATTGCCTAGCACAGATAAAAGTAACTAAAATCTCTTCCCAAATAGGTTACCGGAGAGGATATGAAGTATAATCTACCAAAGCAGTCAAAACTGATGTATCATGTTCTTGTAAGACTCCAATAGTACTATCTTTCACATGTACTTTTATACTAATTGTCTGTAATTTAATGTAACATTCATGTTTGGAATATCAGCTCATTTTTCACTTACATCACTTTTTCAAATTTAAGCATATTGGACCACTGCTTTGTTGGTTGAGCAAAGATAATGAGATTACTATGCAGAAAACCTAGTTAAAAAAATTGTAAACATGTACATTCTTCAAATTCTTGACATGAAAAACAGTGTTTTGTTATTCGGAACAGAACTGTTCAAGTATATTTCTTTTACATTTGGAGCTTTAAGATGCATATGTGAATCTTTGATTCATAAACATCATCAAAAACCGATAAGGGATAAGTATGAGCTAACAAAATTCTTTAATAATAATAATAATACAGTGAATTTATATTGCACCATATCCCGGTCCTATGAACAGGCTCATGGCGCTTCACCCCCCATCTCACCAACAAGACAACACAGGGTGCAAGCAACATAACATGCAAAATTGGTGTCTAGAGAATGCCGCTAATATGAATGATATGTAGTAAGAAGCTGCTCCAGTGTGAGCATATTATTTGAAAAACTCTGATCTAGGCTGCAGATATTCCTGTTCACCATACAAGTCCAGTCATAGAATGATAGGGTTTTTTTGGGAGGGGGGTGGCTGCTCATTGGGTTGCCAGCAGAATGCCTATTTGAAAAACCAAAATGAATTTACAAATGTTCAGAAGAGTAGAGCAAATCCACCCTGTCATCAGCTTTCACACATGACCTTTCCACAGATTAGAGTATGTAATAGTTACACATCTAATGCTCCTAGTTCAAATCTACAAAGTCAGTATTAATCTTGGATAAAAGCAGATCAATATTTAACTTGACAGAGTTCTTTTCCTGTTGACCGTAGAGCGAAATTTACTGAGATCTTCGGCAAACATTGACAAGCAGGTCCATCAGGTTTGTCTGGATTCGCTGGATTCTTGATTCAGCAAGTAATCTGTATCATGCACCTGTACAAGAAGATGGGAACTATGAGGGACTTGTTGACTGATACTTGGCAGCAAACCTGATGGTATGCAGGTAAAACCCTGTTCATCTTCGATATTGCAGCTGTTGCTGTAGCAATGATAGTTTAGTTTTCTGCTACACATTGTTGCTCCCAGATATCTGAAGCTTTTAGTCTCTCCTAGTTGCAGTGTGTGTAGATCTCTGCTTTGCTGTTGCCATTGGTGTTGAGCACAACTTTACTCTTGTCAGTGCTGGTCTCTGCAAAGTTTTGTGATTATCCTGTTTTAGGTGTAGTTATTATCAAGTGTGATTCATTGTGGAATGACTACTTCTTTTGGCACTCTACTTATGTATGCCTCACCTATAAAACTTTGTCCTTCTTTCCATGTTAGTCACTCAGCAGTTAATATAGCAAATCTGTTATTACTTTGCCACTGATGAAATTATCTCCCTTTCACCACCAGGAGGGTTGGAGCTTTGATACTGACAGAACATACCAGTAACAACAAAAAGGCCTGATAAACCTTTAACACTATTATAATGGTTAACACTACTGTTACAAGATAACACTGATGATGATGATGATGATGATGATGATGATGATGATGATGATGATGATGATGATGATAAAATAATGGCACTGAGGTCGTACGTTATTTGTTCATAAGACAGTACTTCTGACCATGGAATGAGAAAGACCCTGATGCTACAGCCAATAAGATTAGATTTTAGTTTTCCTTTAAGAATTTTTTGTGATTGATCAAAATTACTCTGAAAAAGATTGCATAACGTCTGTAACTTGTCCAAAACCCCTGTTTGATATCCAAAAAGCTGCATGGAGAGACGGTCTTTATAAAGACAGGCAGCATCAGATAGAAGATACAAGAGGGTAACAGGGAACCTGTCTGCAAGAGGAGAAAAAAGTAAGATCCGTCACTGCTCTTTGATACTTTTTCACATCTGACTTCCAAACGTATAGAAACATTAATACCTAAACCCGAAACTAAATCCTTTAAAACAAATAAAGTAGGAAGGTTTGTCTAAACAAAACGTGAGAAAGAAAGGGTCTACTTACATGAAAAAGGAAAAAGATCCAACCTCCCTGTCCAGTTTTGAAACTTCCAGCCTTTTCATGAAAACTATCTTTAAATACTTGCTCTCTTCTATTGAAGGCGCTTTTCTTCATCCAGCAAAACATTGTGTATTTAAGGCACGTGTATTTTGAGAAGAAATCGGGCATCCAAAAGGAGAAGCACTAATAGTTTACCTATAGTTTAAAACTTCTAAGAGTTTGGTCAAAACTTTAGCCCTTACAAAGATAGATATTAAATAAATATTTTCTACACCGCGCTCCCTGCCCATCTTCTTAGCCGTAGCAATCAGCGGATTAAAAAGACTTAAGTCAAGCTTGGTTTATGATTTTTTTTTTAACCCTACATGAATACGGCAAGAAAGCGCCAACTAAATGTCTTAATGCTAATCATACCTGAAACAATAGTTAACCTTCTAAAGAACATAGAAATATTATAAGAGTAGGTTCAATGTAATAAAAAGGTAAAGACAAATATTAATTATGCTTGCATTAATATATTCTTTTCATAATAAAAATGATTAACCTTTGCTGTCTGTAAATCAAGGTCAAAATTTAATTAAAGAACGGATGATAAATCCGTATTTGGGAATCTCTCTCTCTCTCTCTCTCTCTCTTGTATATCAGTTTCTATATCTCTGTAAGGAAAACAACGATTTAATAGAAATATTTAAATTAACACATTGCCGAGCACGAGAAATTCAACATGCAAAATTTTTAGTATAAACCGTAAAACAAAAGCAAAGTTGTAATTGTACTCGTCCTAACCTGTACTGTTGGTAAGGTGAAAAGTAATGCTTGAGGCGCCCAGCTCGTTCATGATTTGCAATGTCCAGATTCCCTCTCCAATCCAGGATTCATTGAAAACTCTTAGGATCAATGTCAGCTTTGGGGGATGTCCACGTACATCACACTTCACTTCCCTGGAGGAAGAATGGGACTGCACTTGGGTCAACAGACATTTCCTGACATCGCCTGTGTGGGACTTCATGGCAAATGTCAGACCTTCATACTGAATTCTTTTCAAATTGGCGACTTGAGCAGTCATGTAGGAAAGCTGGGGTGGACCTAAAAAATATAAAAATATAAGAATAATAAAATATACGAATTGTAACAAAGTATTCACATAAACCCTAAAAACCAATTTTGATAGACTAAGGCCAGAAGTAAACAACTCACATCTGACAACTATGGCCACAGATCGGTTAATCTCCGAGCCCAGCGCCTCGCATCTGATGACCGGCCAGACGTCTTGACAGTGAAAAACTCCAAGAGAGAGTGAAAGAGGTCCCTGTCCGTGTGTTGTGGAACTCAGTGTGTGCCCTGTTTTATCCAGTATTCGAATACTGACGAGTGGACTTCCATTCGTAAAGAAACAGGAAATGTTAACCTTCTGATTTTGCTCCACGACGTGTGTCCCGTTACCATCCTGTCCATTCACATGCAATGCTGTGATTTTTGGTGGGTCTGTTAACAGAGGAAAAAATCTGACCATTTCAGTCAGTGAGAATTGTAATGTCATAAAAGCAAGAATGGAAACTATTTGGGACACTTTACATAGAAAAATATTTGGCGGATAAAACATTTCCTCCACCAATTAAAATTAAATGCTTCTAGCTAATGGTAGCAATCACTAAATTTCACAGCATGCAAAAAATGGTATTTTTTATGTATATAGATATGAAAAAAAGTTCAAAACTCAAGACAAATGCAGTTCACTCACAGATGACTTTTAACATTTTTTGCTTGAGAACAACTGGGGCGTAGTCCTGTTGAAAGCATACCCACGTGACATTTGTATATGTTCTTTTGACAAGTAATGAGAAACGCATTTCAGACGTGTCCACATCACAGTTCGAATCATTCCAGAGAATTTTACAAACTGGATCATTTTTCGAGATCCATAGGCATATACAAGCTGTACGAAGTGTGCCAGTTTCATGTAATTTTACTTCAATGCGAAAATCGGAGTCTTGTGAGGTCTCGTTCATTCTCGATGTTGGCCGGTAACTGAAATTGGCGTAAGTGTTTTCTACATATACACTATTTTCGTAAGAATTTCGATTTGTTTCCTTTGGTGTACCTGCGGAAAGTACAAACATAATCTTGTTTTCATTTTAGGTATTTTATCAAAAGGGAAGTAGAAATAATCACTAACACGCATACAAACAATCAGTAGCAGCAACACATCTATAACTACCATTTACTGTTGATTCATAAATACGCGATACGCAAGTGTCAACAGTTCAAGAAACAACTTAAATTATTATGGATCATCCACTACTTTGCATGTCGTAAGTTGTCGGGTACACAAAAATAGCATAACAAAAAATTTTATATTTTTCGTAAGATTCTTTAATTATACTTTGAAAATTAAATGTATTATATTACTCGGTTTGGGCAGAAAAAATTAAAGATTAAATGAAGATATAATGTAATGAACTTTATATAACAGAAATGGAAATTAAACACTGAGGTGCTTACATGTCAGGCCGCTGGTATTTCCATTCCCAGATACAAAGAGGAAGAGTACCACATAACACAGTGCGTCCATATTGTAGTTCTGCATTAGCTAGGGAGTGTTACAGTATTTAAACGTTTCATATCAACCCACTCACAGTTTCAGTTTCGTAGTGGAATAATTAAAAATAAATTCTAGGCGATTACTTAATGCATAGATATCACACATAAACTGGTCTATCTTTCCCCCTACCTCACTATTCATACTCCGTCCTCAGCACTTCACTCATCTTCAGACCTCACATAACCATAAACAGCGTACCTCCGCATACGACGGTCCCTCTGCTTGAACCATTCTCCCCTTGACTCTCCGCCAGTGTTTTTTTTTTGTGAAAAACGGTTTAAAGTGGTAACTTCAAATTCACCCCTTTCAAATGACTGCTAGAAACTACCTTGCACCTTTAACTGCTTCATGAGCTCGCGTTTCTCCAAGTCTCATAAACAAAAAACTGTTTGTCAGCACTGACTTGTTTCTTTTACAGTCTTCAAGAATCGTGTTCACAAGACTGAAACCCTCTTAGTGCCACGTCCTTCATCATATCCATTAAACCCCCTTCACACTAAAAAAAAGGTCTTTTCATAAATGAGTTAACTTGCTGCTGTACATTTACATTCTTGTTTTCGTGCACATAAGTAACGCCTCGCGATTTCCAGTCGGCACTTGCCTTCGATATGAAGTTAAAAAGGTCCAAAATAATGACCACGGTTAACTGAGGCTACTGATAAATTTGTAAGAATATTCGTAAATAACAAAACAGTTTTCTGATTACTCTCTGAAAAAAATTATATTCTGGTTTCATCAGGTTTTTTTTTTTTTGCTGCGCAATGAGCATTCTTCCGAACAGATACATGCGCATTACAAATGGACATCATCATCATCATCATCATCATCATCATCATCATCATCATCATCATCATCATCATCATCATCATCATCATCATCATCATCATCATCATCATCATCATCATCATGTGCTTTTAGACTAGTTCGTGAAATTGTCGAAGCGTCAAACCCTCAGGTCACAGTTATGTATTGGGCAAAGTATTGCCAAACAAGTCTAGACATAAAGACAAGCAGCACCATCAGAATTACAAAGTACTGGTGACAAAGTGCACTCCTACTTCTAAGGTCTGACAGGTAATGGGTGTAAAGACTGTTTATTGTGTCAGCTATTTTGAAACAGTAAGCAGGGAGTGGGTAAGTCAGTCTTGACTAAATTGCAGATGTGTTGCAGTATTCCTGGTTTTTAAGCCACGCCGTGAATAATAGCCCCATAAGGAGTTTCAGGTTTGTCAACAAGCCACCCTAGACCCTACTTGGGGTGACTGTTACTCCCCCATTAAAGAACACATGACGATGCGCTTTTTGTACTTTGATCTGGTATTACATATTTAGAGCGGGCAAGGCACAGCAATGAGTCACTAATAAGGTAGAGACTGTTCTGTAGCAGTTCCTCCCACAGTGGCTTGATATAGAGAGAAAGAAAAGAGAGAAAGGAGAGAGAAAGGTTGAGAGAAAAGAAGAAGACAACAATACTGTCGGCAATAATTACGATAAAAATAACAGACAACAACAGTTCATCTAAAAACAAAACAATCAAACTTAAGAAGTAAGCCATTGTTTTGGTTTCTTTGTTTATTTTCATAAATTCTTGCTTAGTAATTACAAAAAACTGCCACCAAGAATCAAGATTTTCAAGATGCAAACATTATTTAAATCTTATTTATGTGGGGAAAAAAAGTAACAATGGTTTTTACAACGCTGCGTCTTTCACAATGCTTATGAATGGAAATATGTCCCTCCAGTACCACATTCGTTACGAGGATAACTTTATGCGCAATCAATTATTTAAAACAACCATGAAAATTTTATTTACAAATATAGCCCTATCGTGAGTCCTGGAAGAGTAGGAGCGCGAGGTACACAAGAGTCGTTTGATATATTTCTACCTCTGATAATAAATGAAGCGTTAACAAGTATCTCTAGGTCTCCAAACTACAGATAGAGGACAGGAATCATCACCTGCCAAATAAGGTTTTTATACAAAAACCGAAAAGGTGGGTTACACAAGAATTAACACCTCACTGCACAAAACGTTCACACATAAGAGCACTAAAATAGTAATACAGCGAAATGACTGCAACTATTCTGGTCATTATGTCACTTGTCTTTTTAAACAATTATTTCATTAAAATTATTATCCAGTTTTCTGAAATATTACGAAGCGAGACAATGGAAACTACACTTAGGTAGACTAACTTATTTACTTCTTCTAATCCAATACTTCAATAAATCTCTCTCTCACTCTCTACAGCATTAACGAATAACGCCAGATTCATGTTATTCTTCAATTTGTGTCTGCTAATTTTTTCATCAGGGTTTCAGTTTTCAAACGATCTAGGGTTTTAATTTAACTAATATTTAAGAAGTCTTTTTTTGCATCTGGCTCACTATCAACATTTTCAACTTTATCCCTAATAGGTGTCCCAGTTGAGAAAGGGACAAAGGTTAACAAAAGAATAACTTATTTGGGTTAGGTTTCACAGAAGACATTCAGTCAAACACATTTCCACTTTTTATTAAGGTCTTCTTGTAAAAAAAAAGATTCCAGACGGCACTACCTATCATATTAGTCCCTTATGTTAGTTGACCGCATTGACAAACGTCACTAAGTTTTTTAATACAGTAAGTGTTCACAGATGAAAACAAACAAAAAACTTATTGATATTTGCTAATGTTTCAGAGAGAATAAGGACTTTTTGGATAATATTCATTGATACTTTGGAATGTCTCTCATTGTAAACGGTTGGCAATGCACACAGCAGCACCAACCATTACCTTTTGTCTCCTAACTAAAAGAGTTGGATCGAAAGGCATGCAAACGTAAAACATACAGTGATATTTCTATCGCAAAAAACTAGATAGTTTATTTCTTAGTGTTTTTGTAAACATGTACCAATGATTATTTAAGACACCTATAAAGATTTTATGTTTAAATATAGCCCTATTGCAAGTCTCCTGGGAGAGTAGAGATGCGAGGTACACAAGCGTCTTATGTTGTAGGTCCCCCTCTCATAATGAGCGCTGTGTAAACAAGCATCTCTAGGTCTCCCACCTACGGACAGAGAAAAGGATTCACCAACCACTAGCTAAGGTATTACACAAAAATGAAAAAAATGGGTCACACGAGCACCCTCACTGCACTAAAACAGTAACACAGTTAATTGTCTCTGCAGCTTATATTGTATTTTAATTGTTTTACTTATTTAAATTTCTTTTTGCTGCTAGGACTCGTCGGGCCGCCGCTAACTTTTTTAACGGAATTTTCATCTTTGCCCGTCTACGAACGCTAGAGAGAAAGATGTTGAGGACTGACAAAGCTGAAAGGCAATGACTACACGAGCCTAGGAGCGAGAAAAAATGGGCAAAAAGGTCAGCTGTCTAGTAAATTTTCGACTCTCCAGTTAAAATGTTTTCATCCGCTACGTTTTTTATCGGTTTAGAAATTGTTTATCTGTTTTTAAAAATTGTATTTCAGAGAACAGTTGTTTATGTATTAGTCGGGTGGCTAGACCAGTGAATCTTAGGACTGTCCAGATCGTTAAGCTTCTTCAGAAATTGTCTTCGTATGTTTCTCTTTTTTTCTGTCGTGTCTTTTTTTTCTGTCTAGCTCCAATGGTTCGATTGGCTCTAACTCGCATCTGACCGAGTAAGTGTGGTGAGCAGAAAGTGTGAGGTCTGCTGAGATAGTGAAACCCTGCCTACTACCCAACAGGGGTGTGCAGTGAAGTTTCGCTCTCTCTTAGCACCTCCAAGGCAGAGTTGAGATCTTTGGGAAAAGCTGTATATCAACAATCTTAAAATTTTAAAATTCACTCATAATAATAATCCACCAAGTTATCTTACTTCTAATTAAAGCTTGTGACAGTTTTCACGTACGGGCATTAGCCTTTAAAATGGTATTTTCAAAGAATTATTTATTCAAATACATGTAGCTGCGAAACATAATTCTACTACTCGACTTTTTTGGATCAGTAAAACCGTATCTTATTTATTAAAACTCGAAAACTGTTATATTCTAATCTACGTGCAAGCAATAAGCGGAGCATTATTCTGGGCGCCTATGGGCTATCATCCTGGATATTCTTCAGGTTTTCGATGTCAGTTTTCGCAAGAAGACTTTTCAGAAAGCATCTTTTTCCTTTCTTTTCTTCTTTTCCCTAATTAAAAACAAATCATTTACATTAAATTGATTGTGACAATTTTAATATAAATGGCTTTACAAGTAATTTGTTTTGTTCTTAATATATAGGCAGTGACCATAATGGCTAACGTCAGCCTTGGTTAACGAAGGAGATAAAGGTGGGACTAAATAAAATGATCTGAGCGATAATAATGTGGTGGCGTTCTTGAGGAGGAATCCTGAGATGGAAAGGCAGCGTTCTGTTGCAGATAGAAGTGCGAGAAGCAGTTTGTGTGTGGTAACCGTGTGATATTGTGTATTTTACGAATTATTGGCAACCCCGTGCAATAGCTCATTGCTTTTATACCAAGACAGATAAAACACACCTTTTTTCTCTTGAGAAGAACTACTACTGGAACCAGCACTAGCACTGTCAGTGGAACACAGATGATAGCCGTTAACTCTAGTGGTAATGCAGATGAATCTTGAGTCAACAAGAAAACAAAATATCTATGAAACTATGCTTTAGAAATGTAAGCTGGGGGCAGTGTTTTATTACAGCTCAAAACTATCAAATGTCGAATGATGAGGTAAAATTCTAAAAGAAGGCAATATTTAAACAGACATTACAAAGCTTACAAAAATGTTCAAAAGAAAAAACTAATTACGTTATTGCAATAAAGTGTTCATCGCTGATAGCACACTAGAAAAGTTTAGTTTTTAATAACTGAACACATTGTAATGGGGTATTTTTCAAGGTATTGGTTTTAAGATGGGGAACGAAACAAAAAAGAATACAAGTCGGAGAAAGTAAAACAGATCAAAATGTAAGGGTGAAGAATGATGCAGAATAACAAAATTATCAATAATAAATCTTTATTAAGGACATATATATACATACACACACATTTATATATCAGTCATTTTTATTAACGTTTTACCTAGTGCGACTTTTTTTTATCTTGTAGCCATTTCTTAAGTTTCTTACCGTCAGACGTTGAATTTGCCTCATAATCACGTTCAAGATCTGCAAACCAGAAGGTACGCTCAGGCACAAAAGCACATTGCTGACAAACCCCTTCCGAACTACACTTAATTGTGGTAGAGCTTTACTCCACCACTGCTTGGACATTTACTACACTTAATTGTGGTAGAGCTTTACTCCACCACTGCTTGGACATTTACGATGTTTTGAAAGATGCAAAAAAAAAATAAGTAAATAAATAAAAATGTTTAAATCAACAACAAAAATCTATAAGCAATTTACATGGTGAAGGAAGTTGATAGCTGTCAGCTAATAAAAAAAGTCGACCCCTTTTTGAACATAACATCAGATAAATAATATTTCGATAATAAAACTATTGTAAAACATGATAGCGGTTTTTGTAATGATTTTTATTCAAATCGATAAATTATCTGCATTAGTGACTAATAAAAGCTACTAAAGTGCAAACTAAAAAATCTAATAGTAGCTGAGAGGAATTGACCCTTTGTGAGCTCTTGAGTTTTTATTGCTACGTCCTTAGGGGAAATTTCACATGTAGCAAACCTACAATAACTGGCTTTACCTTGCCTGGCAGGAACCCAGCAGGGTGTGGAATTAAACCGGTAACCGTCAATTACACATCTGTAGCTCCCATTTCTGCTTAAAAATTTTTTGGGTATTGTAATAATAGTAGTCTTTGACGCCGGTTCTTCACGCTTGAAGTCCTTTTGTGTGATGCAATGAAGTTTCGACTTTATCCATGTACATGCAACCAATTGTTCTGCAAATAATTTTTTTAAATGTGCATTACATGCAATACTTGTAATGTATTTAGAACAATTTATTTCATGCGGTTTGCTCATAATTTAAATAGATTTGCAGGTCATTACTCGTCTCGTGTGAACTACACAAAGGCGTAACATATTTATGTTTTTTCCTCTTTGCTACTTTTTTGTCCATTGTAGTGTTGTTTACCCTATTGACATTTATAAGCGGATCTTGCATCACTAATAATCAGCTTGACACTTGGCGGGATTCATATGTCATTTTGTAAAAGCTGGTTACATGAAATGTGTTTATTTATCTAGCTGCACTTATGGGGAAAAATAAAAGTTGTTATTAAATAACGGAAAATGAGAAAGAAACAACACTGAGCATTGTGTTGATTAATAAATTAGCAAGGTACTGAAATACCACTTAAGGCCAGTGGTCAAGGTGCAAAATATCATTGCTCTAAACATAAAAAGTTAGCTAAGCTTCAAAATTCACAAAACAGTGTTACCTTCGTCTCCATGGTCAGGATCAAAATAGACCGAAAAATCTCTTTGTGTCGAGTTAATATTTTCTGAAAACTTGCACTTTAGGGTTCCTCCATCTGTTACCGTACACTCTGTTTGTGCACTGGCTGAAAAGGAGATAAGGAATATCAATCTTTATAAAGCACGAAGTAACACGAAATTCCAAGTATCGCATACAGTACAACAAGAAAATGGTGAAATATTATTCATTACACCACACAAAAGCCCAAATCGAGTTTAAGAAAACAGGTTTTAAAAAAAATATAACACACAAGACATTGTCCCCCCCCAAGGGTTAAATAACGTGATTAATAGACATTATTTTAAAAAATGATATAATTTTGTAGACAGGTCTGTTATAGACGCAGGTACATATATCAAATTATATGCATATATTTGCATGTAGCACACACGCATAAAAGCATGCGCGCGCATATATATATATATACAGAAAGAAAGCAGTATTCGTTGGACGTATTAAAAATTAATGTAGCTGAGACTTTGCTAATCTTGAAACCCTACAAATTTATTAACTACTATAAAACGTTACAATTAAGCCGAAAGTAAATAAATTAAAAGACTAGAACACAAACTGGTCCTTACAGTAATTATAATCTGTGGGGCTTACCTCTAACTGCTTCAAGAAGCAGAAAAAAGCAGCAGCAGACGGGCTTCATTCTATTTACATCTGGCAATCAAATCATTTTGATAAAAGGTACATAACTGAATGCACGTAGAGCCAAAAATATGGATCAAAATAAAATTAACATGTTACGATTGATACAATAGTAAATATTGCAATATTATAGCATATGTGACTAGTATGTAATACAAGGTCAAAAAACGCATGATAAAATATTTAGAAGTGCTAGACATTTCCACAAATATGATTTCCATTCTTAAATAGTTTCAGAGCTTTGCTGTTTCTTAAAGAAATAATAGACCAGTAATTTACGGTAGCAGTTATGTTTTGAAAAAATCACTACTTATTTATGTAAAGATAATAATTTGTGGCTCAGCTTCACCGCCGTTCAGAGAAGAACTAAAACATTTCCTAGATGAAAATATACTGGGGTTAAACCTTAGAAACTGCCTAAACCCTCCTAAAGAATAATAAAATAATATAATGTCACTAGTAGCAGCAAAAGTAACAAGCCACCTAAACTCTAGATTAATATAACATAGGCATAGGTATAAACAGGATAACATACCCATCTACATGGTAAAAACCTAGAAAGCTCGACAACAACAAGAACAACAACAAATTAAAGTAGAGCAACACATGGAACCCAATAAACCAACACAACACACCACCACGGCCAACGTGGCAGGACCCCGATGCACTGACAGCAATCAGCATCAGCAGCAGCAGCAGCAGCAGCAGCAGTAGCAGCAGGAAAAAAGGGCAGCACACTTTAAATCACCCAAGCAAACTTGGCAGGCCTCTTAGATTAACAAGATTAAGAAAGCTAAAACACAGAACACCACCAATGCAGACACCAATAACAACAGAGGGCATAAGCAAGAGTAAATCACACATCTGGCGCCACAAAAACAGCAACCCTTCCCCCCACACCTCCCCTATCCCCCCACACCCTTACCCACCTCCCAAACACCCACAGTCTCCAAAGACCCCATCCCCCACCGAGAGTTTAAAGCACTTTCCCTCTCAAAATCAACAACAACAACAACAACAACCTTTCATTCAGGAAGTATAAAAATACAGTCTAGTCATCCGACAGTGATGTAGCTGTCAAAACTGGTTTGGCGTACCTGCCGACACCTCCAGATCCTAGTCGCTAAGGAAGATGTGACCTTAACTTTATATCTCCCACAATTCTACACACCAATTTTTGCTAAACACATTACATTTTAATGTTTCTACAATATTCTTGTTGCGAGAAATGAATGACATCTATTGCAGGAACTGAAAGCAACATGTATGTCTAAGTAAGATACTATTGTAACAAATAAAATAGATGTAGTAGCCTACTGAATGCTTACTATTAGTGTCTACAGAATAAGCAGAAACAAATAACGATATCGAAGCGCTAGCAAAATATCTTTTAAAAATGTGGTTGTCTATGGTCCATCTACTCGTTGTGAAGTTTAATCGTCAGTATCGTCAATGTTTCGCTACATCTTCAACCAGAGGAAAAACAGTTTTCCCTATTTTGAAGAAAAATCGCCACTTACTGTAGGCAAACAAACAGTTTACCGGCCGTTTCGCTAGCCGGTGAGGAATCCCAAAAGGGCTTATGCCCAATTTTTGCGCGCCAAAAAGGGATCACAATTTGGGCCTAAGCTTTTTTGAATCACTCGCCAGTTATTACATGAACATGTCAGGAGAAATGTTCAGGTGTACTATTTCTGTCAATTGACTCCACACATTCCATTCTGAATTTAATGACATTTCTCTCCACACACACATACACACACACACACGCACGCACGCACGCACGCACACACACATGCACGGACACGCACTCACAAACATTCTAGATTCTCTATGTAAATACGACTATCAACAGCAATATAACTACTTACTTGACATGTTTCTAATTAAATGAAGCTTTAAAGCATGTATTATTCGACGAGAAAATGTTGAGGTCGACAACTTTAATGCGCGGTCGGTGGCTGAATGGTAAAGCGCCTTTCACTTTAACATACCTTTCTCTGGCTATGATTACTATTGACAGGGTTAACCGTTGGTGGCCTTCTCCAATTTTTGTTTCGTCTTCGTGCACGTGTTTATGTGATTCGCCCGGTTAGTGCTGGAGAAAGGCTCTACACAAAGGTGCTCTGTTATATTATCACCCCTAATTAAATGACTGAAGTCCGTGAGAAAGAAAATGTTTGTGGCGATGTTAAAAATAAAGATGGCATCCATGTTGACTTACAGACTTTCATACACACTGTAAAAATGAAGATAAATGCACGTGCACACGACAAAAATTATACTGAAGTAATATTAAAAGAGAAACTAAATATAAGTTGTGCACAGTGGTATTAATAAATAAATGCTTAGTCGTACAACTGTCTAAAATAAATAAATAAATTTTTTGTAGTTTATCTACTTTACACATGCACAAACTTCGCTATCTATTTATCAGAACAAAAGCATATGGTCACAAGACTTTTAGTTACCGTACAGCTAAAAACAATGGAACCCTCCCCCTGTCCACATCCGCCACCTATTCACAATTTAATCTTTTAAAAGTGCACTGATCACGTACCTCTTCCTTAAACATTACTTCTAACAACAGTTCCTAATAGTTAGTCCTTTGTAACACCTTTCTCCCTTTTTCCGCTTGCTGCTACTTCCCTGCTCGTCTTCCTTTGCAAAATCACAATACTCTCAGTCCTTGTTACTTCGCTCCTCTTTGCGTTTTCTGTAATTATCTCTTATTCTTTATCACTACTGTTGTTTATCCTTCCGTCGTTTGCAGATGTTGTTTGTTCTTCTGTCCCTTTTATGTTGTCCACGTCCATGCTCCTTACTGTGTAACTAATCAATTTGAACGAAAATGACATTATTTATACTTTTGAAGAAATGTTGGTTAAGTCATGTGTCTCGGACACCTGAAACTATGGGGTTTTATGTTCGTACGTAAGCTAATATTTCAGTATTAAAAATGCAGTACAAATTTGTTCAAAGCAAAATACACCTGTACGTGTAGTATGCCAGCCTGTTAAGACCCACAGGTGAAGAAACTCGTTTATTCTTAGAGGGGATCACAGTCTTCGTGCTATGGCTTGCTGGCTGTTTACTGAAGTTTCTATTCCTATGAAGTGAAAGATTAATTAATTATTGCTATTGAGTTTTAGTGCATCTTTGTTCTTTTTAGAGGGTCCTTCAACCTCATATAATTCATAAATACTATGGAGTCTGTTTAGTGTGATATTTAAATCTAACCCGTCTCTCAATGATTTATGAAACTTGATATGAAAAGTAATTTTATATTAATTTCAATAAACATCAAGGAAATGCCCAAGATTTCATACGGCTAGTGAAAAGGGAACAAAACACGAAGCCTGGAGAGAAAATCAGTTTTTGTTTCCACTGTTTAGATGTGCTCCGAAACTAAGAGTTGTTTTCTATCGTTCTTTCTGAATGGTAAATGTCATCACCAAAGCTGTGACTGTCGGTGATTATCTCCCTTGTCATAGTGATCGTAATGCTTCTTTGTTCCTTCGTTCTTTTGTTCACTCAAAAGCTAACTTGACCAGCGCCTATTTTTTTTACACAAAACTAAACAAAGAACAAACTACCATTCTTTCGAACTCCCTTCTCCATCCGAACAACACACACACACACACACACACAACAAAACAAAACAAAACAAAACAAAACTGGTTAAATGGATGCAAATTATTTCATTTATTTCGCTAAAGAAGTTTTGTCAGCGTCACAATACACACAAAGATCACAAAATGATTTTTTAAAATAAATTCTAGTCCAACACCTACACTCTTTTATCATTTGAGATAGACTGATGATCCGCAAATGTTGTAGATAACATTTAGTGCTGGAGAAAACTCCTTGTGATTAGGATTTTTCGTCGCAAACCCAAAGAAATTCTTGGACTGTAAAAAACAAACATATTTTCCTATTAGAAGAATTATAAATTGTACCAGTATGTTTTCTTTATAGAATTAATAGTTATCTGACGTCTCAATTACTTTTAAACTAGTAAATTTAATTTTCTTAACGTTTTCTTGATTATTTCTTCTCCCTCATTGTATATGTAGTTTTTCCAGTTTTCTTAAGTACCACGATAATCGGTTGAAGAAAAAAAAAACAATCAAGTTTATTGTATGTTGTTCAGAATGTTATACAGTCTACACGAAACAGGAAACAAATAGAATCTTTATAAGAAATTGTTTCAAGCGCCCACGGTAATAGTGTTTAATTTCTGAACTTAAGAAAAGTATTATCCTGCTTAAATTGACCTGCCCCTCAGTCATGCAATTTGCCCATTACCTTATGGCTCTTGTTGTTTTTTTTCCGAAGAGTTTCGTTTTCGTATAAAGTACGGGTGAGTACTCTAAGGGGTTTTTTTGCAGATATTTCAGGAAGTGCTGCACGCCCGCTCCCCCAACTTCGGATAACAAGGGGTCAAAGTAAATCTTGATGACTACGAACGTAAACAATAAAAACTAGGAAGCGAAATTAAAATGACAACTAAAGTGCATCAAAGCTTCGAATCAAAATGAACGCTATCGCATTTCAGGCGATTTGGGTAAATAAATTGAACGGAAAACCAGCTGGAGTAGGACAATTGCGGTTTTCCATTACTGTCATCTGCAAGAGTCTTACACAAACTCTATAGGTGCCGTCGGACGAGATAAAAGAGCAGAAAATTTTGTCCTAAGAAATGTCAACACACTAATGAATAATGTACATTACACGAATGCCTTTAGATACATTTTAATCATAATGCCCCACACATAAAGTGTCGTTAGTCCTTGTTGCCCTCTTTTCCCATCTTGCGTTCAATGTTTTCCTTTGAAGCCTGTAACTGAAAAGTGAAAACTTACAGAGCTGTCTTTTTCCCGACTGTCGCATTTGCACCAGCGACATGCAGCCCTCCATTATAACCACATGAAAAAAACACAAAACTGAATGAGAAAAATGTCATTAATATCTGAGCACATCCACGAAAGCCTGCATAAATCACCCACCGTCTCTCCATCTTTTCCAGTTTTCTGTAATTTTCCAAAACGCAAATTTGTGACCAGCGTTTGCGCGTTTTTCACAGGTGAAGAAGAAGCTTTTATAAAGGCATATATGTATACTGATGTTTACTTGACTCAAGTTAAGAGTTACTTGTCTCTGCGTTGCTTTGTTTTCGTGACAGTAAGCAGTAGCAAATTCACATATTAAATGATAGAAAAAATGTGTTGACATTCTGTTTTTCGGATTTTTGTAAATTTATAAGGTTGCTTTATTTTAATGAGAACAGAGTCAGTCAACTGATAAGTAATTGTCAGTGTAAAAATACTTAGACGCTGTAATCTTATGTTTCTCAAGCTTTTATTGGCAACGGTTACGCATTAGAATATTATTTTGTTTTTCTCTAAGTTTGTTTCTCATTCGCTTTCATTCTCTCGTCCGATTTCTCTTCATCTCTCACTCTCTTAGTGACTCTTTGCTCGATATCGCTACTTGTTTCTCTCTTTCGTTCTCTTTTATCCCCCTTGCTCTGTCTTACAATCCATCCTTTTTTCCGTGACCAATCTCTCAGGCCTTCTCTCTCTCTCTCTCTCCCTTTCTTCATCACCTATCGCACACACACGCACGCACGCACGCAGGCACGCATACACACAATGTAGAACACCTAGACGCAGGTTTGTCCCTGTGATACTTCCGCGTTTAAAGCTTCTTCTGGAATGGGATGGGCACACTGACATCAGGAACTGTTGCCATGAACTCAACGTCTAATTATGTAGACCTACTGGCGTCGACCTTATAAAACCGTAAGCGGGTTACTTACTCAGCTTGTCTACTAATTCTCACATCTGAACTAATCTGTGTTTTGGCTGGCCAAGGAGAAGTCGAGATCCTGTTGTCTTGCGTCCGTGGGAAATGTAAGCCTACCTTTAGTAGCAGTGGTGGTGGTGGTCGGAAGAGTAGATAGATAAATCGATAGAAAGATAGATAAATATATTCATATGCTTTATCAGGTGGCAAGCGTTGACCCCATTAAATATTTTTACTTAGATACGTACTGCTAATCGCCGTTAGGATAAAAGCCAAATTTAAACAAATAGACTCGTTCTCGATGGGAAAAAGAAAAAAAATTTGCGATCTTTACCCTATGCATTTACATAAACATAAAAATAAAGGCACAGCAATGTTGGTGATATTACCTGTGCTGTTAAATAACTGGAAAGTGATGCTTGAGGGGCCCATCTCACTTATGACCTGCACTGTCCAAGTCCCCTCTCCAATCCAGGATTTATCGACAAAACGCAGGGTCAGCGTGAACTTTGAAGGATGCCCACTTACTTCACAGTTCACTTCCCTGCTGGTAGTTTCTGGCTGCACCTGGGTCATTAGACATTTCCTCACATCGCTTTTGTAGGATTTCATGGCAAATGTCAGACCTCCATCTATAATCCTTCTTAAGTCTGACACTTGATTAGTTATGTAGGAAAGCTGAGGGGAACCTGAAAAGGAGAATGATTACAATAATAGAGAAGACAAGAACAAAAACGATGATGATGATGATGATGATGATGATGATGATGATGATGATGATGATGATGATGATGATGATGATTCTTACATAGATAATAAAAAATTTCTTAACACTTACATCTAATAAGAATGGCCACAGATCTATTCAGTTTCGAACCCTGTGCCTCACATCCGATGACCGGCCACAGGTTGTGACAGTGAATCACTCCAAGAGAATGAACAAGATGCCCCTCGTTGTGTTTTGTAGACTTTAGTGTGTTTCCTCGCTCATCCACCATGCGAAGACTGACCGAAGGATTTCCATTGACGAATGAGCAGGAGATGGTGACCTCCTGGTTCTCGTCAACAATGTGTGTACTGTTGACATCTTGGTCATTGACACTCATTCCTGTTACTTTGGCGGAATCTGTAAGAAAAGAAGGGAAATATATCTGCTATGGTACATAAAGGCTTACAAAATACTAGTAAGTGTTAGACACTGTTTACATTAAATAAATGTAAGGTTGGTTACATGAGTTTCTCAGAAAATAGAGTGCTTAATTGTTTATTTAATCGTTGCAGCATTATAGGATGAATGAAAGGCTTAAAATGCTCAGAGAGGAATGAAAGTTTTAAAATTTAACTTACAAGTGACTTGTAATGTTGTGTACAAAAATGAACTTACAAGTGACTTGTAACGCCGTGTACTTCATTACTACTGGGGTTGAGTTGTGTTTGAAAAGTAGCCACCTGACATTATTATAAGTTCTCCTGACACGTAAAGATAATCGCATTTCAGAGTTGTCGGCCTCGCAGACTGAATCATTGATGAGACGTCTGCATGCTGGGTATAACTGGAGGTCCATCGGCACCGGCAAGCTAAAAGCAGGTTACCATGTTCACATATCTTTATTTCAATGCGAAAGTCTTCTGAATCCTCGCTCATTCTCGATGTCAGTGGATAAATGAAATCGGCGTATTTGTCTTCTGCACATTCACGGTTGTCGTGAGACCAACTACCTGTGTCGGGTGGTGTACCTGCAAAACACACAATAATAATATTTCTTCGTAAACAACGCGTTGAACGACTGGTGAATTCAGTGAGCTTCACTATGTATCAAACGAAAATTCTAATGTCTTGATGAATGATTTATTATTTTTTTTATATAAAAAGAATCTCTAGTACTAATATATTTGTCTAATTGAAAGATAATTTTTAAATTATGCTCTTAGTTTTCCATGATTGCGCAAAATTCTGATATACTCACAAGTGAGAGTGTTGCTTTGTACGCTTCCTGTAAAGAAAATCAGAAAAGCCACATGCCGTGTTTCCATGCTTTATTAATGTTATTTGTTACACATACTGCCTGCGACTGATAGCGAGGACGATGCAACATTGGTACTTCTTAAAAGTATCCCACCTTTGGTCAGTATTATAGGAAGCGGGCTACTTTTAAGTAACCCTCCCTGTATGTTCCACATCACTCTAACCTACAGCCCACGGACAGTTTCGCATTCCCTATCTGCTTGGGGTATAATACATTTATCTACAATAGCTTACACGACTTTTCTCCTCTAGACCAAATCTCATCATATGGATCCATTTCCTCCTAAAATACCTTCTTGTTTTTTTAGTTGTCGTCGTCGTCTGTGCTAATTTAACCTTGCATGTTGGGGAAAAAGCAGCGATTTTTCTCTGTAGTATTACTGATACTATTATACTTTATAAAATCAGGTGCTTCTCTAATGTAAAGATCAAGAATTAAAACTTAAAATTATGTACCTTGAGCAAAGTAAGATTGTCGTCAGTCGGGGATATATCTCTTTTAGGGAAATATCGTAAAACTGGTGTAATAGACATCTGTTCTCTAATCTGCAAATCTCTATTCTTACTTTGTAAGACACAAGATTGCCACACTCGTAGGACACCAGGAACCTCTTCTATCAACAGTTAAGTGACGTAAGCTGGTCTTCTTTGGTCATGTGACCCGGCACGACACCCTGTCGAAGACTGTCCTTCAAGGCACCTCGGAGGGTGGCCGACACCGCGGTGGTCAGAGGAAGAACTGGCTTACGAACATCAAAGACTGGACTTGTCGTCCTGTACAGGACCTGCTGACTATCGCCCACAATAGGCAAGAGTGGCGGCCCCTGTCAGCTGCAGCGTCTATCCATGTGATCCCCCCAACGACAGGTGCCGGTCAAGGGACTGACTGACTGACTGACTGACTGACTGACTGACTGACTGACTGACTGACTGACTGACTGACTGACTGACTGCAAATGGAACCCAGAACTGAAAACTGAAACAATCCCTCCTCGCGACGAAAAACCCCAACCCCTACATTCCAGAATGTATGTCAAGAAGTACTAGCCAGCTACGTTTATTGCTCAGCATACTTAAACACAAACATAGAGAATGAGCTCTTAGTATATTAAAAGCTACAGTATTTAAATGCGTCTGCGTGCATCGTGTTTAAAACGTGCTCAGCTTTCTTGAATGCAATAGACCAAATAATTTTTAAGAAAATGCGAAAGGCGAATATTGGTGGTCTCTTCTTTATTTTTATCAAAAGTAATGATTCGATGGAAGGCACTTTTGTATTCATGCCCAAAAAATATGAATCAAGTTTTGACTTTGTATCATGAGGACAGATATAAAAAATTGCATTTCTCTGGTGTTATAATGCTAAACTATAAAATTATTTGGATTTTTTCTGAATCTTTTCAGTGTAACACAGCAATAACAGATTTTAAAGAGGCTACATCATACTGTACTAAAATTGAGATAGGTAAGTTTTCAATCTTTAACATTAAGTACAATATTGCAAGAAAGTCTGAATATTATTCTAAAGATCATCATAATTAACACTATTCTTTGTGATACATCGAAATGCAAAATTGTGATTAATTATCTTTCGGCTGTTATGATCATCATAATTAATTACGCCTATGATTATAATGTGCAATAATCAAAGTGCAATACTAGTAATACTAGAAATGCCGATAACTTATACTTATAACTTATAAACTCTCACGCGGGTGCTCAGCACCTAAGTATTTCTCTGTTACTGAATATCGTCCAAGAAAAATGCAAGTAAAATAGATTGCCCATATGAACCTTTATTGTAACACACAGATACAATAATACAAATACATGTAGTAAAATTTATAATTCAGATACTTTGAATACAGAATTTTCTAAACACTCAAAAGAACGCTAGACACCCTATTACATGATACACTTAAACTAAAATTATTTTCCGGTTATGTTCAACCTTACAAGGGTGCTAGCGCTTGTTAACATTTTAGACTGTAGCTAGAATTCTATTCTTGTTAGGTTCAACATCACAATGACGCTCAACGCCTAGGTCAGTCTCTCCTTTCAAAAATCGTCATACTACAAAACAGTGAAATAAAAAGTGATTTACAAAAGAATGCAAATAGTAACACTAATAATAAATAAAGTTTTTTTGTCAGATTGGAAAGGGCGCTCAACGCCTAAGTAATTCTTTCCAAAAATAATAAAATCCAGCATGGAAACCATTTTTATAATACACCTAAACAATAATGAAATAAAAAGTAAAACAAAAATTACTTATACTTAGTGCAGGGCATTCTCTAAGGGGAGGTTGTACATTTTACCTGACAATATTTTCAAGTACTGTTTAACCTCTGCACGAAGTATGAGAGGGTTTTTGGAAAAAAAAATGCATGAAGGCGTTGTGATACACAAGACCCATGCAAGTAAATAAAGGAACCAGCCTTTCAAAGACCATAAAAGTCAACAACAAATCAAGTTGTACTAACAGCATAAATGCAGATGCATTTTCTTGCAGAGTAAAGAGTGCGTTCAACGCCCATGTATGCCTTTTCTTGAGAAGATTCGTAAAAGTACACAAACGATGCAAGGAAAAAAGTAAGTTCAACATATCGCTTTTTATCATAATCTACAAATATAACTACGATGATGACTTGGAGAATACTTTTAGTGCAGCTAACTTGAAAAACACTTTTCAGACAGGCGTTCGACGCCAGGTAAGTCTCCTTTTTCATAGTAAACACCAAAGCAAGTAAAAAATTAAATCCATCATAGAAATTATAATGCTGAAAAAAACAAAATACTAAAAACAGTAACAGTACTCACAATGCTGATAACTTGTATATCGCATTTACTAACCACCACACAAGAGTGATCAACGCTAAAGAACTAAGTCTGTACAGTGTACACTAAAGCTGAAAGAGTATACCAGTTTTGTTCAGTCTCTACACAATGCAAGAGGAGTTTTGCAAAAAAAAGGGGTTTGGTACACAGCACCAATGCAACTAAACAACAGAGCCTCTCCTTTTGAGGATCATCATAGTAAACAGGATTGAAAGTAAAAATAATAGATCCGCCATAGTCAACATTATTATAATGTATAAAGGAACCAGCCTAATACAGATATTTATAGTAATATTCTTCATCCAAATAATGTGTACAGGGCATCTTCTAAATACTGTCAGGGTTAATGCCAAAGGCTACCTATTCGGAGATCACTACAGCAGACAAAAATGCAAGCAAAAAATAGATCAACTGTATATACCATTATTATAATGTACGAAAACATAATAATGGTATTATATGTAGCAATACTAACAATACAGACAACGTGTATCAAGCATTTTCTGGCAATTTCCAAAGAGCGCTCGCGCTCTATAAATCTGTAGACTTAAGATGACAATATATTTCACTACATGTTCAGCCTTCAGGGTGCATGAGTGGTTTGGCAAAACGTATGAAGTTGTTGTGATACAAGGCTTATTAGTCACTGTTATTGATGGAAAGAACTTTTTGATTCTTCTACATGCATTCCTTTTTCATTCAAGCATGCATCTCTAAATAAACAAGACCCAACTGGTTAACATGCACTAAAATAATAAAATAAATTGGTTTCACTTTTCTCCACCTGCCTGTTTTCTACATAGACAAATACACGAAGTAATTTTAAAAGTTGGCTTTTTCTGAACAGTCTTCCTCGCTTTTCCGCTTTATTTGCAAGTATTTCCTGAAAGAAAAGGATATCTTAATTACTAAAAAGATTTAGTACACAATTTTTTCTTTCTGGAAAATAAAGTTGTGGCTGTATTGTCTATTTTCAATCTTTAGTAAATCTTTAGTCACAATTGCACCAAACTATCATTGTGTAAAATGTTGCATAATACCCCTGCTGAATCAATATAACACAGTCTGCTTATATCTGACATTAAATAAAACGCATACTTAATAAGGATATGAATGCATAGGTAAAACATCTTTTGAATTGTTTTCGATAGTATGCTTTTTTTAGAATAGTTGTCGTACAGACGACGGCAAATTAGCTGACAAAAGGTAAAAGGAAACCTAGTGTTTATAAACGAGGTTATATTTACAAGCTTATTAAGAGATCTTAGATTGATAATTTATCCTTTTAAACACTTGAGTGGGTAGGGTTAACTGTGTTTACCAGGATTGAAGAAATGTCAGGTATGCTCGCAACTAGACAAGTCCCGCTTACCCTTTCATTAAGAGGCATGTAAGGCTGGGTAGAATCCGATCCCCTAGTAAGTATTTTTGAGGATTAAAGGTAGCCACCTGTTTACTGGGGCCGATGCCAGGACAACTCCATCTGACATCAACAGAGAGGATTCTGTTCTACGTTTAGAAATGCTTTTGATACAATAGACTGTAGGAAGCGCACGTGAAGCCCGTAACTAGACTATTACCTGAATATTACTATAGGTGAGTGTGGAGGAATATTTGAAATATCTGAACAAAGTTCTGTCATATTTTTCATGACTTGCCGGGAGAAAGCGTCACTGTCAAGGCGATAATAAATACAATATGCAACATCAATGCCAAAGTAGAGCATTCACAGAACAAACAAATGGGGCTGCCTAGTGAACAGAAGGTTTGCCACATCTGTAAATAATGCTCGCGGTCAGTTGTATGCATGATCTTCATGCCTTTGTTTGTTGTTCTGTTATTTTACTTATGTTTCTAGACTGTAGCCAAAAACCAATGCTAAACTGTATTATGTATTACTTATTATAAGTTTTGTGTTCCAGAGTACAACAATTTACGATTTGTTTCTGCATCTTTTGTTTACTTTAGCAGCACTGCGTGGTTCTGCCTCTTGGTTGGTTGAGCGGGTGATGCTATAAACTTGGGTTTTACCAAGAAGGACAAAGCATTAACATCCGGCAGGGCTGATATTCATTATTCAAGGCTGCACTATTTTAATCCTTACATAATGTCTTAAATCTCGTGCTCTCGTTATTTTCTTCTTTCTCTTCTTTTTTGCATGTTGTCCGTTGGTGTCAAATTCATTCTATAAGGTTTCTACAAAATTACAAATGTACACTTTGATAATGCGTTCCAAAAGCACTAAAAAATCCTTCTTAATTTTAAACAACTTCAATGAATTACAACTAACCTTTTTTGTCGGAGAAACACCACCAGACTGATTGTCATCAACAGGATGATGAAAATGACGATAGGTAATACTAACACAATAACTGGCACAGACGCGCCTTAAAAAAGAAGAAAAGCAAAGGTGTTCGTTTTAATGTTATGTAATTATAATATTAGAAAGTAAAATAATGGAGTTTCATATGTTTAAAAAATCCTTATAATAACACATGCCCTCCTTCGCCATTAAAGTGCTTGGGCTTCATTAAAAGGTAAAAGAAAAAAGAAGAGATTGTGATGCTGGTGAGCATATTAAATAGTAAGCCCCAGCAACGGATCTAAAAATTTCCTAAAGCATCATCATCGTAATCATTATCATTATCATCACAGAGTTTGAGAAGTAATTTTTTTCCCGTATGGACGCGAGCTAAAGAAGAGCAGCAACCCCAAACGTTTAAACATTTAAACTATTTTATTCTTTCGAGGATTATATAAGATTGTTAGCAAGGATTTTAATGGCATCTTACTTTCATCTTGTTTACTTATGATACAGTGTTTGGCTTCAAACGGAAGCGATGGCATGTGACCTGGGTGGCAATGGTATTCGCCATATGGAAACTCTAACGAGTCCAGCTTCACGGTAAAGACTTCATAGCGGTCTTTAACTGTATTTTGACACTTGTCTGAGTCTCGACATTCTGATTTTGTGTAGTTGGCCAAAATAGCTGGAAAGATAACATGGCTAGCTCAAGTTAACTTGTAAAGACTGAATTTTTCTTAAAAACCCGTTTGCAGTAAAAGTGAAAATAATATGGGAAATTATGTAAACTTTAAACAAATGTGCAATGCGTCGGCATTACATGTAAACAAAAGCGCCATCATTAATTCCAAAGCATACGAAGGGAATTAAGTACTATAAAAATAAAATATTAAATTTATTTACTTCAGAATAATGAAATTTACCTGTACGCTGATGAACAGTGAAGCTGTCAACGTTAAACGAGAACATACACTGCAAAGTCACTTGTGATGTTTCCGAAGTTATGCTTCCTTCACAATCTGAGAAAGTGGTATGTGCCTTGTCTGAAAAGAAGAATTCATAATAAATACAGGAGACTATGCATGCACCCTGGATTATGACCTGTCGTTGTTCTGAGTTTTGCAGGAGACCATTGCTAATATATTGGTGATAAAATATGACTGGACCACAAATCGTTAAACATGCATTTATGTAGCTGTGAGTGTTTTTTTGCATGTTTGTTTTTCTATGTAGGTGAGCAATTTTCTTTATGTCCAGCAGAGTGATTGGCATTTACCTTTAGTTTGAAGAAACATTTCTTCTTCATTTTCATTCTCGCTTTGGTGAAATTGACAGGGTTTGATGTTGTCGGTGCTGTAACCGTCAGGTATACATCTGTAGGTTCCGGACTGATTTACATATCGTGCAGGTACACTGATTTCTACAACTTCTGACACAGGCTTCTTGCAGTCGAGGCCTTCCTGGGTAATGCAACGAAGCTCGTCTACCACCCAGATACAGTCGACCAGGGCGACTGAAAATATAATTTATTTTTAAAATGTTGTATATAAAAATATATTGTGTGTCTGAAGAGGATTAATTTAAAAATTATGGGTGACAAATTTGTTATTATAATTTGAGATTCTAAGCCATCAAAGTGAACTTAGTATCATACTAAAGTGAACACAATATTTCACAGTTAATAATGTTACTAGTATTTATGCCATCTGTTACAAAAGATGAATCTGTGTTATGACGAAAGTAGGAGGTAACAAATATTTCCAGCCAAAT
>SMMW01000051.1:0-15301 GCA_004794655.1 Marisa cornuarietis | reverse complement strand
TCATCATCATCGTCGTCGTAATCATCATCATCATCATCATCATCACCACCACCACCACCACCACCACCACCACTCTGTGAAAGCCGGCCGAAAATCTAACACGACAAGCTCTGGACTGGAACCCACAAGGGAGGCGCAGGGTTGGGAGACCCAGACAGACGTGGAGAAGATCGGTCCACGGCGAGGCGGAGGCAGCTGGAAAGACATGGACCCAACTGGGGAGGGAGGCCCACAACCGGGTTCGACGGCGTGGTGTAGCTGCGGCCCTATGCTCCACTGGGGGCGAAAAGGAATAAGAAGAATATATATATATATATATATGTGTGTGATTTCTGCAATAAAGCACAACAAATTGTTACAACAAATTTATTTTTATAAACACATGACTTCTGGAAAAGTGTCGTTAATGAAGTACAATCGACTAATGAGCTCAGGTAGAGATAAAACAGTGAGCAGGATTGGGTGTTATTTTGACTAGAAACCTTATCACTTCGGCTGTATCAACCTTCTGCCTGAGTGGAATTGACACCGCCATGATCATACCGTCCCCGACACCAAAAGTCGAATCGACCCAGGCCTAGGGTAAATGAACATCCGACTTGTGACACCTGTGACACTTGTGACAACTGTTTCATGTTAACTGACCGCCGGCAAATACATTTAATACAAACCTTCAAACTTATGATAACAAAGAAATTTTTTTAAACAAAATAAAAGCAATGATTGAAAAAAATGCTTTGCGCTATTATGAGATTTGTTCACTGTGTGTATTGGCAAGCGACTATTTGCTGTGACACCTGTGACACCTGTGACACCTGTTTGCTGTTAACTGAGCGCCTGCAAGTACATTTAATACGAACCTTCAAACTAATGACGGCGAGGGCTTTAAAAACAAAATAAAAGCAATGATTAAAGAGAAAATCGCGTGTTTGCGCTATTATGAGATTTGTTGACTGAGTGTATTGGCAAGCGACCTTTTGTATTTAGTCACATGGTGACTGAAGTTGTTAGAACAACTCATGGCTCTCTTGGTAATAGTCGACATTATTAACTGCTCCTGTCATCACTGACTCATCGTCTTTTGGGCCTGGATCGACTGGACTTTGGGTATTGGGACGATGTATTCTTATGTGGGACGACTGGTCATGGCGGGGTCCATTCGGTAGATACAACTGGAGCGACATCCTTTGGGTTGCAGTGAAATAAGCAGTCTCTTTAGAAAACATGTACTTTATTTTAAGTTGATGTTGGCAGACAATCGTAATGTAGGCTAAACGTTTGGCCAGATGATGTCTACTGTAAACATGTAAATTATGTTTCTTCTGCATGCGACTTCTACAAAAAGCCGGACTAGAGGTCAGACTGTTGGTGGTGAGTCGGGTTGAAGAGGTAGTCATCATGGAGATGGTGTCTACATAGCGAAATACGTGCCTGACAAGAATTTGGTTTATAACTGAGTAAGTCTTAATAAGTAGGTTTGACTGTAGTGCCACTCACAGTCTATAACACGTGAGTAGACAGTGGTGCTAGTCTCTGTCTCACACTCTCTCTCTCTCTCTCATGCTGCCCGGTGTGACGTGTGTCTTAGGGAGACAGTGGAGGGGCCTTGGCCTGCAAGTCTGGTGACAGATGGTTTGTACAGGGTAAGTCTGGTGACAAATGGTTTTGCAGGGTAAGTCTGGTGACAGATGGTTTGTACAGGGTAAGTCTGGTGACAAATGGTTTTGCAGGGTAAGTCTATGGACAGATGGTTTGTGCGGTGTAAGTCTAGTGATCGATGGTTTGTGTGGAGGGCCTCTGGTGATAGATGGTTTGTGCAGGATAAGTCTGTAGACAGTATGTATGGGGTAAGTAAAGTTGCAGATGGTTTGTGTGGGGTAAACTTAGTGACAGATGGTTTGTGAGGGGTAAATCTGGTGACAGATGGTTTGTGAGGGGTAAATCTGGTGACAGATGGTTTGTGCGGGGTAAGTCTGGTGGCAGACGGCTTGTGAGGGGTAAGTCTGGTGGCAGACGGCTTGTGAGGGGTAAATCTGGGGGCAGACGGCTTGTGAGGGGTAAGCTTTGTGACAGATGGTTTGTGCCGGGTAAATCTAGTAACAGTTTGTGCGGGATAAGTCTTTATTCGTGTCTTAGAGAGAATACTGGCGTGCCTCTGTAATGTTGGCCTTAGTAGATGCATTTATAAAGATAGGTTGAATGTGTGTGTGTGTTTATATCTAAGTATATGTGTACAAATGAGTGTGTAAATGAGTGCATTTATGAAGGGTATTTTGTCTCTAATAACTGGTCAATGTGTATCTAAGGAAAAGTATAATAATGTGTACTAATGTGCTGTATAATGAGCTGAAAATTCAAAACCCAGAGTAAGATGCTTGTTGATCAGTTCTGTGTGAGTGCCAATAGGAGGTTACCGTTGCCCATCACACAGGTGTGTCCAGCTATGGGTACTGGTGCGGTAAAGAACATGCTCCCGGGATCTACACCAATGTTTCCTACTACCTGCACTGGATCCACGAAAACATGAAGAAGCTGAACGTGCAGCCCTGTCTGAAGCTGACTGACTGAGGCTAGAAATGGGATCCTGATCAGATATGTTTGGTTGACTTTGAAGATCTTCCAGCAGACATTTTTATTGTCAAATCATGAAACAGCAATTTCTCAACATTTTGTGACAGATTCCATGGGGTTTGAGGGGATACGACAGTTTACTTTGACAAAAATTATTGTTTCTAATTACGGTTATTGTATATTATGAAATTAGAAACATTTTTGTATCTTAATTCACTTTATTTCATCAAGGTCTTTGCTGACGGACCTACTTTTTTTTTTAGATCACTTTGTACATTTTAATGACACCTGGACTTTCGCTATGACGAAAGTAAAAGTGTTAAATATGCCGTGGATCTTATCATTACAAAGTAATGAATTTTCTGAATCATGCAAACTTGACTATATAGTGGAATCGCGTTTTCATTTTTCCTGGTTTTCTTTTTCTTTCTTGCACTGCCCACTTTTCTGACAAGAAAGACTACTCTTACTTCTTTCCCACTTTTCTCAGTTTCACCTTTTTTTAAGTTTAATAACTCTCTCTACCCAGTAAAGACAGCGCTACGAAAATTTTCCGGCTGTTTGTTTTTAGTTCTTTAGTATTATGCGATACAAATGAAGTAGGTTAAGCACCAAGTTTTGATGTCCCTAGTGAACTTCTTGTAACTTGTTTGCGCCAAAGTTGAAAAATATCATAAATAGCAAATAGCAGCAAACAAATGTGTACTGTTATGACGTATCATGGTTATGACGTATTATGGTTATGACGTTTCATGGTTATGACGCCATTAAATTTTGAAATTTATTGTTTGGTGGCAATTTTGAATCGTCTCCATGGCAACCGATGGTTACATGCGCACGAAACTTTTGTATTTCACTATTGTTAACATGCCCTATCGTTTTACACACACACACACGCACGCACGCACGCACACACACACACACACACACACACACACACACACACGGAAGTCTAGATTATCTACATCGCCATGATGACAAGACTCCACATTCAGCCCCACAATCGCACTCTTTATCGTAATAGTAGTCAAGGTTGCTGGGTACAGAACACCTCTGAGTTTTATTTTATTGCCTTACTGACGCTTGTAATTACCGCGTGACACCAAGCAGATAACAATAACATCATAAATCGTCACAAGCGTTAAAACGGGTCAAAGAAAAAAACAAAAATGTGCACCCGACACCAAGTGAAAAGTCGTTAGGAGTGTGATGGCTGGTGTTGGCGACTTTAGACATTTATTAAGTCTTGACTTTCGCCCGACATTTAAATTTAACACTATGCATTCTGATTGTTTGATCTGTCACTGGACAATGTCAGACAAATGTAAACTTCTACGTTCTGATTGGTCTGTTGCGGGACAATATCAACCTTATTTCTGACTTGATATTCTGAAAGTTTGGTCTCCTATTGAATAACAGGACAGCATGAGACAGATGTTAAATAGTTACATTTCCATCGTTTGGTCTCCTGAACATTCCGTGCTCTGTCACACTCGAACACACACACACACACGCACGCACGCACGCACGGGGGCCGTCGTCATCGGCGTGTGTTGTGAGGGGTCACAACCAAGTCAGTTGCCACAATCACCCTCATCCGACCATCCTCCTCTCATCCACAGACTGTTGTCGCGGGATATCTCCGTCACCCCAAGGGTATGCACATCCGGCAATGAGCGGTAACGTGTGCGGGTACACTTGACACGTTGGTCACAGGGTCAGAGGTCAACGGGAGAACACTAAGACCTGACAACAGTAACAAAAACAATGACAATAATTCTCTCCCTTATGTCTCTCACAACGGAAACTTCAAGCTTATTGTAAAATAAAATATTGTAAACAGAAGAAAAAGAAGTAAACATATCAGTAAATAAGAACCAGATACGTAAAGAAAATGTGAAAAAGTAAATGAAGAAAAGGTTTTCACCTGAGCTCCCCGGTCTTCCACAGTCACCTCGCCTCTACTCTACTCTACCCAATACATCCGCGTGCAGCACGTCACATCACGTCACATCACCTCCTCGTCTTCTTAATGTTAATACATTGCAGCAACACGATGAACACTAGTTTCACTAGAACTGTTTTCAGGTCAAGACAAATGTTGCCGAAGTCACCTGCAGCATTGCAAGTGCTGTGTAGCGGGTCCATAACAATGGCTCAGTCTTTACAAGATGGCGTGCTCCTGAAATACGACCACCACTCAAAGGAAACAATGCAATAAGGTGGACGTGCAATAATTTATGTGTAAGAAAGATATCACGGGCACAAAGAAGATGGGCACGATTTATCCGAGGCGTCCCTGACACTAGCCGACATTCACGTCAGGGTGGAGTTACAGGCTGCTGTAGTCAGTGACAACATCTCGCAGATTCCCGTCAAGTGCAGGGGCCAGTTGCGCAACATGTTTCTAAACCTTAAAATCGTTCTAAAGAAGCAAAATCTCTTCTCTGCCATTCAGATGCATTGCACAAGATGAAAAAAAATGTGTACTGACAGGACGGAAAGTCAGACTTAAACAACTTTATCTTACTTAAAGCAGTTTTAGTTTTAAAAATTCCAAAATTGTGGTGTGCACTTTAAACTGATTATCTCAATAGTCTTTTCTTGAACACGACAACCTGCGCGATGTTTCTGACTCGAAGACATACAAAGATTTGCTGAACTGAGCCACACTCACTGTTACAAATACTACATGCAATGGAACTCTCCAGTATAGGAGAGCAATTTTTTCTGCTTTCCTAGTGGCAGGTGAAGATTTCCTATGTTTGAAGGCTTATATCTTAGACATTAAGCATAATTATGTACTTATATTTCGGGAGTGGTTATGTTAAAATAAACTTAACCCGACCATAAAGAAGGCGTTTTGTACTCGTGTTGCCCTTTAAGACAGGACTTCGGCTAAATAGTCTTGTGTTAACTCGTATAAATAAGGCTCGAGTGCTGCTGTATCACACAGAAGTGTGTGACAATTGCACAATTTGATAAGCGAAGCTCAGACGGCAATGCAACAAACGAAGACTGTTGAATACTTCTGGTCTATTCAGAGAGAAATGGTTGGACTGTTGGTCCTTGGCGCTCTCATCTTATTGCCTTGTAAGTTCCTTTTCTGTGCAATCTATTTGTTAATACATTGCAACGTCTGAATTTTGTATATACTCCTACCTTGCACTGCTTATGGGGGGTGGGATGGGAAAGCGATGATACTTTGCAGATATTGGTATACAACTCAAAATATTGTAGCAAGGTTTTAGAGTCTGTGGCATCTTTGGTCTTCGTCTCACAGTCTTTACAAATAACGTGTTTGTTATGTCTCTTTGTTAAATTGATGTTTGCTTCGTCTTTCAGTCTTTTCCTATGTTCGTCTTTCAGTTTAGTGTCTTTGTAACTTTATGTTTTATGTAGTTTTGTATGTTCGTCTTTCAGTATGTAGTATCTTAGTATCTTTGTCTACCTAGCCTTATATTGTTTACTAAACTTTTAAGCTCCACTTTAAGTGGAATAGGCTGCTTTTAAATTTGTCTCCAATATTTCTTTTGTTCTCTGTATATTCTACCAGTCTCTGAGACTGATGTGAAAGCGGTTATCCTAAAAGCTAAAGCAACAACCTGCGAGTTAGATCCGATGCCCACAAGCCTTCTGCTCGAGTGCCTAGATACTCTACTTCCTGCCATCACTAATATTGTAAATGTCAGCCTGTCGTCAGGTGTTTTCCCATCTCTGTTCAAGAATGCGGTGGTGAGGCCACTTCTAAAGAAATCCACGCTTGATGTCAATGTGCTAAACAACTACCGCCCAGTCTCCAACTTGTCTTTTCTCTCTAAGATCATAGAGAAAATAGTTTTGACACAGCTCTGGGCCTACTTACAAGAGCACCATCTTATCCCACAAGCTCAGTCGGCATATAGACCTTTCCACAGCACCGAGACCACTCTTATTAAAGTAACAACAGACATATTATCTGCTCTTGACAGTGGTGATGTTTCTCCATTAACCCTACTGGACCTGTCTGCTGCATTTGACACTATAGACCACTCTCTGCTTCTTCACAGACTCCACACCCTCTACGGGATTTCTGGACCTGCCCTCTCATGGTTCAACTCCTATCTCACTGATAGGACCCAGACTGTGGTAGTCGATGGTCAGACATCTCGCCCTGCTTCACTTTTCTGTGGCGTTCCCCAAGGCTCAGTACTTGGCCCAGTCCTGTTCATCCTGTATACTAAACCACTTTCATCTCGCATCCGGTCTCACCAGGTTTCTCATCAATCCTATGCTGATGACACGCAGCTTTACTGTTCCACTCCGCCGGCTGAGTCTCACTCTGCTATTAGCTCTATAGAAGCTTGTATCAGTGATGTCAAGGGCTGGATGCTAAAAAACAAGCTTAAACTAAATGATGATAAAACGGAAGCCCTCTTGTGCCATAGAAGAAGACATCAACCTTCACTCGTCAGTCTGCCCAATCACATCAAGGTGGGCGACAGCAACATCACCTTCACGTCATCTGTTAGGAATCTGGGATTTATTGTCACCGCAGACATGACCCTTGATAAACATGTTACAGCTGTCTGTCAGTCTGCCTACTATGAGCTCCGTAAGATCAGTGCCATCCGTCACTTTCTCTCTACACGTGACACCAACACTCTTGTCTGTGCGTTTGTTCTTTCACGACTTGACTACTGCAACTCCTTGCTGGCAGGCTGCCCCTCATCCCTCATTCAGAGACTCCAGAAAGTACAGAACTCCGCTGCACGTCTGGTGCTTAGAGCAAGGAAACGGGACCATGTCACTCCTCTCCTTCGTTTTCTACACTGGCTACCCGTCCGTTCTCGCATTCAGTACAAACTGTCTGTGCTGTGTTTTAATTTCTTTGCTGGCTCCTGTCCTGACTATTTCTCTGAACTTCTCATCCCTTACTCTCCGGCCAGACAACTCCGCTCTTCCTCTGACAACCGTACTCTGACTGTTCCTGTCACCAGAACAACAACATATGGTCACAGGACTTTTGGCTACTGTGCTGCAAAACAATGGAACTCTCTTCCTTTCCATATCCGCCACCTTCCTACAATTGAATCTGTCAAATCTGCACTGAAAACGCACCTCTTCCTTGAGCACTACTCTTAGTCCACAATGGTCGTCCTTACCCCCCCCTTCCCTCTTGCTACTTTACCCATCACTATATTTCTCTGTTCCTGTTACTTGATGCCTTTTGTTATCTGTTTTTGTCAGTACTGTCGTTTTCTTTTGTCCCCTGTGTTCTGTATCTACTTAGTCCACGTCTCTTCCCCGTTTTAAGCGCTAAGAGCATGCTCTCTACGAGTGTGAATATGCGCTATACAAATCTTCACTATTATTATTATTATTCTGCTTGCGAGTTCTCTCGCAGCTTATCTCCAAGATGTCAAAGAATAATGATGCTTGTTACCACCGTGTCAACATTTGTCGCACCATTCAGAAGTCCGTGGGGGACCATTGCAGTCGACATGTGACACTGCCCGTCCTTGTGGTCAGTCAGCCATGCTGTCAAAGTCGCCACGCATCGTTGGAGGAACGGAGGCGATAGCTGGAGCTTGGCCATGGGCGGTAAGCGGAAAGTATGGTCACGTGATCCTTAGCTGTCTTTACCGTCGGTCTTCAGAGCTTTACCTTACCGAGGACGATCTACTGACAGGTGAATGCAGACATGGCAACCACCGAGCGATGTCTAGTTGCAGAGACTTCGTGGTCTGTAACCGAGGGATGTCTCCTTGTAGATATATCGTACTCACATAGGCTTGTCTAGTTGTACAGATATCGTACTCACCTCAGAAGTCAAGGTGTAGACATATCGTAGTCAGTCACCTAGGGATATCTAGTTGTAAAGATGTAGTCACCTAGTGATGTCTAGTTGTAAAGATATCGTAGTCAGGCTGTAGACGTATTGGTGATAGTTGCGGAGGAGAATGATGAGAACTGATTATGAAGGATGGCTGTCTACTTGTTGAGACCTGATAGTCACTGAGGACTGTGTCTATGTCGGGAGAATGTGTGAACATAGTCATTGTGTACTTCCAGGTGGTTCTGGCGGAGGGGAACTTCGCGGTGTGTGGTGGAGCGCTGATCCATGACAGGGTGGTGCTGACTGCTGCTCACTGTTTTGAAGAGTAAGGGTAACGGTAGAGAGAACTGCGTGACAATAAGTTGCTCGGATCTTTGTTGAAGTCTGTTGATTCTATCTATTGATGACTCTCCGCTAATGACTGCCTTCCTTGTATTAGCTGCCTGTGTATGGTGTGTTCCTGTAGACTTCCTGTCCATTTAAAATGTATTGGTGCTGTTCACATCATTGTAGATGTTGCCTTTAAGATAAAGAGAGAAGCAGCACCACCTAGTTGTCGTTATATTGTGAAGTTTACTGACTGTTCTAACACATGGTATTTGTGACTGTCTGTCACAAACCTCGACCTTTGCTCTTTGTCACTAAGGTAACGACACTCTTTTCCACAGCCCCACTAGTCAAGACGTCCGCAGGTGGCAGGTGATTGCTGGCAAACATCACCTGGGTCAGGTGGACACCCACACACAGCTTTTCAAGGTGGGTGACCAGAGATGGGGGGGTGTATACACCAGTACACATCTACTTGCACTGCTTGTATGTCAGTGCTAAATATACTTCTTTCCCTATCTTTCTCTCACACAGATACCCATTGGTTGTAAATGTTTATGTGAGATGTATTGCATACTGGCTGAATGTTGTAAATTTGCCCCCCCCCTCCAGTAGATTTCCCAAAAAAAGTGTTAAATATGTCGCTAAATATGAACAGTAATAACAAGGCCACTTGGGTTCACAACATTATGTTATCACTTTATCAAGATGGGTTTGGATTTGTTGGGAAATATCAGGGGGTGGCCAATGGTAAGCAGTTCTTAAAAAGAATTTAAGCTGAGACATAGTTGATTTTTTTAACAAGACCAAGACCGGCATAACTTTTATTTTACAGCTCATGTAAGTTTTGTTTAGTGCTAATTACTTACTTAATTGACATTAAACATATTGCTATTGGAAATTCACTAATAAGGTTGAGGCTAGAAGTTACAAACATAAACTGCCATAAGCAGCTTTACAGCAACTTGTCCACCGCCTCATCAAAATGCCACAGTTGTAATTGTGAAGAGACTGAGTTACATTTTATGTTCGTCTGCCCAGAATATAAAGATCTGCGACAGCTGGACATTCCTGACAAATCCTATAAGTATCCATCTCAGTTTCGTTTATCCATTTTATTTGCAAGTAACTGTGTAAAATTAATCCAAAATTCTGCCTACTTTCTTTATAAAGCACTTCATATTAGGGAGAACAAATAATTTACAAATTACTGATATTGTTAATTACAAATTAAGGTATGTTGTAATTTTTAATGATGTAAGGGCACTGTATTATTTTTTATTTTCACTTGATTCCATTACATCCACTCCCCCAACATCTGTTATGGGCACGAGCCTAACGAAATAAAGAAATTAGCATTCTCTCACTCACACACACACACACACACACACACACACACACACACACACACACACACACACACACACACTCATTTTATCAAGTTATCTAGTTCATCATCCTTAGAAATATCTTTACGAATCAAGCTAAACTGCTGAGGGTCTTTTTATTTTTTGAAGTCTCGAGGTATGTAGACGTTTCTAGATGTGTAGACGTCTTGTGTCAAGGTGTGTCTACTGCTGATGTCGAGGTATGTAGACATGTCGATTCCTGTAGACGAAGAGTCGAGTGTGTGGACCTCTTGGTTGGAGCTCTGTACACGTGTCCAATTCTGTAATACCTTGTGTCGCGATGTGTAGACGTTTTGTGTCGAAGTATGTAGACATGTCGATTCCCGTAGACTTCTAGTGTCGAGTCTGTAGACCTCTTGTGTCGAGGTATGTAGACGTGTGCAATTCTGTAGACGTTTTGTGGCCAGGCCTGTAGAAGTATTGGCGATGTGGGCAGGTGGAGCGCTTGGTGATGCACGAACACTACTTACACAGCACAGTAGCCAACGACATCGCCATCCTTCTCCTTGACCACAGCCTGACGTACACCAACCACGTCAGACCAATCTGCTTGTCTTCCGAAGAGCAAAAATTGCTCACAGGCCAGGAGTGTGTCATGGTCGGCTGGGGGTCCACACAAGGTAGGCTGCGCCGTACCACTGACCCCACCTGACTAAAGGTCCAATGACTCCACCAGACCGAATCCCCGCTGACCCCACCAGACTAAATACCCACAGACCCCACCAGACTGAAGGTCCAGTGACTCCATCAGATTAAATACCCACAGACTCCCCCAGACTGAAGGTCTAGTGACTCCACCAGACTAAATACCCATTGACTCCACCTGACTGAAGGTCCAGTGACTCCACCAGACTAAATGCCCATTGACTCCACCAGACTGAAGGTCCAGTGACCACACTTGACCGATCTCAGCAGAGCAGTCCCATTGTCTCGAGCCTCACTGACCCCAGCAGATAAAGCCCCATGATCCCAGTAGACTGAAACTCTACCGTTCCTCACAAACTTCAAAGCTGAACTTGGTGCCGAAGGCAAACCCAGATTTGCTGAAACGTTTCCTGAGTATGTTCCTCTTCCTATTGAATTTCTCTGCCTTTGATATTCTGGGCGATTCTGGTTATGTTAACACATTTTGTGAATTTTCTGCCATGACCCAGGTACCGGCACTGAGTACGTCCTCAACCAGGTGACAGTTCCTATTGTGAGTGATGAGCAGTGCTCAGCCCCGGACTGGTATGGCAGTGACTTCCTGCCTGTGCAGACATTTTGCGCAGGTTACAGAGAAGGAGGGAAAGATGCTTGTGAGGTAAGATCTTAAACTAAGACTTAAAGCTATTATTACTATTATAGATATTGTTACTAGTTAGACATTATTATTTAGACATATAGATATTATTATTAAGACTGATAAATTTTATTACTTTTAAGACTTCGACGCATAATGACTGGACTGTATACACATACACAAACAGAGGTAAAGTCACTTGGCCAACTACATTCAAACAGACAGCTCAGAAGTTTCACTGATCTCCCTAGAATATTTCTTAACATTATCTTAGTACTGCTATCCTGTATCAATAATAACAATAAAGGCAAGCAGAAGACTGAGCTATACAATATATAGATATACGATGTATGTTGCACTACTTTGGACAAAACTACAGTAATGGCACGAGGTGACAGCAAACTGGCCTACCAACCCTCCCTCAGACACACCAGCAGAAGACCTCAGTCATCGAAGACAGCAATGGTCACCTTCTCACAGAACAGAAGGCAATGCTGTACTCAACCGATGGACAGAATACTGCAAGGACCTGTACAACTTCCAGCTGAAGACCGACGCCAACATTCTCCAGAACAACCAGACTAGAGACAGTGAACCTGCAGACCTACCAATCGTACGGGAAGAGGTGGAAAGAGCTGTACATAGTTTGAAGGGAGGAAAGTCACCAGGCGTTGATAATGTACCAGCTGAGCTGCTCAAGCAGGGTGGGAAGCAACTACAAAGGCCCTAACTGTCCCAGCCACAGAGTCTGGAAGTGCAAAGAATGGCCCAGAGAATGGACGCAGTCACTAATCATACCCTCCCAAAGAAAGGAAACAGCAAACAGTGCCAGAACTACAGAACCATTAGCCTAATCAGCCACCCAAGCAAAGTCATGCTGAAGGTCTACAGAACCGCATCAGAAACACGGCAGGAGAGCAGCTAGCAGAAGAACAGTGTCACACACCACACGTGGACATCCACATTCTTTCCGGAAAACAAAACACGAGCTCCCTTTGGTGGGGAGCGTCCCTTCCCAGAGGCACAAATAATTATTCAACCTTCACAGCAAAACAATATTACAAGAAGTTTCTAGCAGGCACACGTGTCAATACAAGCACGTACACACGCTCAGTCAGCCTGCTAAAACAAATAGTTCAGTATTACTACAAATACACTACAAATACTACAAATACACTACAAATACACTACAAACACTACAAATACTACAAACACTACAAATACACTACAAACACTACAAATACTACAAATACACTACAAACACTACAAATACTACAAATACACTACAAATACACAGCAAACACTAACACTACTACCATTACTACAAATACACTACAAATACTACAAATACTACAAATACACTACAAATACTACAAATACACTACAAACACTACAAATACTAGAAATACACTACACATACACTACAAACACTACAAATACTACAAATACACTACAAATACACTACAAATACACTACAAATACACTACAAACACTACAAATACACTACAAATACACTACAAATACTACAAATACTACAAATACTACAAATACACCACAAATACTACAAATACACCAAATACACTACAAATACACTACAAATACACTACAAACACTACAAATACACTACAAATACACTACAAATACTACAAATACACTACAAACACTACAAATACTACAAATACTACAAATACACTACAAACACTACAAATACTACAAATACACTACAAATACATAGCAAACACTAACACTACTACCATTACTACAAATACACTACAAATACTACAAATACTACAAATACACTACAAATACTACAAATACTACAAATACACTACAAACACTACAAATACACTACAAATACTACAAATACACTACAAATACACTACAAATACTAGAAATACACTACACATACACTACAAACACTACAAATACTACAAACACTACAAATACACTACAAATACACTACAAATACACTACAAACACTACAAATACACTACAAATACACTACAAATACTACAAATACTACAAATACACCAAATACACTACAAATACACTACAAATACACTACAAATACACTACAAATACACTACAAATACTACAAATACACTACAAATACACTACAAATACTACAAATACACCACAAATACTACAAATACACCAAATACACTACAAATACACTACAAATACACTACAAATACACTACAAATACTACAAATACACTACAAATACTACAAATACACTACAAATACACCACAAATACTACAAATTAATTCAACAATAATGCACAAAATCATAATACAAACAATGCACAACACCACACTACAACAATAATCTTCACAAATCATTAACTACAACATCAATTCACCAAAATCAATTCACAAATACCCACAACATACTACAAATAACTACAACACACTACAACATTAATTCACAACATTAATTCACAACAATTACTAAACACAATCACAAACAACAATTCAACACAATAACACACAAACAACTACACAACACACCATGAACATTAATTCAACAAATAACACAACACTCACAACACAATCTCACAAATCATTCAACATTAACTACAAATAACAATTCACAAAATCACTAATTCACAAACATTAACTTCACAACACCAATCAACAACTATTCACAATACTCACAACACACCACTAATAATCCACAATTAAACACACCACAAATCAATAATCCATCACTACAACACTAATAACAACAACACAATCAACAATTACCAAATCATTAATTCACAAATCAATAATTCACAACAATTAATGCACAACAATTAACAAACACACTACAACACAATCAATACAATAAACACACCACAACAATAATTCACAACAACCACAACACATCTACAACAATCACTAAACAATAACCACACAACATTACTAAACAATAATGCAATAAACAATTCAACACACCCAACAAATCAATTCACAACAATCCAATGCAATTCAACAATAATCCAACACCACAATCAATAATTCATTAACTACACAATCCATAAATCATTAACATTCACAACACACCAAACAATTCATTAAACAATGAATAAACATCCAACACTCACAATAATCCAATAATCCACAACAATTCACAATAATCACAAACAATAATGCAATAAACACTACAAATCAATAATCTCACAACACCACAAATAATCCACAAATCAATAATCCATCAATAAACAATACCAAACAATCTCAATACACAATAATGCAATAAACACCAATAATCCACAACACACCACAAACACCACAAATAACTACCAAATCAATAATCCACAATACAATAAACACACCACAACACACCACAAAATCAATAACTTCACAAAATTAATACACAACACCAATAATAAACACTACAACACACCACAACACCACAACAAATACCAATTAATAATCATTAAACACCACAATCATCATGCTCAATAATAAACACCACAACACTACAAATCAATAATCCACAACACTACTAAAATGCACCAATCAATAATCAATAAAATCATTAATCCACAATAAACAATTCTCCACAACACTACAATGACACTACAATACATACAATAAAATCACAACAATAAAATCAATAACTACAACACCACAAAATCAACTAATGCACAATAATCAATACACTCAATCCACAAACACCACAATCCAGAATTAACAATCGAGACAATCAACGATGCCACCAATCACATCGGCTAACGGCTAACCCTATTAATCCTCGACCAGCAGACATGTACCGGCACAAAGATGCCTAAATCACCTTCACATCATATAGATACTGATGAACTGATTTCTGCCAAAAGTTGTAATAAAGCCAAACAACGTTCAACAACGCGATCGTCCGACACATCTGAATAACGATCCGAGGAAG
>SMMW01000503.1:880000-896961 GCA_004794655.1 Marisa cornuarietis | reverse complement strand
GTTGAAAGCAAGTGTAAGTGTGTGGTTTATAGTTCTAGTTTCACAAAACATCAAAGGTAATATTCAGTACTTTCTTTCTATGTCTTTATCTGGCTGTGCTGTTTTATTAATTCATCTTTTAAACTTTCTTTCTTTTTTTGATCGTAAATGCAAAAACACCAATACACCCAAATATGACAATATTGAAAAAACAGCTTACACATATGCAATAATAATATAATGTTAAACAGCAAAAACAAGCTTCAACACACATTTTATTTGGTCAGCCTCTCATCATTTCCTACCCTGTGCAGTAAAGCAGCAGCTACCTGAACTCTTTAGATCTGCCCTACCTAGCTTGTAACCTACACACATGAAATTAGGTTTTAGCATATGGCAATACTCTCAAAGCTGTTCTCAATTGTTATAAATTTTTGCTCTTACACATATGGGAGACAAAAACTGCAATGGGAACAATCCAAAAACTGTGTGAAGATACCAAAGTACGAAAGTAAGTCATCCTAATGGGAAAAGAAGTCCAAGCAGTTTCTGGTAAAGATAAGTTTGTGGGACTTGGTCTCTGGAGAAAGTTAATCAACACTTAGAAGTAACATTATTAGTAGCCTTTCCAAGAGTGGTGATAATTAATCTCACAATTGTTTTCAGATGAAGGAACTGCTGCAGAATGGCTGCATAAGCTCAAGAATAATATATCAACAACCAGTGGTCATAAAGGTATTATTACACCAGTTGTTATGAACAAAGCTATAAAAGTGTAGTATTGTGTTATGGTGCACAGTAAATCTTGGCGAGAAAGGACTATTAGGTGAAATTATGAAGAAATTATATATGATTTTTGCAGGAATCTCTACCACTGACTCTCTCATTCAGAAAGCCAGGAAGCTGTCTGCTGAGCGGCAACAACTGCTCGAACTGAAGAGACGATATGCTGGTGTGTATTTTATTCCTTTCCTTCAAATGGTTAGCATGTTGGTTAGTATGCTGGAAAGAGGCTGTCCAGTGGTACAGTCCTTCCCTCCACTCTGTGAGGATTAGGTATCATAGATTTATATCTCATGTCTGACATGCCTTGTCTATGTGTATGTCACTTTTCACTGGATTAATGTGAAACAGTTTTAGTTTCCTCTTGGATAAAATCCAAAGAAAAATTTATGTTGGAATAGAAGTGTCATTTTACAAAATATTGGGATGTAGGTCTTGGCTTTGCTTTGTGAGCATAAGAATACACTGCGGGTTGCCATCCTGTCATTTTCAAGCACGGCATGTGTATGCAGAATTTGGATCCATTAATATTTAGTGATTATTGTAAACTTTGAAAGTAATGGATCTAATTTATTTTATTCTACAGATGGACAAAAAATTGCCCAGAGACTCTCAAAGAAGCTTCAGACAACCAGCATGCAACTACAGTCTATCAGGGACTTACTGAAAAATGAGCTTCCCAACATTTCAATAGCTCAGCTAGCAGATCCTGAGTCAGCTCTGTATGCCTGCATAACACCAGATCTGAACACAGAGCAAGTGAGGGCAGCCAACTGTGCGGCAGAATATTGTCGCGGAAAAGAAGAAGAAGAGCGCATTATTCAGGATATCAGCCTATTACAGCAGTGGCTGATGGAGCAGAATGTCTCATTATGCCAGCCGTCAGACCGAGACAGTCGATATGACCGTGCTATAGCACATGTTAGGTCCATAAGTAAACTGAAAGTGGAAAACGAACTAAGAGATCTTCATGCCAAATTTAGTGGGCAGCCAGGATTTGCAGAAGTCAGTATTGACTACTCAGTCTCCAGTCTACTGTCATCTTCAGTCTCCACTCGCCAACCACTTTTTCAAAATTCTGATGACAAAGATGAATTAATAGATGTAATTAGTGATCTTAACTCAGATATCGACTCAGAATCTGATGATGAGGAAGAGGAAGAAAACTCTTTTCCATAATTTGTTAAACTTTTACTTTCTTTAGTCAGTTTTGTCAGAAAGGCTTTTGACATTGTAAACATCTTGCTGTACGGTTCTTCCTGAGGTGGATGTCAAGTCAGCTGCTGATCAGCTGTCTTCCTTCTTTGTTAATAACATAAAGGAAATTAGTGCTGGACTTGAGAGTGCAGCTTGTGAGTTGCCAGAGTGTGAGGAGGACTATTCTGTGCCATTTGCTGGTGTTCCGATGACTTCTTTCACGTCTATTGATGAGAGCTACTTGAGGAAGCTTGTAGCAAGATCATTGCTACATTTTTGGACCAACAGTGGTGTAACCTTATATTTATTTTTGTAACAATGTGTTTTCTTTTGATTAGTGTACTTAGAAGGCACATTCACAGGGGCATCCAGTCACTTTCACCCACAGAAACAAGCCATTCATCACACTCTATATGCAACCCTGGAGCAAGCCACCAGCCAGTATGTTCATTACAATGGCAAAATATATGACAATGACAATGACCAACTTTGTTTGTCCCATTGAGCAATTTGAATATGGGAATGTGCTCGAGTTCAACACTGAATGAACAAATTGAAAACATGAGGAGGAAAAGGAAGTGGGCAAGTAACATGTATAATATAAATATATATAGATTAAAAAAAAACTTACAAGAAGAAAATCAGGTATGCACCTACAACATCACACATGCACACACACACACACACACACACACACACACACACCATTGACAGCTCATCTAAACATGTATGTTTACAGACCATCATCTGGGAAAAGAATTATACACAACATATCCCTACTGCCATTTGATAGCTTGTTCTCCTCATAAAAATTAGAATTGATGGCAGTAAATAATAAAAGGAAATAAAATTCAGCTTTTGGTTACAGGAAAGTTGATGTCCAGGAATGTTCATTCAGGTATCATGTTATTTACTTAAGCACCATCTTACTAATCAAGGAAGTTATAGTACATAAACATATGCATAAGAACTTAACTGGAATACTACATTTTGGATTGGTTTATTTAGCTTAATTTTTAATTTCTGTAGCCACTGTTTACTTCTTTCTGTTGACTGTAAGAAAATGTACGGAAGCTTATTCAAAAATTTTCCAAGAATGAAAATCATTGAGTCACTTTGTGGTAGGCATTGCATCAATGTACTGGTTATTAACAAAGCAGTTCTGCCATACCTAGAGTTGCCTGACCTATCATCTCCTAAGCTTACCTGCACCCACCTTCCCACTCTTGTGGATGGGGTTATGTCTGAGGAACGCTGCTTCAGCAGGGCCCCACAAGGTGGACAGGTCTGTCCATACCATCCTCACAATATCTCAGTACCCTTCCCCCACCACACACACATCATTGTCCCTTTCCCTTTTTCATTGACACGTTAACAAAGAATATTATCGAGCATGGTAAAAATGGACTACAGCTAAGCCCTGACCTACTACATATTGTAATCCTATTATTTGCTGATGACTTAATTCTTACTTCAGATACCCTACAAGGCCTTCAAGTTAAATTAGATACTCTATATAGTACTGGCAAACAGCTAAGCTTGGCTACGAATCTCGAGAAATGAAATGTTTTCCGCAATGGGGGCTACCTAGCAGCGAGGGAGAAATGCCGTATAGGAAAGGAGGCGGTAAAAGTTGAAAATATGAACAGATATCTACAAGTGATGTTTTTTTCAAAAAATGTGTCCTTGGTATTCTACGTATGTTTTGGACACATGGTGTGCATTCACCACTAGTTTTATTTCAGTTTTAGATGTACAAATATTACCTATTTTGACATATGGGGCTGAGGTATAGGGATTGGGGGTGAATTTGAACATTATTGAAAGTTTTCATTTGTTTCCATTAAAACGCTTTCTTAGTGTCCGTTCTCGCAACCTAATGCCATGTTATATGGAGAAACGGGCAGATGCTGTGTTCTTATGCCCAAGATACAGTATATTGAGAAAGAAATATATTCCTAAACAGTATTACGAAAATTCATCTGCTTTCTGTTTATCCATGCAACTAGCAAGTTTATAGTTCATAATGTAGCAGATTACATGTATGATGCCATCAAAGTGCAAAATTTAACTAATAGTTGAATATTTAACGCATCATACAGTTCATGTGTCTTATGATGTATGTTTTATTGCATTGTTTTATATTGTATTGTGTACTGCTTGAATTCCCCTTGAAATGGGCCAAAGGCCTCTTCAATAAATCAATCTATCATACAATTGTCCCTTTTTCCTTACTCTGCATCTAGTAGGGAGATATATCTGGTCAGACAAACACTATCCTTGTAAATCAACCGCTTGACTTATCACCAATAGCTAGCTTACTGTGCGTTGTTAAAGTGTATGTTCAATAAATTGAAAAGGGATTGAAAAAAGAATGTGGCATTTGTTGTAAATGAGTGACAAAATTGTATACGTGTCTGTGTGTTTACAACGTATCATAGAAGTAGCAGGCTGTTGCTATGCTTGGATAGGGTGTGGGAATCCGGCGTGAAAAAGGGACAGTCTATACCTGTGAGCCATTCGACCTCTACCCTCTGCAACAATGTGTAGACCGTTGCTGGTAGTAATGCTCAAAAAAGGTGTCTGTATTGCACTTTCTTGCGATTCAATGGCAGATATAGGTGGCGGATATGGAAGCGGATAAAGTTCCATTGTTTTGCTGCCTAGTATCTAAAACTCATGTCATCGTATGCTGTTCTATGATCTGGAAACCTAACCCTATACCCTAAAGCGTGACCCTAAACACTGGTTACACAGCATAGACCTAAACCCTAACTCCTGGTGACAGAATAACTCTAAACTTAGTGAAACACCAACTCTAAGCCCTAACCCTAGTGACACACCCTCTCAAAGTCCTCACCCTGGTAAAACAGCAAAACCCTAACCATAAATGCTACCTCTAGTGAAACCCTAACCCTAACTCCTAACAAAACTATGACCCTAACTCCAAAACCTCACCCTAAACCCTACCCCCCACCCTAACTCTAATCCCCAAATCCTAACTCTATCTCGTAACCCTCACCCTAAACCCTAACCCTAACTCCTAGCACTAACCCTAACCCTAAACCACTAACCCTAACCCTACTTCTAAACTCCTAACCCTAACTCCTAACTCTACCTCCTAACTCCTAACCCTCACCCAAAATCCTAACCCTATCTCCTAATCCTCACCCTAAAATCTAACCCTAACCCTCACCCTAAACCCTAACCCTAACTACTAACCCTAACCCTAACACTAAACCACTAACCCTAACCCTACCTCCAAACTCCTAACCCTAAACCACTAACCCTAACCCTAACCCAATCCTAACCCTAACCCTAACTTCTAAACTCCTAACCCTAACCCTAACTCCTAACTCTACCTCCTAACTCCTAACCCTCACACAAAATCCTAACCCTATCTCCTAATCCTCACCCTAGAATATAACCCTAACCCTCACCCTAAACCCTAACCCTACTAACCCTAACCCTAACCCTAAACCACTAACCCTAACCCTACCTCCAAACTCCTAACCCTAAACCACTAACCCTAACCCTAACCCTAACCCTAACCCAATCCTAACCCTAACCCTAACCCTAACCCTAACCCTAACTTCTAAACTCCTAACCCTAACCCTAACTCCTAACTCTACCTCCTAACTCCTAACCCTCACCCAAAATCCTAACCCTATCTCCTAATCCTCACCCTAAAATCTAACCCTAACCCTCACCCTAAACCCTAACTACTAACCCTAACCCTAACCCTAAACCACTAACCCTAACCCTACCTCCAAACTCCTAACCTCACACTAAACCCTAACCCTAACTCCTAACAATACCTCCAAACAATACCTCCTAACTCCTAACCCTCACCCAAAATCCTAACCCTATCTCCTAATCCTAACACTAAAATCTAACCCTAACACTCACCCTAAACCCTAACCCTAACACTAACCCTAAAACACTAACACTACCTCTTAACTCCTAACCCTCACTCTAACCCTAAAACCCTAACCCTAAACCCTAACCCTAAACCCTAACTCCTAACAATCCTAACTCATAACCCTCCTTACCAAAACTCCTAACCCTTACTCTAACCCTAAAACCCTAACCCTAAATCCTTACCTTAGTGACACCCTGACTCTAAACCCTAACCCTAGTCACACGGAATAACCCTAACCCTGGTGACGCATCGCAACCCTAAATCCCAACCCTGTTTTATGCTTTTGCACAGTGCTTCCCTCCATAATCTGATCGTGACACTGGGGTAAATGAAGTCTTATCTTCTAAGCACTTCTCACCTCACGTAAAGTATGCTTTACGTCATTTAGCGCAATGCCGACACAAGCGTAGAACAGTAGGGCCCACTCACACTAGCTACTCACCACAATCGCGACCCTACTCACTTTCTCATATTGCGTCCAGGCGCACACATTTCTGTGACGGTGCCTGAATAGCCTGCTCGTACAGTGCCAATCTCCTACAGTGAGCGCAAAAGCGTTTACTCTTTTCAGAGCATGGTTAATTGCCACCTAGGATGATGCAGAAACCCTCTATCTTAACAGTGATGTGGCGTAAGCGTGTCTAGCACAGTCATGTAATCTGGATCGACGATGTTGCCTAAAACCGTCCTCATGGTATCTTGGATGGGGAGCGAAGATCGACACCGATGTCCAATGCGGAGGAAATGGTTGCTAAAAGCTTGGATGGGTTTTCCAACTCACCATTACCTAAGACTGGCTGAGATTTAGCAGCCTCTGCATCAACGAGCCGTGCTGCGCCCTTCGTCCCCATTACGATACTGACCATCTCTCATACAACTTAATGTCTAGAAGTTACCAACACCCACCCACCTTCCCGCCAGAGTGCTGATCCGTCCCTGAAAACAAATTCCGGATTAATACGTGATTGTGTGTATACACGCGCGCACCTCAAGGCTGTGTTTTATCCCCACTCCTGTTTATTTTGTATAACAACAGTTGTCGCAGTAACCATGAAAGTCAATATATCGTCAACTGTTCTGATGACACGGAACTGCTGTCTCTCCTTAGCGGGCCAGCAGATACCCACGGTGTAGCTTTGAATGAATTTATTGCCTGGTGCGATGACAATTTCTTAGAACTTAATGTGAGTAAGACCGAAGAGATGGTCTTTGATTTCCGTCGGAATTCTCCACCAAGTCCTGTAAGTGTCATCCACGACAAGGAGGTGGAAATTGTTCGTTTTTAAATACTTGGGCACCATCTTCGACAGGCGACTTTGCTGGGATGTCAACACTCAAGCTGTCGTGAAGAAGGCTCAACAGCGCCTCTTCCTTCTCCGGAAGCTGAAGTCTTTCTCTGTCTCCCACCAATTTCTTCAGCTTTTTTATAGATTGCACATAGAAAGCGTGGTGTCCTTCTGGTTTATCTGTTTCTACAACAGTTTATCGGTGAAGGACAAGAGCTGCCTACATCGTGTGGTATCCACCTGCTCTAAAGTCATTGGGACAGCCCAGAGTTCTCTTCAGACTCTGTACAACAGGCAGACATTTCTGAAAGTGTCTACAATCCTCTGTGATGACAGGCATGTCCTGTCGGTCGAGTTTCTCCAGCTCCCTCGGTCCGCCGATTTTGTGTACCTGCATGCAGGACTAACAGACTGCGGCTGTCATTCGTTGTTTTGGCTGTGTGACTTTTGAATGGTGCCGAATGTGAATGAATGAAACATGAATGTGTTGTGATGGTTTTTTTATGTTTGGTTATCGAGTTGCCCCCAGGGATAAATAAAGTTTTATCTTATCTTATAACCCATACTGTTTCAAATTATGACATTGTTCCCCTTTATTCGGCGTACATCCAGCGACTGTGCTGAATGTCACAAGTATGCCTTTTCAAGAGTTGCACATGGCTGCAAAGTATAATCTGAAAATAATAAAATCATGCATATGTACTAGTTGAGTGCAAATACAATTACCGTGCATTCCACCAAGTTTGCTGACAAGAAATTAAAACACTGCGTTGTCGGTTTCTTGTGCAGCACTTCAAGTTTATTTATTCATCACTATATTCATACCTTTCCAAATCAATTCCTATTTACTCTGCATGCACAACATAGGTTGTATGATTTAAAAATGTAAGTCTGCAGTTATGGGTTATGGTTGGCTGCAAGGTCTGAATGAATCTGTTATATGTATAACAAATGATATGAACATTACAAAAAAACCACATCAGAATGTTTTCAAAATTAGAAAAGTAACAGATTTTAGCGAGAAAACAGCACAAAATACATGGTTTATCTGTTGACCATACCAACATTCTGCAACAGTGCATACAACAATACATACAGGATGCTGGTTATTGTGTAACATTAAGCCACACTTGTTGAAACTTAGTTTGACGACAGTTGTTGATACAAATAGCGTTCTTCAACCATGTCTACTCATACAATGGAAGAAAAATGATTGACATTGCTGCGTACCTTAGTGTACAGTTCAAACCTTCAGGTGTCCAACATTATTTTGCCACGGATTTCCAAAGGATGAGCAAGAGAAAATGATTTGGCTGGTAAAAACTAGTTTGAGCTTATGAGTTTATTTGTGCACGTGAAGCACGTCTATGTGAGTAGACCCTTTGTAAATGCCATGAACTCATCAATTTGGATGAAGTATGTGTGTACTAATACTCATGCACTAGGAACTTTTTAATTATGAACATATATTTTACAAACTCTAGACATTTGGTTCGTTTTGCTTTTCATAGCATAGATTTTGCTCACCTTATTACAAAAAGGTGGATCATGGTGACTCAGAGGACAACAGTGCAAGGCAGGCTGGGAATGCACATTTGCAAAAGTGGTAATACACTGTGGCAAAACTACAGCTTAACCAAATAAAGCAGGCTAATTTTTAATTTGATAAATTTGTATGGTCTGTGAATGATGCTATGGCTGTCAAAATGGCCCTTGGAGGACAAAAAATGTTCCCCACCCCAGCTACAATGCTGTAGGTGTGTCTTTAAAATATTTTTATGTACATTGCGATTGCAAAGTTTGTGTTTTACTTGCTGTGATGCACTATTTGCCTGTAACTACCATTTGTTCCTTTTGTTCCAATTGAACAACTTTTAAAGGAAATCTGGAAGTGCTCTACTCACAATTTGGGGTTAAGGTAACATGCATCTAAAATCGTCCACATATAGGCTGCAGGCAGCTGACAAGAAGCATACGCGTCTGGCTTGTCATGTGTATGTGTTTCATCCCACAACAGACATTTCTTGCTTGTCTCGCAAAATTTATGATTACTCACTTAATATAAATTGAAGTTGTTATGATACATGCTCACAGATTTACTGAAACCTGCCATTGCCTTGGCAGGCTGGATTGAATGATCTTGCGGGCCATATGCATCATCGAACATTATCAAACAGGTGGTTGGTGATAAAGAAGTTGGAGTACCCAGAAAGAACCCCTAATCAGTAAACTCATGGCACTGAAAACTATAAGTCTTGAAGGTACAAAATGCCCATCGGCAGACTCAGTCCAACACCCCAAGCATCATCAGTGCTGGTGACAAGCTGCTGTGATGCACTACTGCTCATCAGGTCTGTTTTTCTTCCTGAAACATGAAGTAAAAGGTAAGATTAAAAAAATTATCTGTTTCAAACTTTACAAGAAACAATGATCATATGCCAATTTTATACATTCTAAGTGGAGCTGGCACCACCATTAGTTGGGCCCATGTGGTTCCGGCAATCCCTGCCTTGCTCTTTGCTGATCTTTTCTAAGTGTGCTTTGGCCTCCCAACTCTCCTCTTCCCCAGGTTTCAAGTGCCTACCTGGCAATGGTGTCGGCTGTTTTGTGCAGGATGTGTCCTATCCAACCCTATTTGCACTTCTTGATGTCTTGGCTAGTGGGACCTTGGTTGGTAATTCCCCCCCACCCACATAGGCTGATATTGGAGACAACATAAACATACTCTTTTTCTTCTGGCTATAGAGGCTCACGTTGACGTGCGCTTAACTGATTAACTGACGTGTAAGTGTTGCAGTTACCTGTGTCTTAACAGATAATTTCCTAATGCAGCACTAGTCCTTTTGACAACTGTTTCTGTGGCCAAAAAACTATCAATGTTTTTTCGCGATACTGGCTTCAGCCCGGCCAGCTCCTGGCTGAAGTACTGTTTAACAATATTTACTTCCTCTGATGTCCACAGAGTTTTCAGTCCTGCACAATAACATTAAATAAGAGTTGGGACTCAGCATCAACAAAAATATTTCTGACATCAGACAGATATATCTATTGATAAACACATCTGAATGTACAGGAGAAGGCTGTGACTTCTCATTCAAAGGACAATATCTATGATCAACTGACAAGACATATACATCACTGCACTTAACAATAACGCTGTGTTACCAAATCTATTAACAAAGATTTATCACCTGTTTTTGACTTTTTTCCACTGGATTCCTGGTGTTGGTCTGCAGATTTCTTCTTTACCGTACCTGTACACAAATAAATAGACCAAGTGTAAACTTCCAGAAATAAATCCTTTTATCATTGTCTGCTCTCACTATGACCCATCTGTTTCATTCAACTGAGACCTTTCATAATTCGCCTTCATGAGGGAACAAACAGTAGCCTGAGCACTGTGTTCAAAAAAATCGGTGTTGATTTACAGAGGCATGATACTGTCATGATTACAAACAGGGTGTTTCTTGTGTACATTTGGTGCTGTCACAGATTTTGGGACTGATGATGGGCAGCACAACAGCCATCTGTTCAGCTGATATCAGACACTGCATCCTGCAAATGTCTCTGCTTTAACAGAATCTAGATAATTTTTTTTTGGTATTTTTACATATCACACAAACAGCAGATAAATGTTTGCCAAGACACACTGCATACCACAGATATATTTCATTTGTGCTTTCTTTGCATGCATTACTGAGAAAATCAGTTGCCTTACTATGGTGCACACTGCTTGATGTGCTTTCTTACTACTGTATGTACATTCAGCACTACTTTGCTCCAAAATAAATACAATTACTGAAGCTCCAATGCTTGTATGTATAGCCAGAGGTCGCTATATACAAGATGCTTTATTCAGTCTTATCTCTGACTAAATTGAAATTAATTAAATTATGCATCGTCAGCTCTGCATGAATGTATATCACAAATGTTAACTTTTATTTTGATTAACTAATCAATAGCACTCACTAAACAAAATCTATAACCAGAATAGTAAGCACAAACAAGTTCCATCATCATGGACTGCCTATTATTCATTGGCACCATGAATGTACATCAATTCATAAAGGCATCTTGAAATAACTCTGAATGCCCACACATTAAAATGGGTAAGTTTTTTGTCCAGGTTTCCCCAGCAGTGACTTCATAGGACAGGGTCTCCAGCCGTGTTCCCAACACTCAGCCTTAAGGACCACAGTTCAAGCCTCGTTTTGCTTTTACCCTTTGATTTGCTATGCTTTAGTAGACTTAACCAGCATAACTCCATAGGTCACTGGACACAGGGAAGCTACATGAAAAAGGTGTCAACCGTAGACCAAACATATTAACTACTGGCCATTGCTCTAATACTGTACTCGCATATTGTGATACTTCATGCATTTGGTTCAATATTTTTGGTCAACTGATAACAACAATAACTGTAAAACATACCATCTGGCTGATTAGGCTTGTCTGCGATAAGCTGGCTGCTAAAAAAAATAAAAACACGTTAAAAATTTTACAAACATCAAATATGGAAAATGACTCACAAAGAGTACATGACACATCCACAAATACATGCAGTTTGATGCATTTGGGCATACCCCCTAACCCCTATCAATTTTCACCTGAAATCATAAGGTAAGAAAGCAAAACCATGACAGCACACTATAATAAGGAAAGAAAATATCTTTGATAAATGATCAGTCAAATGGTGGGACAAACATTTGTAACAAGATAAATTGTTCAAGTTATCATATAACCAGCAAAATCCCAAAGGGCTTATAATGATTACCTCAGGGACTGCCCCTCTGTAGCATGACCTGGGGTTCTTTCAACAGTTGTTTCTGCAGGGCTGATGTGTTGTGACATTTGTAAAAGTTGAGTCTGTCTGTGTGGGTCTAATGTGCTGTTTGTATGTGTTGTGTTATGCAAATGTTGTGCTTGTATCTGATATATACCTCTTGTTGCTTCATTATCTGTGGATGAAGATGATGTTGCTTGTACAAGTGTTTGTCTTCCATATACAAGTTGTGTTTGTACTGGTTGTAATGTGTTCTCTGTTGCTTCTTTATCTGTGGATGAAGATGATGTTGCTTGTACAAGTGTTTGTCTTCCATATACAAGTTGTGTTTGTACTGGTTGTAATGTGTTCTCTGTTGCTTCTTTATCTGTGGATGAAGATGATGTTGCTTGTACAAGTGTTTGTCTTCCATATACAAGTTGTGTTTGTACTGGTTGTAATGTGTCTGTTGTAACACATCTGCTACTGCATTGTCTGTATGTGACGTTGCATTTGCATGTTGTGTCTGTTGATTTTCTGTATTTTCAGGTGTCGAATTTCTCACTGATGGTACCCTGCAAGCAAAACAAAGGAGACATATTAGGTACAGAAAGTTATAATGGGTTATATGTCCACAAAAGGGCATACTAGACGGCTTCTGTTAAAACAAAGAAAAATGCAATCAACTGTAGAAAAAATCAGACGAGAAGAAAAATGCTTCACTATTCACTAGGTTCTTTTATATTAAATATATATACTTTTATCATTCAAAATATCTTTTGGAATATTATGTCAGACGCATACTACATATGTACATAAAAGTCAACAAACATTCTGGACCCAGACACAAAGGTTACTGATAAAGAAAAAGTTAACGAATATTAGAAAAACCCATTAAAGATTTACATTTCATAATAATACAAATCATTAGAATCAAACAGGGAATACACTTCAAGAAAGTTTAAAGTACACATAGGAAAGATGTAATTCAACAAAGCATCGTCAGCAAAATTTCTCTAATTAGAAGAAAAGAGATACAGTGAGGTATGGAGGAGTGCTTGATGAATCCAGTTTAACCTAGAGACCATGCCCAAGTTTTTCAATACCTGGTGACTTTAACTTCACAGTCAAGGATAATATTGAGGTCCTTTGTAGCCAGCATTGCAGGGCACTCCAAGGGCATTAAGGATGGGGGAATTCCACTAATAGTGAATTCCCCTTTCTTGGCCCTCTCATAGGGAAATTGTGCAAGGCCAAGTTGTGATTCTGTTAATATGATATCCTTGTCAATACAGTCATGCAATATTTCTATTACCTCTAAAATCAAAATATTTCATGAAAACAACCAACACAAAGCAAATATATTACAGCTACACAGACAGTCATAGATAGCTTGTGATAGTAAACATTCCATAGATCCAATTACTTTACTGTTTGTATTAGCTTTCCATCCTTGCATAATGTGCAAACCTTATACTACGTCTGTAATTGTTTTCATCATTCAAAGAGGTAAGAACTGTACCAGAAACTGTTTAAGCATCACAGATCATTAAGTTCTTAAAACAAGATATTTCACATACTTGCAATTTTGGACATTTTTGCAATGACTTTGTCTCTCAATTCTCGAATGGTTCCCCGCTTCGCTGCAAGACAAACATGTTGCAAGAGATCTAAACACAGCAATCATGTGATGACAAGGTATTTCAATGCACAATGATTTTTGTTCAACACCTTAAAGATCTGACACTTGAAATAAAGAGACAATATCAGTACTCACATATCTAGTAAGCAAAGCATGAAACTAAATCTTCCAGCATAAATGTCCTTTCTAACCACTGTGTTTGTGCTACGATTTTTTCTTTTGAAAGAAACAAACGATTGTAATCTCAACATTCAACATCATACAGATGATTTAGATAAAATGCAAAACAGTAATATCAGAACATGCAAGATGATGTTAAACATGCACCATTGTCTGTACTTCCTGCATTTGCATGCCCTTGAATCAGGTTGAAGATGGTGGGGTTTTTACTGATGCCGGTGAGATTTCCAAATTCATTGAAATAGAGGAGGTTGTTCTTGCATACAATAGTACACACCCCCTCTATTCCACTGGTTATGGCCTCCTCCTCATTTTCCTTCAAGAGGTTTGTCTGTAAAATAAATTCTGTATTGCTATAGCATTCACCACAACCAACATATTCATTAATAATTCAAATACAGTTACTGAGTCATTTTTCTAATGAGAGATTCACCATTACATCTTAGCTTTAATAGAAAAAGAGTTTCTTTTCTCCAATATTCTATAATCAAAAAATACCTTCTCAGAATAAGCAGTGGTTAAATAATTGCAACATATATTTATCAATTTTAATACACCATGTCCCAAGCAACAACATATCTAAATTGAATAATCCCAATAAAATGTCACCTATTTTAAAACAAACTAAAATGCATCTAAATTAATCCAGATTCATGCAAAAACAACAACACAAAAACACCCTAATAATCTATGTTGATGATGATGATGATGTCCATTTGTAATGCGCAGGTATCCATTCGGAAGAATGCTCATTGCGCAGCAAAAAAAAAAAAAAAAAAAAGTAAATAAATAGATAAACACCAGGAAAGTAAAAAGTAAAGACACAGTGAAACAAAATACAGCACAAAATGCATTAATATTGATGACTTACCATATTATTGATGTTTTTCAATATTGTCTTGGCATCAATATTTGCATGTCTGATGGCAAGAGCTTTAGCCTCATATTCTTTTTTCGCGGAATCTGTCAGGGTTCTCCATTCGTTTCCCCATTGTTCTGGCTGAAAGCCAGCACGTGGGTTGGCTGGGAACAACAAAAACACATACACACTATACTGTGTGGACATTTGCAAACAGATGTTATACATTCAGATACAGTTATGAAATTAAACACTTTTACATAGGTAGAATGTCATCTGGGACGAAAAAAGGTAATAACTGGTTAAATGCTGGACATAAAATGCTTCAGTCAAGCAGACCAAAAGCAGAGAACAAAATTCAACCAGAGAGCTAAGTAGAATTTACACACTACCACACTTTTGTCTAGCAAATCAAAAGCCTTGCATCATTATACAAAACACTCAGGCATCGACTGACATGGGGGTAATCTGAGATTATTGTATCAATCCCTAAAGCTTCTCATAATCTCATTACATTTGAAATTACAATGAAGGTATAGTTTTCTACTATCATTGAGGAGCTGCCAAAAACACTTAGCGAACAGGTTATTCTTTCTTATTCCTTAATGCCTTTTTAAGTAGCTTGTCATTCTTTTTCTTCAATTGGTGATAATGTGTCCTTTCTATAAACAGTATAGATACTAATATAGATTTATGTCATTACGACATAAAATACTTCAAAGACTATGATAAGTAGAATAGAACAGTGCATCAGTGCATGCAATTATTGTAGTATAACAGCTGCTGTACATTACCATATTTAAGATAAAATTAACATACCTTTCAGCCTTTCACTGCAGAACAAATTAAAAGCTGTGGTTCTTTTAAAAGCTGACTCCATTGTCTATAAAAAAAACCCAAATACTTGTCTGATTTTTATAGCTAAATATATTAATGTTGCAAGGTATTGTCATTTTGGTTTTGGTTTTATTCCAATGAATGAATGAGACCTGATATGTTGATAGCTCATAATCATACCTCTCTGAACGGAAGGGTATATGAATACTTAGAAGCCTAAACACCGTGACGTAAATTTAAATAAACGACTACTGTTTCTATTTAATGTACGATGCTCATTAGAGAGTTACTGAACGCTCCTATCAACATATAAAAAAACACAAACTTTATGACAACTTCTGAGAACAAACGGAATTTAGATCGAGATAATATAACACTGAAACCGCTCTCTGATAATACATATATATATATATTCAAAAAAGATACTTACATAATAGGAAAGTAAGTAATGCTTATTGATGATTTTGATTGGTAATAGACTCACGTGGAAGCAATGTGACTGACGGAAGAGCTAACAACAGGGAGGCTCGAAATAGTGGGGTTCTCGTTTTTGTCAGCTTTGACATAAATTCTTCTTTGTGTATTGACAAAGACTGATTTTTACTTTTTCAAATGGTCATTTCCCTTAAAGTGTTTGCAAAGTTGGTTTTGATTTAGTTTTGGTTTTGGTTTTGTTTTTTTTTTTTGTCTGAGGGAACAGCACCGAAATGATTCCCCCCTCCAATAACCAGTTAAAATACTTGCTAACTTTGTAGCAGAACAAAAATCAAAGAAGTCTTTAAAAGACTGAGAAAATAGTAGTCATTGATTTTTAAAGATGATGAGATCAGAAGTACATTGATGATATATTAATGAATAAAATATATACAACGACACACACGTTTGCTTAATTTTCACACTCTTTTGAAGTGGAAAACAAATTAACACCCACTGACGTCATGGCATTCAGTGCTCCCCTCCCTACTCCTCATCAAAATGATAACAATACAGAATAATAGTATTAAAGCGATCTTCAAATTAAAAAATTCCACACAGCTCTTAGGACAATTTTTTCTCCTTTATATCTGTATATAAGCACATCTCCCAGTGCTATAGCCTGCAATGTTGACGTGCCCTTTATGAAAACAACAATAACGAAGCACTTGGGCAACTTCGTTTATGATTCCTTTTTTTTTTCCTTCCGCTTTTGTAACACATCAGTTTACTTTTGCAAAGATAGTTTTGTTTTAGTTTTTGTTTTGATTTTTGGTCTGATGGAACAGCATCAAAATGATTCCCCCCTCCAATAAGCAGTTAAAATACTTGCTAACTTTGTAGCAGAACAAAAATCAAAGAAGTCTTTAAAAGACTGAGAAAATAGTAGTCATTGATTTTTAAAGATGATGAGATCAGAAGTACATTGATGATTTATTAATGAATAAAATATATACAACGACACACACGTTTGCTTAATTTTCGAACTCTTTTGAAGTAGAATACAAATTAACACTGACTGACATCATGGCATTCAGTGC